>NC_069413.1:66700737-66905218 GCF_026875155.1 Cherax quadricarinatus | reverse complement strand
CCGTAGTGGGTTTTTGAAATAGTGTCAGCTCAGCACAATATGGAGACCGTGACTCAAGACGGTTGGTCGTTGAGTCAACGGACGGTTACTGGTAACTGGTTACTACTGAGACTGGTAACTGGTTATTTACTACTGAGAGCTCGGCGACGCTAACGTATGTCGTCCCGACATACAACTAATAAAAAAACTAGAGATGGCAGGTATACGGCTTGGGCTGTTTTCTAAACAATGTCAAAGTACACAACATTGAAACATTATAGATACATAAGTAGTTGGAATGAAAGCTTACGTAACTGAAACTGTAATGTAATACAAGGTATACTATAGTACAACTTAAAACTCAACAAATGAACAACGAACTCAACATTGAGATTACAAGTGATAAAAACAAAAATTTTTGATCGATCGATCTGTATTCGTGTGATCTACGGATTCTGAGGAAGGAATATATACAAAGAAAGGAGTTTTTAACAGAAGGCAGATTCGGTGCACGCAAATCTAGACTGTTAACTCTCAGAATGCGGAGAGAACATGAACACAAAAAAAAATTCTTGAATACTGATAAGTTGATACTGTAATTATTCATCTATACAGGTTATTTACATTTAACCCCAAACTCTGCTAGGGTAAGATTGGCATATGCAGAATGGGTGTCATCTCTGGGAGGATCAAATTCTGTAGCATTGGCTAACTCATGCTGTATTTGGGGCAAATCTGAATTGGAATTTTACAAATGATATTTGAGGATTTCTCAATACCTGTCGTGTACGTAGGGAATAACGACATTCAGGTTGATGTCTGACTGAGTATAGAGGAAGAGAGTACGGGGATCAGGAGGATTGTCAGAGTCTGTCACATTAGTCTGGGTTGGAACATCATTATCGTCACATACTAACTTCATATGATCCAAATGCGATTCTTTATACTGACCAGTACTAAATCTCTCTAACCTTATACTTATTTCCCAGTGATATGTTAAAACTACGCGATAAGGACCAACAAACCTTTGATCAGCTTTGGCATTGCAGACGTTTTGTTAAAGTTAATCAGCAAACTCTCAAACCCTACTTTGATTTTGGATGGTTTTGATCGAGTGTTTGCGACTCTTGTAAATTTGCTGTTGATTTATGAAGTGTTTCACGGATTCTTCTAAAAACACTTTGAGCTAAGTGGTACGATTTGGGCTACGAAATCATCAGGGTTGTAATTTGGTTTCGGATTAGAATATAACAATCATAAGGCAAACGTTTATCTACACCGTACAATGCATATGTGGAGTGTCACCTATAGAAACTTTGTAAGCAGAATTTATAGCACACTGCACATCAGGTATAACTTCATCCAATTTTTCACTATTGGGATTGATAGTGGCTCTCAATACATCAAGTACTTTCTTATTGGTTCGTTCCGCTAACCATTGCTGGCAGGATGATGAGGAACAATGGTGGATTTAGAGATCTTGTACAAGGTACAAAAATTTTTCAAGAATTTCATTACAGAATTCACCTCCATTAATCTGTTACTAGGGACTTAGGAGTGGTATGCCTGCAGATAATGCGTTCTTTAAACGCTTTAGCTACTGTCTCGGCAGTCTTATCTGCAATAGGAACTAACTCGCAATATCTGGTGAAATGGTCTACCATAACACACAGATGTTTGTTACCTTGGAGGGAACATCGGAAATTAGTTAACAAATCTAGCGCAACTCTTTCCCAAGGTTCGCTAGTAGTTGGATACACTTGGATTGGATTAGGACCATTGGATGACAGGAGACAGGCTGGATGATAGGCTGACTGGCGTTCACTTCCACAGTCTGGCTTACTGACTGGCTTAATTGCAAAATCCGGGTCAACCCCTCGGAGATTGAAGCAATTAGCACACGAACTAAGCCAGGAAGCTTGAAACGGCTGCAACAGGCTTGCAGGCAGTAGGTAGTGAGTGAGGGTATAAGCTGCTGGCTGGAGGGTGTGAGGGGAGGGCATTCACCTTTGACCCTGCCGGCTACTCACAACAGTCTTCAAACGCCTTGAATTACCCTTAAAAACGTTAAAAACCACGCTCCACACCGCTGCACACCATTTATCATGTGGGAGTTCGATACGTGGATTAGGGTAGAAATACTCACGTAGGCTGTTATACGTATAATTACTGTTATGTGGACAGAGCCCGCAGCCGATTACCTATCTCCTTGGCTACACTCGTAAAACTGACTAGGCGGCTGGCCAGTACCCCGTAGTGGGTGTTTTGAAATAGTGTCAGCTCAGCACAATATGGAGACCGTGACTCAAGACGGTTGGTCGTTGAGTCAACGGACGGTTACTGGTAACTGGTTACTACTGAGACTGGTAACTGGTTACTACTACTGAGATCTACGCCATGAGCTCAGCTCATTCTGATAAGCTGTGAGTGGTAAATTTGGGCCTAGATATGAGAGAATACATCTGTGTGGTATGTGTGCACCACATAAAACAAATCGTGCAACACAGTGCATAATGAGAGAAAAAAAATGAGACCATAATTTTCGATTAAAACGGCGAATTTGCAATGTTTTTTCGTATGTTTTTTATACTTGTATTTGCGATTTCTTGGTCTCATTTCATAGAATGGAAGATATATTACAGAAATGGAGATGATTTTGATTGGTTTTAGTATTGGAAATGGCTTGAAACTGAGCTCAAAGTAGCGGAAATGTTAAATTTTTGCCGATGTTCAAGAGTAAACAGATGACCTCACACATCTAATATACACCAGCTGGTGGGTCTAATATACGTTCACAAATGTGGTGATATTATTTATACAATTATTACAATATTGCATAACAGTAAATCTTCTATTTTTTGGTTTGAGTAAAAATTCATTATATGAATAAAAAAACAAAATGGAATTCATTTGTAAAGCCTGAAAACATAACTAATGAACAGAGGAAATGTTAGTTTAGTGCCAGGAATTCCTGCATTGTTTATTCTTGACCCTATTTTGAAATTGGAATATTTTGAACTTTGCATTAAATTGGCCAAATTACCAATTTCCAATCACTTTATTTTGTAGTTGAAACAGTTGACTTGGTGATTTCTTGTGCTTATTCGATGGAAGTAATACTTGTGAAATAGCTAAGAATTTGGTTGACTGGAATAATGTAATTGGCCTAAAATGGGAGTCAAAGTTGGCAAAATCGCTGATGCGTAAATATCGATGACACATCAAAATTCGCGAGAGCATAATTTTGTCAGTTTTCCATCAAATTTCATACTTTTTGTTTTATTACCTTCAGAAAAAGATTCTCTACCATTTCATAAGAAAAAATAAGAAAATTATTTTTTGAAAATTCTTGGACACTGGTGCACACTTTGAAATTTGGCCTCTGGACCCTGAAAGGGTTAATGATGATCATCATCATCTTTCTTCAACAAACTGACTGTATCCCACTGAGGTGAGGTGGCCAAACAAGAAAAACAAAAGTTTCTCTTTTTAAATTTAGTAATTTATACAGGAGAAGGGGTTACTAGCTCCTTGCTCCCAGCATTTTAGTCGCTTCTTACAACACACATGGCTTACAGAGGAAGAATTCTGTTCCACTTCCCCATGGAGATAGGAAATAAACAAGAACAAGAACTAGAAAGTAAACAGAAGAAAACCCAGAGGCTTGTGTATATATATATGAATGCACATGTATGTGTAGCGTGACCTAAAGTGTGAGTAGAAGTAGCAAGACGTACCTAAAATCTTGCATGTTTTGAGACAGAAAACAATTACAGGCTTTTGTTTTACACCCACTTGGCAGGATGGTGCGTAGTACCTCTCTGGGCAGTTGCTGTCTACCAACCTCCTACTTCATGTTTTTAATAATATGGCCACCAAAAATTGTTGATAAATTAAGGAATACTGTATATGTATTATGAATCGAGGACATTAAATAATCAGTAAAGTTCATGCCTAAACCACAAGATAAAGATTAGATAACCTGATGTATCTATACATGGTGGTCTGTTAGCCAATAATTGAATTTCATTTTATCATCAGAGTTAAGTCTTTTGGTTTAATGTATTAAGTACTTGTTTTATTCCACAGCTTGTTGTGTGCCAGTAGCATGTATGGCAGACAGGGTAGAGGTAAGATATTGATTTTACATATTTTCTGTCATTGATAATTATTAATTTATGCTGGAATTAAGAAAAAAAAATATATGTACAAGATCACACTTCTAAATCACTTAGAAAAGTTAAATTTTGAAAACAGACAAGAAATAAAACTGAATACACCTACCATCCGACTTACGACCGAGTTCGGTTCCGAGAAACCGGTCGTAAGTCGAAATGGACGTAAGTTGAACTTTACTACTGAATATCAACATCACATTTTTGTAATGACTTTATTTTATTGTTTTATTTTGGTATTTCATGTTTTACTTTACTTTTTATGCTGTTAGTACTGTATTTTATACTGTAAGGTTTAGGATAAACACTGTGTACAACACAAATAGTTGTTTATTTCCCAGAAATTTGGCAAAAAAACATGGTCGTAAGTCGAGTGGTTGTAAGTCGAGCAGGTCGTAAGTCGGATGGCAGGTGTATTTAGATCCTTACTCTGGGATCCTCCTCAGACTGCGTATTAATCTATGCAGAGTAAGAAACCAGAATTGGAATTCAATTTTGGGTCTTGCGAGTTTTCAAAATACAGGTCGGCCATCACTAATTCATCAGTCAGTTATCTGGTTCCATCAGTACTCCGGCACTAATTTCGGCTAGCATAATTTCAAATTTCATCATTATACTGAATCAGAAATTGTGCAGATGGTTGTAAATCCACAGCAGCAAGCCAGTGGAGGAGAAAGCAGTGATGAAAATGAGAAAGATGTAGCAGAGAGAATCTCTGTTGATAGATTAATTAAGTGTATTCTAACCTAACTGCTCTATAATCCGGCAGACTCACTAATCCGGCACACTACAGGTCCCAGTGATGCCGGATTAATGATGGCTGACCTGTATAGGTTTTCTAAGTGTTATTCTAGAATGTTGAGTTTATTAAATAGGCTATAAAGTAAAGACAAAAAATTACTATATTAAATCAACATGCTTGTAATGTGATATATCAATAAATACTTAAAATAAATTATTAGTACTGAAATCAGTTTTGTTAAGGCAAATTAAAAATTGTGCAGTATATTATTTAAACATAACTACAGTTTAAGTTAATACGTATTTAATTGTTATTTTCATCTGAATTGTAATGCACAGGAAACTACAGTGATGGTGGCTTCAGAGGTGATGGAGGCCGAGGTAATAAATATCGAAGGAGAGGTGGTGCAAGAGGAGGTCGAAGAGGAGGCCATCCACAAGGTCTTCGTGGCAAAGAAATTGGTACTTTTTGATCCTTTCACTGTCAAGACCACTGCTCTCAAACTTGCTCTTGGTGTCAAAGAATGTAAAAAAAAATTATTTTATCTTGTAAAATGATAGGAATCTTTTGTTCCAAAGGTGATGAAACCAAAATTATGAAATATTATGGAAAACTTTAAGAATCATGCTCTCATAAAATTGGTGGTCTCAGCGATATTTACATATCAGTGATTTTGATCTCTTTTCACTCTATTTTTGGCCAATTCCATTGTTTCAGTCCACCAAACTCTTGGCTATTTTGCTAGTTTTCCTTCTATTCTGTCGATTGAATACAAGAAACCGCCCATTTACCTATTTCAACCACTAAATAAAGTGATCAGAAATCAGTGGTTTAGTTAATTTCATACAAAATAAGGTCCAGAATAAACAATGTAGGCATTCCTGGCACTAAATAAACATTTCCTCTGTTCCTTAGTCATGTCTCCAGGCCGCTCTTATATTACGCTTGCTTTTCATTTTGAATTTTTATTCACACAAAAAAATAAATTTACTCTTATGCATAGACTATTACAATATTGTAATAACTGTATAAATAATGTTAATGCATTCCGTAATGCATATTAGACTGGCCAGTTGGAAGCGTATTGGACAGTTGACATTATTTGTGTACTCTGGAATATCAGCAAAACTTTGAAAATTTCCGCTACTTTGAACATAAGAACATAAGAACGAAGGAACACTGCAGCAGGCCTACTGGCCCATGCGAGGCAGGTCCAAGTCTCCGACCGGCTTAAGCCAATGCACCCAACCTAGTCAGGTCAGGTCACATTGACTTAAGGGAAGAACACTGCAACCGACCTGGTAGCACAAGCTATCAGGTCCAACTCACACCCACCCACATCCACTCATGTATTTATCCAACCTATTTTTAAAGCTACACAACGTTCTGGCCTCTATAACTGTACTTGGGAGTTCCACTCATCCACAACTCTATTACCAAACCAGTACTTTCCTATATTCTTCCTGAATCTGAATTTTTCCAACTTAAAACCATTGCTGCGAGTCCTGTCTAGGCTAGATATTTTCAGCACACTATTTACATCCCCTTTATTTATTCCTGTCTTCCATTTATACACCTCAATCATATCCCCCCTAATTCTACGTCTTTCTAGAGAGTGCAGATTCAGGGCCCTTAGTCTATCCTCATAGGGAAGGTTTCTGATACATGGGATCAACTTTGTCATCCTCTTTTGTACATTTTCCAGAGCATTTATATCCATTCTGTAATACGGTGACCAAAACTGTGCAGCATAATCTAAATGAGGCCTAACCAAGGATGTATAAAGTTGAAGAACAACCTGAGGATTCCTATTATTTATGCTTCTTGATATGAAGCCAAGGATTCTATTAGCTTTATTGCGAACACTTATGCACTGTTGTCTTGGTTTCAGATTACTGCTAACCAGAACTCCTAAATCTTTTTCGCAATCCGTAATATTAAGATCTACTTTATTTAGTTTATATGTGGCATGGTTATTGTCCTGTCCAACATTTAGAACTTTGCATTTGTCTATATTAAACTGCATCTGCCACTTCTCCGACCACTGCATCAGTCTATTCAAATCTTCCTGGAGTGCTCAAATGTCCTCGTCAGAATGAATTCGACGGCCTATTTTGGTGTCATCGGCAAACTTGCTGATGTCGCTCTTTATGCCCTCATCTATGTCGTTTATGTAGATTGTGAACAGCAGGGGGCCCAACACTGATCCCTGTGGAACACCGCTCGTGACTCTTCCCCACTCTGATTTCTCCCCATTTATGCAAACTCTCTGCTGCCTATTTGTCAACCATGCCTCTATCCAGGAAAAAATTTCTCCTCCTATTCCATGTGCCTTAATTTTCCTCAATAGTCTCTGATGTGGGACCCTGTCAAAAGCCTTACTGAAGTCCATATACACAATATCATATTCATTACCATGATTTACCTCCTCAAATAACTTAGTGAAAAAAAGTTAATAAATTCGTAAGGCAGGAATACCCCTTTGTAAAACCATTCTGAGATTCGTTGATTAATTTATGCTTTTCAAGGTGGCTACGAACTGCCTCGGCAATTATGGATTCCATAAATTTTCCCACTATAGAGGTTAGGCTTATTGGTCTATAGTTCGAAGCTAAGGACCTGTCACCTGCTTTGAAAATAGATATCACATTTGCCATTTTCCACTTATCTGGCACCATGCCAGTTTGTAGTGATATGTTGAAAAGATTAGCCAAAGGTTTGCTAAGCTCCTCTTTACATTCCTTTAGAACCCTTGCATACAGTTCATCAGGGCCTGGGGATTTGTTAGGTTTTAATTTATCTATTTGCCTAAGGACCATGTCACTTGTGACCCTAATCATGCACAGTTTATTATCATCCTGTTCTACATAATTTATCATTTCTGGAATTTTCGCGGTATCCTCCTGTGTAAAAATTTGAGAGGAAGTATGTGTTAAAAATTCTACACTTTTCCCTTATCACTGTCAGTGAGCTGACCGAGGAAACTTTTGAGTGGGCCTATCTTGCCCCTGATCTTACTTCTGTATATCTGAAAGAATCCTTTTGGGTTAGTCTTCGATTCTCTTGCAACTTTAACCTCATAATCTCTTTTTGCTTTTCAAATTTCCCCTTTTCTTATTTTCTCTTTAACTGAATATATCAATTTCTTAATTGCCCTCTCCTCTTTTGATTTGCCTATTATGCCTTCTTTTGACCAATCAGATATTTTAATCTATTGTTCATCCCATTTAGGATCATTTTTTGTTTGATCTGATTTCCCTATTTGGAACATAATTTGACTGAGCAGCTAGAACTATCCCCTGGAAAGCGTCATATCGGCAACCATCACCACCTACCTGACCCTTAGTCAGGTCATTCCAGTTCAGCCCCCCCCTAAGAAATTTTTCAGTCCTATGAAATCAGCCAAGTGAAAGTCAGGGACGAAGACTTGATTGCCTTATTAGGGGAATTCCATGATATTTAAAACTGAGTGATTTGTGATCACTTTCCCCAAGCTCATTTATTAACCTCAAGATTATTAATTAGTGTTTCCCTACTGGCAAGAACCAAGTCAAGGAGGTTTTTCCCCTAGTTGCTCTGTCACAAACTGTTTTAAAAAAACAATCCTGGATCGTATCAAGAAAGTCACCTGACTCTAAATTTCCTGTCAAAATTGCTCCAGTCAATCTGTCTATAGTTGAAATCTCCCATTAGCACAACATTTTTGTATGTAGATGCCTTGCGAATTTCATCCATAGAAGTTTACTGCAGTCCCTATCAAGAATTTGGGGCCCTGTAAATCACACCCAAAATTGTTTTTCCCCGGCCCCCGAGAAGCTGTAACCAAACAGATTCAGTGGCCGACGCTTCTAATTTTTATCTTGTTAGCACAACAATTTAAATTGTCTTGACATACATTGCTACTCCACCACCCTTCCTGTTGACCCTGTCAGTGTGGAATAATTTATAGCCTTGTATGTGACATTCAGAGGGCATCTCTTTTCTTTCAGATTGAGCCAGGTCTCTGTTATAGCAATAATATCTATGTTTCCTGCACTTGCAATTAATCTTAGCTCATCTATCTTATTTTTACACTCCTGCTATTAGTATAGTAAACCAAAAGGGAGCTAGCCCCTTGCTTCCCTCTGCTGTACCCCTTTGTTTGCTGACCTGATCTATTGTCTTTATTTATAACTTCATGCTGAATGCCTTTTATACATTTACTGTTCCAACCCTAGTTTTTGCAACCTGCTTGCTTCCCACACACACCCATACCTCTATCTTCTATCAGTTTAAAATTCATAGGCATTTCACCAATGGCTACTCAATTGAGTTTGCAAGTGCTACCAACCCAGCCCCAGAGAGTGTACCCCACCCCTTGCATACATATCATGTTTGCCATAAAATTTGTTCCATTGTCAATGAATGGGATTGCAATTTCCTTGCAGTATCTGTTTTGCCAGCAATTTACACCAAATTTTCCCCTAGACAACCATTCATTTCCTACTCCCCTTCTAGGCAAGATGCTACATATGATTGGGACCCCTCCCTTAGATTAATGAAATCTATAGCTGACCTGTAAATTTTCTAGCAGCTCTTCTCTCCTACCTTCCCAATATCATTTCCCAAACCCGCACTGAGACAGATAATGGGCTTGTTCCCATTACCTGACATGATGTTATCCAGCCTGTTAACTATGTCCCCAACACCAGCTCCAGGGAAGCACACATCTCTCTCATCTTCTTATTCCTGTTACAAAAAGCACGGTCAATATATCTTACCTGAAAGTCACCAACCACAAGATGCGCTTACCTCTGTTAGCAGGGGCAGTAGTACCCTTACCTTCACTGGCCACTGAAGTAATTCATCCCGAAGAACAGAGAAGCGATTTCCTACCTTCAGATCTTCACTCTTAACTTTCCTTATTCTGATTCTCCTCCCATTACTGGTTACCACTCGCCACTTGTAGCAGGTGCTGGACTGCACCTCACTGCTGGTAGCTGTTGCTACCTCCCCACCTACAGCCTCCTCACAGCGAGAGACAGACTGCACCTCACTGCTAGAAGCCTCATTCCCCACAACTCCAGCCACCTCACACTCACTCCCAGACCCATTGAGGTGGACCTTCAGCCTCCTAATCCCCTCCTGGAGAAGCAAGACCTCCTCCTTCAACTCTCCAACCTCAATTTTTAAAACACTGCAGAAGCAAGCCATGCTTTGTAACTGTCCACACTAATCCCCAAGCTACTTTCAGTCCTGAAACTAATCGGAATCATCTCTATTTCTGTAATCTAGCTTCCATTCTATCGACTGAAACAAAGAAATCAAGAATACAACCATAAAAAACGTACAAAAATACACCACAAATTTTCTGTTTTAAACCAAAAACATTCGCAGTTTTTGCTCATGCATTGCATGCTGCAGGCCCAAATTATCTGCTCACAGCTGATCTGAATGAGCTGAGCTCATGGCATCATACTGCAGGACTGACACTGGCTTCAGAGCTGTAATACAATGGGACTGACAATTAAACGGTTAATAAAAGTTATAAACATGTTCAGATGGTTAAAATATAGTTTTATGATCTTTTTAACAATGAGTCTCAATGTATTTCTGTCTACTATATTTATTTATTTTATTTATTTATTTAGTAATTTGAGCATACATACAGAGGTACAAAAAAATACAGGTAAGAGCAGCATGCCAAAGCCACTTATATGCATAGCATTACAGGCTGGCTTAAAATAAACTTAAGATTAACTAAGCAATGATGAAATCAGTGATAAAACATTGTAAACAGATAACAATAAAGCACAAATGAGTATTACAAAGACAGGTCATATGGTTCCATGCATTGCTGTACATTCAGTCGAATGGAGTATTCTGTTAGGTAGTGTATTTAAAAAATAATAAGTTTGATTGGGTTTTAGGTTTAACATTTATGTGATATAATTGTGAGAAACATTTAAGATATACAATTTATAAGGTTCAGTTATTCAGTATTTATTTGGTTTTGGGTGAGTAAGTGATCTTTGAGAAAAGACTTGAATTTATAAACAGGTAGTGTTTCTTTTATATTTACAGGTAATGAATTCCAGATTTTAGGGCCTTTTATGTGCATTGAGTTTTTGCATAGCGTGAGATGGACACGAGGAACATCAAAGAGTGATCTGTGCTTTGTGTTATGGTCATGTGTTCTGTTGAGGTTGGCAAGGAGATGTTTGAGGGGAGGGTTAATATCAGAGTTAAGTGTTCTATGTATGTAATAGGTGCAATAATAAGTATGGATGTTTTGTATGGTGAGTAGGTTGAGTGTTTTGAATATTGGTGGAGTGTGCTGCCTGTAGTGAGAATTTGTTATTCTAACTGCAGCCTTTTGTTGGGTAATTAGTGGTCTGAGATGGTTAATTGTTGTTGAGCCCCATGCACAAATTCCATAGGTGAGATAGGGGTAAATAAGAGAGTGATATAGGGCCAGGAGGGCTGACTGTGGAGCATAGTACCGTATCTTCGATAGTGTGCCTACAGTCTTGGAAATTTTCTTAGAAATTTGTTGTATATGTGTATGAAATTTGAGTCTATTATCAAGGTGGATTCCTAAGAATTTTCCCTCTGTTAGCTTTGTGATAGGTGATCCGTTTATCATTATGTTAAGAGGGACATCTGTAGTTCTGTTACCAAACTGAATGAAGTAGGTTTTGTCATTGTTTAGTGTAAGTTTGTTAGTCCTCATCCAGGTAGATATTTTCTGTAATTCGGTATTTACAGTATTGGCTAGCGTGACTGGGCTCGGGTGAGAGAAGACGTATGTAGTGTCATCTGCAAATAGTGTGGGTTTGAGTAATTGCAAAGCATTTGGTAGGTCATTTATGTATAGGAGAAAGAGAAGAGGGCCAAGGACACTTCCCTGTGGGACACCAACTGTAATTGGTTGTGCGGAAGAGCTTGCCCCATTTGCGTACACATTGGCTTCTGTTGCTGAGGTATGACTTGAGGTAGTTGAGGGAGTGCCCTCTTATACCATAGTGTGACAATTTTACGTGGAGCAAGTCATGGTCAGCTGTATCAAAAGCTTTACGTAAGTCAATGAAGATCCCCAGTGGGACTTCTTTTTTCTCTATTACAGTGTATATATGTTCTAGCATGTGTATAATAGCATCATTAGTATTTTTATTAGGCCTGAATCCAAATTGGCAGGGGTTGAGTATGTTTTCGGAGATGAGGTAGGAGTAGATTTGTGTATGAATTAATTTTTCGAAGATTTTTGAGAGAGGGTGTAAATTGGATATTGGCCTATAGTTATTCAACTCTGTTTGGTCTCCTCCTTTATGGATTGGGGTGACCCTTGCTATTTTGAGAACTGTAGGGAAGGTGGAGGATTCAATGGATTTGTTAAAGAGTGTTGCAATGATTGGTGAGAGCACTTGTGACACTTTTTTGTATATAAAGGGTGGTAAGGTATTTAAATCTCCTGCCTTGTTTTTTAGTGCGTTGATAATAGGGAGACTTCGTATGGGTTAGTCGGAGCTAGGAACAGTGTGTTCGGGTAGTTGCCAGTGAGGTAGTCATTTGGTGGGGTATCTGAGCTTGGGATTTTATTGGCAAGGTTTTGTCCTATAGTGGAGAAGAAATCATTGAGTCTGTTTGCTGTTTCTGTTGGTGGGAGTTGGGGTTCATCTGATTTCGCTAATTTTATTTCGCTATTTTGTGATATCTTTTTTGTTCCCAGAATTTCTGATAGGGTTTTCCAGGTCTTTTTTATATCGCCTCGTAAGTTGGATAATCTGTTCTCATAATACAATTTTTTTGCCCTTCTTATCAGGCTGGTTAGGATTGACGAGTAACGTTTTGTTTGGTCTCTGGTTATGTGACCCATTCTGTACTGTTTTTCGTATCGGTGTTTTGTGTATATTATTGTATGTATTGTTTGTATTGTATATATTGTATATATTATATTGTATATATTATAATATATTATTGCAAGTTTTTTAACCTCCCTTATACATTATAGGCAGGCCCTACTTACATAGCAGGTTAGGTGAAAGTGAAAGTCTTTTTTCATTTTCAAATACAGTGGACCCCCGGTTAACGATATTTTTTTTCACTCCAGAAGTATGTTCAGGTGCCAGTACTGACTGAATTTGTTCCCATAAGAAATATTGTGAAGTAGATTAGTCCATTTCAGACCCCCAAACATACACGTACAAACGCACTTATATAAATACACTTACATAATTGGTCGCATTCGGAGGTAATCGTTATGCGGGGGTCCACTGTACACATAAAAGCCTGATAACATATTTACACTATCATATATAAAGTGAGCAATAGAGCTAGGTCTATAAGATGCATATACAATGCACATTACTTACCTTAAAATATTTTTGTCCTTAGCTTATAGAGAGTTGTGGATATATTTATTGTAGGAAGTCTGAATAAATGAAGAATGAGTATAATTGAAAACCACTGCATTAGCAAAATGCCGTAAAGTGGGGCCCTCCAGTATTTTCAGCTTCTTGTATGCCAAGTCTTTCATGGCTTGTATATTGTTCTTGTGCTCCTCCTTTAACACTTGTCAGGTCTGTGCTGAGGTATCATGGCTGAGCTCGGGATCCATTTTGTAATATTACATGATGAGCTCAGCTCACTCAGATAAGCTGTAAGTAAATTTTGACCCAAATATGAGAGAATAAGTCTGTGCAGTGAGTGTGCACCATGGGGCCCCGTGGCCTGGCTGGCAAAGCTCTCACTTCACACACAGAGGGCCTGGGTTTGATTCCCGGCGGGGTGGAAAGGTTTTGATGCGTTTCCTGACACCTGTTGTCCTGCTCATCTAGCAAGTAGGTACCTGGATATTAGTCGATTGGCATGGGTCGCATCCTGAGGGACAACATTGAGGACCCCAATGGAAATAAGACTAATGGAAATAAGACCCTTTGGGGTTAAAAATCCAAACAAAATCTTATCTTAAAAAGATCCTGCTCCACGCATTGCATGATGGGAAAAAACAAAACTGAATGTGTAAGATTTAAAATACAGCCTCTCCTCACTTAATGACGAAGTTCCATTCCTAAGACCACGTCGTTAAACGAATTTGTCGCTAAGTGAGGAGTATACTGCAATGGTAGTGAGTTTGTGTCAGCCATTTTTGTTATTGTTTTAACCCTTTCAGGGTCGAGAGGGCCTCTCCTAAACTTGTCCTCAGGGTTGAAAATTTTTCAGGAAAAAAAATTGTTTTTTCTTATGAAAAGATAGAGAATCTTTTCCTGATCATAATGACACCAAAACTATGAAATTTGATGGAAAACTTACAGAATTATGCTCTCGCGAAGTTAGCGGTCTCGACGATGTTTTCGCCCACTTTGAGCCCTATTTTCGGCCAATTCCAGTGTATTAGTCAACAAGAATCATACCTATTTCACTAGAACTCCATTTTGTCTATCGAATGAGTACAAGAAACTGCCCATTTACTGATTTCAACTATCCAATAAAGTGGTCAGAAATTAGCAATTTTGCCAATTTCACACAAATTTCAAAAGATGCCAATTTACAAATAGGGTCCAGAATAAACAAGACAGACATTCCTGGCACTAAAATAACATTTCCTCTGTTCATTAGTCACATCCCCAGGCCCCTCTTATATTTCTTTTGGTTTCCACTTTGAATTTTTATTCTCAAAAAATAGAAGATTTACTGTTATGCAGACTACTGCATTAGTGTAGAAATGGTATAAATAATATCAGCGCACTTGTGAAAGAATATTAGACTCACCAGTTGACATGTATTGGACGCATGGCATGATTTGTTTACTTTTGAACTTAGGCAAAAATCGAACATTTCTGTTACTTTGAGCTCAATTTCAAGGTACTTTTCATTGTGAAACCAATCAAAATCATCTCAATTTCTGTAGTGTGTCTTCCATTCTATAAAATGAGACCAGGAAAACTAGAATACAACCATAAATACCATATGAAAATACAGTGCAAAGTCGCTGTTTTAAACCAAAAACATGGTCATTTTTTTTTCTCATGCACTGTGTGCTGCAGGATTTTTTTTTTTTATACTGTGCACACTGACCACATAGACCCATTCTTTCATATGTAGACCTACCAGCTTTCTCTTGCTAGATTTGAAGGCGCTAGAATTTAGGCGTACTAGTATATCAATAACCCTGGTGCGTAAGCCGTACTAGTACGTCGGAAACCCCGAAAGGGTTAATGTCACCTTTGCACCATTTATAACACTTTTGGTATATTTTTAAATGTTTATACAGTGGTGTACTGTATATTGAAATAAACAGAATAGAGGAAATCAGCTCAAATATACAATATTTAGGAATGAATACTGGTCAGAGAGCCTGTCGTAAGTCCGAGGCATTGGTAAGTGAGTTCATCACTAAGTGAGGAGAGGCTGTAGTGACTTTGTGGTGTATCTTTTTTTTTTTTTTTTGGGGGGGGTATTCATTTCTTGGTATTGATAGAATGGATGACATATTTCTAAATAGGCATGATTGGATTCAGGACTGGAAGTAGCTTGAAACTGAGCTCGAAGTAGCAGAAATATTTGATTTTTGTTGATATTCCAGAGGATGGGTAAAGCCCCCTACAACCCTCAGTCTGTTCTATGAGTTGTTATTAGGTCTAATTCAATTATTGGTGTACTGTAAACTATGATCATTCTTTACTGGTTATATTTTATTATCCGAGAAATAGAGTAAATCTTCTATTTTTTGTGTAAATAAGAATTCGGAATGGAAGACAAGTGTAATGTAAGAGGGCTGGGGACATGACTAATGAGAAGAGGAACTTGGGTTTTATTGCCAGGATTTTTTTTTTTTTTTTTTCTCCTCAACAAGTCGGTCGTCTCCCACCGAGGCAGGGTGACCCAAAAAAGAAAGAAAATCCCCAAAAAGAAAATACTTTCATCATCATTCAACACTTTCACCACACTCACACATAATCACTGCTTTTGCAGAGGTGCTCAGAATACAACAGTTTAGAAGCATATACGTATAAAGATACACAACATATCCCTCCAAACTGCCAATATCCCAAACCCCTCCTTTAAAGTGCAGGCATTGTATTTCCCATTTCCAGGACTCAAGTCCGACTATATGAAAATAACCGGTTTCCCTGAATCCCTTCACTAAATATTACCCTGCTCACACTCCAACAGATCGTCAGGTCCCAAGTATCATTCGTCTCCATTCACTCCTATCTAACACGCTCATGCACGCTTGCTGGAAGTCCAAGCCCCTCGCCCACAAAACCTCCTTTACCCCCCTCTTTCCCAACCCTTTCGAGGACGACCCCTACCCCTCTTTCCTTCCCCTATAGATTTATATGCTTTCCATGTCATTCTACTTTGATCCATTCTCTCTAAATGACCAAACCACCTCAACAACCCCTCTTCTGCCCTCTGACTAATGCTTTTATTAACTCCACACCTCCTAATTTCCACACTCCGAATTTTCTGCCCTAATATTTACACCACACATTGCCCTTAGACAGGACATCTCCACTGCCTCCAACTGTCTCCTCGCTGTTGCATTTACCACCCAAGCTTCACATCCATATAAGAGTGTTGGTACTACTATACTTTCATACATTCCCTTCTTTGCCTCCATAGATAACGTTTTTTGACTCCACATATACCTCAATGCACCACTCGCCTTTTTTCCCTCATCAATTCTATGATTAACCTCATCCTTCATAAATCCATCCGCCGACACGTCAACTCCCAAGTATCTGAAAACATTCACTTCTTCCATACTCCTCCTCCCCAATTTGATATCCAATTTTTCTTTATCTAAATCATTTGATACCCTCATCACCTTACTCTTTTCTATGTTCACTTTCAACTTTCTAACTTTACACACATTCTCAAACTCATCCACTAACCTTTGCAATTTTTCTTTAGAATCTCCCATAAACACAGTATCATCAGCAAAAAGTAACTGTGTCAATTCCCATTTTGAATTTGATTCCCCATAATTTAATCCCACCCCTCTCCCGAACACCCTAGCATTTACTTCTTTTACAACCCCATCTATAAATATATTAAACAACCATGGTGACATTACACATCCCTGTCTAAGACCTACTTTTATCGGGAAGTATTCTCCCTCTCTTCTACACACCCTAACCTGAGCCTCACCATCCTCATAAAAGCTCTTTACAGCATTTAGTAACTTACCACCTGTTCCATATACTTGCAACATCTGCCACATTGCTCCTCTATCCACTCTATCACATGCCTTTTCTAAATCCATAAATGCAATAAAAACTTCCCTACCTTTATCTAAATACTGTTCACATATATGCTTCAATGCAAACACTTGATCTACACATCCCCTACCCACTCTGAAGCCTCCTTGCTCATCCGCAATTCTACATTCTGTCTTACCTCTAATTCTTTCAATTATAACCCTACCGTATACT
Source organism: Cherax quadricarinatus (assembly GCF_026875155.1). Lineage (NCBI taxonomy): Eukaryota > Metazoa > Arthropoda > Malacostraca > Decapoda > Parastacidae > Cherax > Cherax quadricarinatus. The sequence continues at coordinate 66,887,903 of NC_069413.1, read as the reverse complement.
TTTCCTGGTATACTCAGTAAACTTATTCCTCTATAATTTTTACAATCTCTTTTGTCCCCTTTCCTTTATATAAAGGGACTATACATGCTCTCCGCCAATCCCTGGTACCTTCCCCTCTTTCATACATTATTAAACAAAAGTACCAACCACTCCAACACTATATACCCCCCTGCTTTTAACATTTCTGTCATGATCCCATCAGTTCCAGCTGCTTTTACCCCCCTCTCATTCTACATAATGCCTCGCGTACCTCCACCACACTTACATTCTGCTCTTCTTCACTCCTAAAAGATGGTATACCTCCCTGGCCAGTGCATGAAATTACCGCCTCCCTTTCTTCCTCAACATTTAAAAGTTCCTCAAAAATATTCTCGCCATCTACCTAATATCTCCCTCTCCCCATCTACTAACTCCCCTACTCTGTTTTTAACTGACAAATTCATACTTTCCCTAGGCTTTCTTAACTTGTTTAACTCACTCCAAAATTTTTTCTTATTTTCATTAAAATTTCTTGACAGTGCCTCTCCCACTCTTTCATCTGCTCTCCTTTTGCACTCTTCCACCACTCTCTTCACCTTTCTTTTACTCTCCATATACTCTGCTCTTCTTATAACACTTCTGCTTTGTAAAAACCTCTCATAAGCTACCTTTTTCTCTTTTATCACACCCTTTACTTCATCATTCCACCAATCACTCCTCTTTCCTCCTGCCCCCACCCTCCTGTAACCACAAACTTCTGCCCCACATTCTAATACCGCATTTTTAAAACTATTCAACCCTCTTCAACCCCCCCCCCCACTACTCATCTTTGCACTAGCCCACCTTTCTGCCAATATTCGCTTATATCTCGCCCGAACTTCCTCCTCCCTTAGTTTATACACTTTCACCTCCCTCTTACTTGTTGTTGCCACCTTCCTCTTTTCCCATCTACCTCTTACTTTAACTGTAGCTACAACTAAATAATGATCCGATATATCAGTTGCCCCTCTATAAACATGTACATCCTGGAGCCTACCCATCAACCTTTTATCCACCAATACATAATCTAACAAACTACTTTCATTACGTGTTACATCATACCTTGTACTATATTTATTTATCCTCTTTTTCATAAAATATGTATTACTTATTACCAAATTTCTTTCTACACATAGCTCAATTAAAGGCTCCCCATTTACATTTACCCCTGGCACCCCAAAATTACCTACTACTCCCTCCATAACATTTTTACCCACTTCAGCATTGAAATCCCCAACCACCATTACTCTCACACTTGATTCAAAACTCCCCACGCATTCACTCAACATTTCCCAGAATCTCTCTCTCTCCTCTACACTTCTCTCTTCTCCAGGTGCATACACGCTTACTGTAACCCACTTTTCACATCCAATCTTTATTTTACTCCACATAATCCTTGAATTTATACATTTGTAGTCCCTCTTTTCCTGCCATAGCTTATCCTTCAACATTATTGCTACTCCTTCTTTATTTGAAACCCCTGTCCTAATCCCATTTATTCCTCTCCATTGAAACTCTCCCACCCCCTTCAGCTTTGTTTCACTTAAAGCCAGGACATCCAGTTTCTTCTCATTCATAACATCCACATTCATCTCTTTCTTATCATTTGCACAACATCCATGCACATTCAGACTTCCCACTTTGACAATTTTCTTCTTCTTATTCTTTTTTAGTAATCTTTACAGGAAAAGGGGTTACTAGCCCATTGTTCCCGGCATTTTAGTTGACTTTTACAACACGCATGGCTTACGGAGGAAAGATTCTTATTCCACTTCCCCATGGATATAAAAGGAAAAGTAATAAGACCAAGAACTATTAAGATAAAATCAAAGAAAACTCAGATGAGTGTGTATAAATAAACGTTTACATGTATGTGTAGTGTGACCTAAGTGTAAGTAGAAGTAGCAAGACGTACCTGTAATCTTGCATATTTATGAGACAGACAAAAGACACCAGCAATCCTACCATCATGTAAAACAATTACAGGCTTTCGTTTTACACTCACTTGGCAGGACGGTAGTACCTCCCTGGGTGGTTGCTGTCTACCAACCTACTCTCCATTATTTATTATGGACTCCTTAAATTGGCATTTTTTAATTTGGTGTGAAATTGGCCAAGATACCAAATTCTGATACTTTATTGGATAGTTGAATGGGTGGTTTCTTGTGCTCAGTTGATAGAATGGAAGATATACATGTACTAGCAAAATAGCTAAGAATCTGGACGACTGGTTCAATGGAATTGACCTAAAATTGGACTTGGTGGGCAAAACAGGATGGTGCGTAAATTGCACCAAGACTGCTAACTTTGCTCCAGCATAATCCTGTAAATATTCCATCTAATTTTGTATTTTTGGTGTAATTACCTTCAGAAAAAGATTCTCCACTTCAGAAGTTTTTTTTTTTTTTTTTTTTGCGGGGGAAATATTTTTGGAGATGTCGTTCAATACTCCTTTATTTGTTCATCAATTGCCACATTTTTTTTTTTTTTTTGCCAAGTTTTCACTAGAATATATTTTGAATTAGTACCTTTGGACCCATTTTTAAAGTCCCTCAAACACTAGGGTAGACTACTACTACTTTCAATAAACTGGTTGCATCCCACTGAGGCAGGGTGGCCCAAAAAAGAACAACGAAAGTTTCTCTTTTTAAATTTAGTAATTTATCAGAAGGGGTTGAAACAACCTTGCTCCTTAAGGTAGACTTATCTGTGAGATATATGAAAAATTAAGGAGTTTTTGGCAAAATATTAAAGGTTGGCCTATTTGTGGAGGTGGGTTATATTTAGGTATATGTAGTAATTGTTTCTTTTTTACAGGTCTTTGGTATGCTCAGAAGTGTCGAGAACGCAAAGACAAGGATGAATGCTGTTTACCAGTTATCTCTATGAATGCTAGTCAAGTTAGAGATGTTGGTCGTATGCTGGACTCTTTTGATGGGGGAAGTAACTCTTCAGGAAATGTCTCAAGTTTTGAAGGTGCAAGTTCGGTCCTACTGGCAACGGATGATTTGGGAGAGGAGTGGGACAATCGTATATCATCTATTATGGCACAGGAATTTGAAGATGGTAAGATATATGTGCATTATTTACCTAAGGATTGTCAGAGAGCACATATAGTTCCTTGGTGCTGTATAAAGGAAAGGAGGATGAGAGAGACTATAAGAATTATAAGGGGGATAAGTCTGTTGAGTATACTCTAACAGTTTGTCAAGTCCCATAAACCATTTGCCTCTACTCCTATCTAACATGCTTACAGACGCCTACTGGATGTCCAAACCCCTCATGCATAAAACCGCCTTTACCCCCTCCCTCCAACCGTTCCATGGATGAACCCCTACCCCACTTTCCATCCATTACTGATATGTACACCCTCTAAGTCATCCTATTTTGTTTCATCCTCTCTGGATGTCCAAACCACCTCAACAACTCGTCCTCAGCCCTCTGGATAATACTTTTAGCAATCCCGCACCTCCTAATCTCCAAGCTATGAATTCTCTGCATAATATTCACACCACACACATTGCCCCCAGACACGACATCACTGCCTCCAACCTCTTCATCTCTGCAACATTCATAACCATGTTTCACACCCATGTAAGAGTGTTGGTACCACTATACTCTCAAACATTCCTTTTCTTGCCTTCATGGATAATGTTCTTTGTTTCCACAGGGGCCTCAGTGCACCACTCGCCTGTTTATCCTGGCCAATTCTGTGGTTCACCTCATCTTTCATAGACCCATCTGCTGACAAGTCCACATCAAAATATCTGAAAACATTCACTTCCTCCATACTTCCTCCCTCCAATCTAATATCCAGTCTTTCATTGCCTAAATTTTTTGGTTCACTTTTAATTTCCTTTGTTTGCATACCCTCCCGAAGTCATCCATCACTCTTTGCAAGTCCTCTTCAGAATCTCCAAAAAGCACAATGTCATTGGCAAACAGCAACTGTGACACCTCCCACTTTGTGTTAGATTCTTCATCTTCCAATCCCAAACCTTTCCCCAACACCCCTGCATTTACTTCTCTTGCAACCCCATTTATAAATTTATGTTAAACATCCATGGTGACATTACGCATCACTATCTAAGGCTTACTTTTACTGAGAAATAATTTCCCTATCTCCTACATACCCTAACCTGAGCCTACTATCCTCATAGAAACAAAGGAACTATGCATGCTCTCTGTCAGTCTGTAGGTACCTTCTTTCCCCCCATACATTTATTAAATAAAAGTATTATATGTAAAAGTATTACAGTATTTTATGGCATTGAAGACACTGTTTTTCCCAAAAATAAGTCTCAAAAATTTACCCAGCATCTTGGAGTCTTAAGGTTATGGTCTTCATAGGCCTTAACCTAAGCCTGGAGAAGTGTTTCAGTACTAGACAGTACTCTAAGGTCCTTTATATGACCCAATAATGTTGCATTATTCTGTAGTTTTAAACATTTCTTCTTGTGGTGTTTGGCTTGTCATATTTTTGATATTAAAAAAGTTTTAGTTTAATCTTCTTTCAACAAACTGGCCGTATCCCATCAAAGCAGGGTGACCAAAAAAGAAAAACAAAAGTTTCTCTTTTTAACTTTAGTAATGTATACAGGAGAAGGGGTTTACTAGCCCCTTTCTCCCGGCATTTTAGTCAGCTCTTACTACAACCATGGTTTACGGAGGAAGAATTCTCTTCCACTTCTCCATGGAGATAAGAGGAAATAAGAACAAGAACTAGTAAGAAAATAGATGACAACCCAGAGGGGTGTGTATGTACAATGGAACCTCTACTTACGAGTGCCCCCAACGAGCGAGTTTTTCAAGATACGAGCAGTCACTTGGTCGATTTTTTGCTTCCAGATGCAAGCGGGCCTCAATGGAGGTTCCTTGATGCTGGTGAGGGGCTCTTGCTCTTGATCTAGGGAATTGGATTTCAGTTGTTTGTTGGACTATCTTAGTGAAACTTGGGCAATGTATGATGGAAAGATGCTTCTTAACCCTTACAGGGTCCAGAGGCCAGATTTCAAAGGGTGCTCCAGTGTCCAAGAATTTTCAAAAGATAATTTTGTTACTTTTTCTTATGAAATGGTAGAGAATCTTTTTCTGAAGGTAATAAAACAAAAAGAAAGAAATTTGATGAAAAATAGACGAAATTATGCTCTCACGAAATTTTGATCTCTCAGCGATATTTACGCATTGGCGATTTTGCGAACTTTGACTCCCATTTTAGGCCAATTACATTATTCCAGTCGACCAGATTCTTAGCTATTTCACTAGTATTACTTCTATTCTATCGACTGAACACAAGAATTCGCCAAGTCAACTGTTTCAACTACAAAATAAAGTGATCAGAATTTGGTAATTTTGCCAATTTAATGCAAAGTTCAAAATACTCCAATTTCAAAATAGGGGCCAGAATAAACAATGCAGGCATTCCTGGCACTAAACTAACATTTCCTCTGCTCATTAGTTACGTTTTCAGGCTTTGCTAATGAATTCCATTTTGATTTTTTATTCACAAAATGATTTTTTATTCAAACCAAAAAATAGAAGATTTACTGTTATGCAATATTGTAATAATTGTATAAATAATAACACCACATTTGTGAATGTATATTAGACCCACCAGCATGCGTGTTTTAGACGTGTGAGGTCATTTGTTTACTCTTGAACATCAGCAAAAATTTAACATTTCCGCTACTTTGAGCTCAGTTTCAAGCCATTTCCAGTATTAAAACCAATCAAAATCATCTCTGTTTCTGTAATATGTCTTCCATTCTATCAAATGAGACCAAGAAATCGCAAATACAAGTATAAAAAACACGAAAAAACACTACAAATTCGCTGTTTTAATAGAAAATTACGGTCTGTTTTTTTCCTCTCATTATGCACTGTGTGCTGCAGGATTTGTTTTATGTGGTGTACACATACCACATAGATGTATTCTCTCATATCAATGCCAAAATTTACCGCTCACAGCTTATCAGAGTGAGCTGAGCTCATGACTTAGATCTACCGTTTGGACCCTCAACTTAAAGCCGTAGATCTACGGCACGGACCCTCAAGGGGTTAATGTACACCAAAATTGAAAGAAATCGGACCATAAATAACAGAGTTCACTCTCAGCCATTAGCTGCCCCTTAGCAGTATATTTTCACATGGTTTTTATAGTTTTATTTACATTTTTTTGGTCTCGTTTGATAGAATGGAAGATATATTACAGAAATAGATATGATTTTGATTGCTTTCACAATGAAAAGTACCTTGAAATTGAGCTCATAGTAGCAGAAATGTTCGATTCTCTGGTGATGTTCAAGAGTAAACAAATGACATCACCGTCCAATACGTGTCCACCTGGCCAGTCTCATACTCAGTCACAAATGGGTTGACATTATTTATACAACTTTTACACTAATGCAGTAGTCTGCATAACAGTAAATCTTCTATTTTTTGTGTGAATAAAAATTCCAATTGGTAAGCAAGAGTATTACTATAGGAATACGTACACACTAATTAATAATAATAATATGTAATAATAATGATAATACATATAATATAATACATATACAGTGGTACATCGGGATATGAACTTAATTCGTTCCAGAAGGCTGTTCGAGTGCCTAAACCGAATGAATTTGTTCCCATAAGGAATAATGTAAATTTGATTAATCCATTTCAGACCCCCAAAAATGCACTTAAACGAGCACTTACATAAATACACTTACATCATTGTTCGAGTTTTGAGCTGTTCGTATCCCAAGGTACCACTGTAATAATAATATAATACGTAATACTATAATAATAATTGTAATACAGTGGACCCCCGCATAACGATTACCTCCGAATGCGACCAATTATGTAAGTGTATTTATGTAAGTGCGTTTGTACGTGTATGTTTGGGGGTCTGAAATGGACTAATCTACTTCACAATATTCCTTATGGGAATAAATTCGGTCAGTACTGGCACCTGAACATACTTATGGAGTGAAAAAATATCGTTAACCGGGGGTCCACTGTACAGTGGACCCTCGCCTAACGAACGCATCGCATAACGTTAAATCCGCCTAGCGATACATTTTAACGCAAAAATTTTGCATCGGCTAGCACTAAAAAACTCGCTCAACACGATTCGTTCGAGACGCATCCACGTGCGGCCTGAGCTCACCTCACTTGTTCCGTGGGTGCCAGTGTTTACAAGCCAGCCACCGCGGTCGCTTCCAAGCATACAATCGGAACATTTCATATTATCACAGCCTTTTTAGTGATTGCACCTGCAAAATAAGTCACCATGGGCCCCAAGAAAGCTTCTAGTGCCAACCCTACAGCAAAAAGAGTGAGAATTACTAGGGATATGAAGAAAGAGATCATTGCTAAGTATGAAAGTGGAGTGCGTGTCTCCGAGCTGGCCAGGTTGTACACAAAACCCCAATCAACCATCGCTACTATTGTGGTCAAGAAAACGACAATCAAGGAAGCTGTTCTTGCCAAAGGTGCAACTTTGTTTTTGAAACAGAGATCGCAAGTGATAGAAGATGTTGAGAGACTGTTATTGGTGTGGATAAATGTAAAACAGATAGAAGTGATGCAAGGAGGGAAGAGTACGTTTTTTTTTTTTTTTTTCAACAAGTCGGCCGTCTCCCACCGAGGCAGGGTGACCCAAAAAAGAAAGAAAATCCCCAAAAAGAAAATACTTTCATCATCATTCAACACTTTCACCACACTCACACATTATCACTGTTTTTGCAGAGGTGCTCAGAATACAACAGTCTAGAAGCATACACATATAAAGATACACAACATATCCCTCCAAACTGCCAATATCCCAAACCCCTCCTTTAAAGTGCAGGCATTGTACTTCCCATTTCCAGGACTCAAGTCCGACTATATGAAAATAACCGGTTTCCCTGAATCCCTTCACTAAATATTACCCTGCAACCACCCAGGGAGGTACTACCGTCCTGACAAGTGAGTGTAAAACGAAAGCCTGTGATTGTTTTACATGATGGTAGGATTGCTGGTGTCTTTTGTCTGTCTCATAAATATGCAAGATTACAGGCATGTCTTGCTACTTCTACTTACACTTAGGTCACACTACACATACATATACACATTTATTTATACACACTCATCTGAGTTTTCTTTGATTTTATCTTAATAGTTCTTGGTCTTATTAATTTTCCTTTTATATCCATGGGGAAGTGGAATAAGAATCTTTCCTCCGTAAGCCATGCGTGTTGTAAAAGTCAACTAAAATGCCGGGAACAATGGGCTAGTAACCCCTTTTCCTGTAAAGATTACTAAAAAGAATAAGAAGAAGGAAGAGTACGTATATGGAGAAAAAGAGAGAGGTTAAGAGAGTGGTGAAGCAATGTAAAAAGAGAGCAAATGAGAGAGTGGGTGAAATGTTATCAACAAATTTTGTTGAAAATAAGAAAAAGTTTTGGAGTGAGATAAACAAGTTAAGGAAGCCTAGAGAACAAATGGATTTGTCAGTTAAAAATAGGAGAGGAGAGTTATTAAATGGAGAGTTAGAGGTATTGGGAAGATGGAGGGAATATTTTGAGGAATTGTTAAATGTTGATGAAGATAGGGAAGCTGTGATTTCTTGTATAGGGCAAGGAGGAATAGCATCTTGTAGGAGTGAGGAAGAGCCAGTTGTGAGTGTGGGGGAAGTTCGTGAGGCGGCAGGTAAAATGAAAGGGGGTAAGGCAGCCGGGATTGATGGGATAAAGATAGAAATGTTAAAGCAGGTGGGGATAGAGTTTTGGAGTGGTTGGTGCAGTTATTTAATAAATGTATGGAAGAGGGTAAGGTACCTGGGGATTGGCAGAGAGCATGCATAGTTCCTTTGTATAAAGGCAAAGGGGACAAAAGAGAGTGCAAAAATTATAGGGGGATAAGTCTGTTGAGTATACCTGGTAAAGTGTATGGTAGAGTTATTATTGAAAGGATTAAAAGTAGGACTGAGAATAGGATAGCAGATGAACAAGGAGGCTTTAGGAAAGGTAGGGGGTGTGTGGACCAGGTGTTTACAGTGAAACATATAAGTGAACAGTATTTAGATAAGGCTAAAGAGGTCTTTGTGGCATTTATGGATTTGGAAAAGGCGTATGACAGGGTGGATAGGGGGGCAATGTGGCACATGTTGCAGGTGTATGCTGTAGGAGGTAGGTTACTGAAAGCAGTGAAGAGTTTTTACAAGGATAGTGAGGCTCAAGTTAGAGTACATAGGAAAGAGGGAAATTATTTCCCAGTAAAAGTAGGCCTTAAACAAGGATGTGTGATGTCACCGTGGTTGTTTAATATATTTATAGATGGGGTTGTAAGAGAAGTAAATGCGAGGGTCTTGACAAGAGGCGTGGAGTTAAAAGATCAAGAATCACACATAAAGTGGGAGTTGTCACAGTTGCTCTTTGCTGATGACACTGTGCTCTTGGGAGATTCTGAAGAGAAGTTGCAGAGATTGATGGATGAATTTGGTAGGGTGTGCAAAAGAAGAAAATTAAAAGTGAATACAGGAAAGAGTAAGGTTATGAGGATAACAAAAAGATTAGGTGATGAAAGGTTGGATATCAGATTGGAGGGAGAGAGTATGGAGGAGGTGAATGTATTCAGATATTTGGGAGTGGACGTGTCAGCGGATGGGTCTATGAAGGATGAGGTGAATCATAGAATTGATGAGGGGAAAAGGGTGAGTGGTGCACTTAGGAGTCTGTGGAGACAAAGAACTTTGTCCTTGGAGGCAAAGAGGGGAATGTATGAGAGTATAGTTATACCAACACTCTTACATGGGTGTGAAGCATGGGTGATGAATGTTGCAGTGAGGAGAAGGCTGGAGGCAGTGGAGATGTCATGTCTGAGGGCAATGTGTGGTGTGAATATAATGCAGAGAATTCATAGTTTGGAAGTTAGGAGGAGGTGCGGGATTACCAAAACTGTTGTCCAGAGGGCTGAGGAAGGGTTGTTGAGGTGGTTCGGACATGTAGAGAGAATGGTGCGAAACAGAATGACTTCAAGAGTGTATCAGTCTGTAGTGGAAGGAAGGCGGGGTAGGGGTCGGCCTAGGAAAGGTTGGAGGGAGGGGGTAAAGGAGGTTTTGTGTGCGAGGGGCTTGGACTTCCAGCAGGCGTGCGTGAACATGTTTGATAGGAGTGAATGGAGACGAATGGTTTTTAATACTTGACGTGCTGTTGGAGTGTGAGCAAAGTAACATTTATGAAGGGGTTCAGGGAAACCGGCAGGCCGGACTTGAGTCCTGGAGATGGGAAGTACAGTGCCTGCACTCTGAAGGAGGGGTGTTAATGTTGCAGTTTAAAAACTGTAGTGTAAAGCACCCTTCTGGCAAGACAGTGATGGAGTGAATGATGGTGAAAGTTTTTCTTTTTCGGGCCACCCTGCCTTGGTGGGAATCGGCCAGTGTGATAATAAAAAAACAAAAATAAAATAATAATAAGATAGCAGGAGATAGCATCACAAGAGATCATATTGTGAAAAGGCTAGGAAGTTGCATGAGGATTTAATTAGAAAAATGCCTGTAACTAGTGATGATGTGAGTGAATTTAAGGCCAGCAAAGGTTGGTTTGAGAGATTTAAGAATCATAGTGGCATACATAGTGTGATAAGGCATGGTGAGGCTGCCAGTTCGGACCACAAAGCAGCTGAAAAATATGTGCTGGAATTCAAGGAGTACATAGACAGTGAAGGACTGAAACCTGAACAAGTGTTAAATTGTGACGAAACAGGCCTGTTTTGGAAGAAAATGCCAAGCAGGACCTACATTACTCAGAAGGAAAAGGCACTCCCAGGACATAAGCCTATGAAAGATAGGCTTACTCTTCTCATGTGTGCCAATGTTAGTGGTGATTGCAAAGTGAAGCCTTTATTGGTGTATCACTCTGAAACTCCCAGAGTGTTCAGGAAAAACAATGTCCTCAAGGCTAATTTGTGTGTGCTGTGGAGGGCAAACAGTAAGGCATGGGTCACTAGGGACTTTTTTTATGACTGGTTACACCATGCATTTGCCCCCACAGTGAAAAATTACCTAATTGAAAAAAAATTAGACCTTAAGTGCCTCCTGGTATTAGACAATGCTCCTGGTCATCCTTCAGACGTGGCAGAGCGACTTTCTGCGGAAATGAGCTTCATTAAGGGCAAGTTTTTGCCTCCTAATACCACTCCTCTCCTGCAGCCCATGGACCAGCAGGTCATTTCTAACTTCAAGAAACTGTACACAAAAGTTATGTTTGAAAGGTGCTTTGTAGTGACCTCAGAAACTCAATTGACTCTAAGAGAGTTTTGGAGAGATCACTTTAGCATCCTCAGATGTGTAAACATTATAGGTAAGGCTTGGGAGGAAGTGACTAAGAGGACCTTGAACTCTGCTTGGAAGAAACTGTGGCCAGAATGTGTAGACAAAAGGGATTTTGAAGGGTTTGAGGCTAACCCTGGGAATCTTATGTCAGTTGAGGAATCCACTGTGGCATTGGGTAAGTCCTTGGGGTTGGAGGTTAGTGGGGAGGATGTGGAAGAGTTGGTGGAGGAGGACAATGAAGAACTAACCACTGATGAGCTGCTAGATCATCTTCAACAGGAAGAGGCCACACCTAAGGAAACTTCTTCGGAGGAGGGGATAGAGAAATTGAAGAAGTTGCCTACTTCAAAGATTAAGGAAATGTGTGCAATGTGGCTTAAAATGCAAACATTTTTTGATGAAAATCACCCTCAGACAGCTGTTGCAAGCCGTGCTGGTGACTATTACACTGACAATGTTGTGAAACACTTTAGGAATGTCATAAAGGAACGGGAGGTACAGGCCTCTATGGACAGATATGTTGTGTGACAGAGGTCCAGTGACTCTCAAGCTGGTCCTAGTGGCATTAAAAGAAGAAGGGAAGTAACCCCAGAAAAGGACTTGCCACCTCAAGTCCTAATGGAAGGGGATTCCCCTTCTAAACATTAACACCATCAACACTCTCCCCTCCTCCCATCCCATCAATCATCTCCAGATCTTCAATAAAGGTAAGTGTCATGTAACTGTGCATGTCTTCAGTTTGTGTGTATTAAAATTAATATTTCATGTCTTAAAAAATTTTTTTTTGTTCATACTTTATGGTGTCAGGAACGGATTAATTTGATTTCCATTATTTCTTATGGGGAAAATTAATTCGCCTAACGTTGAGCTCTCAGGAACGGATTAATAGCGTTAGGCGAGGGCCCACTGTAATATGTTTGTAGTGATCTAATGGAGTTGGCCTTACAAACACTCCATTTTCTGTTATAATAAAAGCATGGGAAGGTATGTAGTCAGGAGTAGGAATGGCCACTGTGGTGGTCCTATACACCCCAACATCAATAATGGTCGCTTTGCCGCCGCCACCACCACTACTCATATGTAATGGCATATTCATTCTAGTGTATATATCATGTTTCTATGTTAATAATATTGTTTAGTATGTCATATTAGATGAATTGTTGTAGATAAATAAGCCATAGAATTGATATTAGGGAAATATTGAAGTATTTTGTCGTGCCTGGAATTTCACTGGAACAGATTAATTCCATTTCAGTTAATTTATATGAGGAAAATTGACTCGACGAAGAAACAAATAGAGATGTGAGCAAGGTCACGGAACGGATTAAACTCGTAAGTAGAGGTTCCACTATATGTGACCTAAGTGTAAGTAGAAGTAACAAGATGTACCTGAAATCTTACATGTTTATGAGACAGAAAAAAGACACCAGCAATCCTACCGATCACTGATTTCATTAATAGGATGAACAATTCACTGCTCATACCAGCTATAACTAAATCAACAAGACAAACTGAGATGAGTGCAACTATAGTTGACCATATATGGACAAATATACTAGCTCCCCTCAAATCAGGGGTAGTCACAAACAACATTACTGACCACTACTCCACCTTCCTCCTAACAAACATTTCTAATCAATCAATGAAATATAGCAAAATCCCTTTTCGACTTCATGATGAGTCATCAATGAGTAACTTCACTGCAGTGCTAAGCTAACTGGCCTACAGAATTTTCCAGTGCCATTGGTATTGATGAATGGATAGACATCTTTCTAAATAAAATACATAGACTGTACAACAAACGTTGTCCTATAAAAACTAAACAGATCACTAATAAATGACTAGATTGCCCATAGCTTACTAACACCATTCTCAGATCCATTGATAAGAAACATCGATGTGAGAAACGGTATAGATGGGGTTTAATAACTAAAGAACTTAGTAAACACTATATGTCAGTCTTCACCAAGCTAATAAAACAAGTCCAATCAGCTGTACTATTCTAATAGATTGAGTGAAATGAGAGGAGATAAAAAAAAGACGTGGAAGACACACACTCAGATCCTGGGCACCCAAAAGCTGAATGAAACTGGAGATACTGTCCTAACTAAACCAAATGAACCACAACTCTAGCCTATTGAAACAGATAGGATCAAGTCTCACCAGTCAAATTCCAAGCACCAATACCTGAGCCAATGATTACTTAAATGGAAACTTACCAACATCACTCTATCTTGCTCCTGCCAAGCCTGCTGAAGTCACCCTGATTATTAATTCACCAAAAAATAGATCGGGAAATCTAGCTCACATCCCACCACTATTGTTCAAATGAGCGGCTTATGATTTATCACCCACCATTACATTATTCTGTAGCAAATCACTAGAAACCAGCACTTTCCCGACATGACTTGAGATAGCAAGGGGTTATTCAGATACACAAAGGTGAGACCCAACAGATGTAAACAGCTATAGGCTAATATCAGACTTGCTTTTGCTATCCAGAATCTTTGAGAAACTCATACACAAGAGATTATATTCCTCTTAACATTACAAAGCATTGTCAACCCCTCCCAGTTTGGCTTTAGGAGAAACAAGAGCACAATAATGCAATTATAAAAATGCTAGACCTACTGTACACAACAAGTGAAAGAAATGAATATCTATTAGGACTTCATTGACCTAAGGAAAGCTTTTGATATAGTAGACCAGAGCATCCTACTTCATAAACTTCATCATTACAGTTTCAAAGGCCAAGCACTCGCGTATTTAAAGTCTTACCTTAGTGACAAACAGCAATACAGTAGAGCCCCACTTTACAGCGTTCCGCTAATACAGCGATTTCAAATTGTGACCAAAACTCGCCATACGGCAACCTGTCCTCCTAATACGGCGTGCACCAACCAGTTTCTTTACATTCTCCATGAACACATCTCTATTATGTCTAGAAACTTTCAAAAATTTCAAGTGTTTTAAAGTTGTTGCATATTTTATATGTGTTCTGATAATAATACTTGTGTACCTGTACCTAAATACATTGGACCCTCAGTTAACAACATTAATCCATTTCAGAGAACTTGTCTTTAACCGATTCTGTTGTTATCCAAATTAAATTTCCCCATAAGAAATAATGGAAATCCAATTAATCCGTTCCAGACACCCAAAAGTATTAAACAAAATAATTTTTTTACATGAAATATACATTTCCCAACACAGAAAACAATGAGACAGGTGACTATCACACATCCTTGACTAAGGCCTACTTTTACTGGGAAATAATCTCCCTCTCTCCTACACACACTAACCTGAGACTCACTATCCTCATAAAAACTCTCCACTGCTTTCAGTAACCTACCTCCTATGTTGTTAGTAAGACACATATGCAACAGTTAAGTATCTTTATTTTGAAACGTTTCGCCTACACAGTAGGCTTCTTCAGTCGAGTACAGAAAAGTTGATAGGAGCAGAAGAGACGTGAAGACGATGTAATCAGTCCATCACCCGTGAAGTTTTGAGGTGGTCAGTCCCTCAGTCTAGAGAAGAGTATTGTTCCATAGTCTGAAACAATATGGAGTTGAAGTGACAGGATGGAGCCTTATATATCACCAGGAGGTGAGATGTAGACCACTAGTAGAGGTAAGAATGTAGTCGTTGGAAGGTCGTGTCCCTCTCAGATCCAGCCATTCTCACTAGTAGAAGTTGTCCAAGTTGTTTTCTGTTCTGTACCAAGATACCCTTGTGTTGCAGTGTCTGACAGAGTGAATATTAAAATGGTATAAAATACCGACAGGTTGTTAGGTAAGACACATATGCAACAGTTAGGTATCTTTATCTCGAAACATTTCGCCTACACAGTAGGCTTCTTCAGTTGAGTACTGAGGGACTGACCACCTCAAAACTTCAAGGGTAATGGACTGATTACATCGTCTTCACATCTCTTCTGCTTCTATCAACTTTTCTGTACTCGACTGAAGAAGCCTACTGTGTAGGCGAAACGTTTCAAAATAAAGATACCTAAATGTTGCATGTGTGTCTTACCTAACAACCTGTCGGTATTTTATACCATTTTAATATTCAGTCTACCTCCTATACCATACACCTGCAACATCTGCCACATTGCCTCCCTATCCACCCTGTCATATGCCTATTCCAAATCCATAAATGCCACAAAAACTTCTTTACCATTATCTAAATACTGTTCACCTATATGTTTCACTGTAAACATTTGGTCTACACACCCTTACCTTTCCTAAAGCCTCCTTGTTCATCTGCTATCCTATTCTCCTTCTTACTCTTAATTCTTTCAATAATAACTCTACCATACACTTTACCAGGTACGTATACTCAACAGACTTATTCCCCTATAATTTTTGCACTCTTTTATTCCCTTTGCCTTTATACAAAGGAACTATGCATGCTCTCTGCCAATCCCTGGGTACCTTACTCTCATCCATACATTTATTAAATAATTGCACCAACCACCCCAAAACTATATCCCCACCTGCTTTTAACCCTTTCAGGGTCAAGAGGCCCTCTCCTAAACTTTTTTCAGGGTTAAAAATTTTTCAGAAAAAAAAAAATTATTTTTTGTTATGAAAAGATGGAGAATCTTTTCCCGATCATAATGACACCAAAAGTGTGAAATTTGATGGAAAACTTACGGAATTATGCTCTCGCGAAGCTAGTCTCGGCGATGTTTACTCATTGGCGACTTCGCCCACTTTGAGCCCTATTTTCGGCCAATTCCAGTATACTAGTCGACAAAAATCATAACTATTTTTCTAGAACTCCATTTTTTCTATCGAATGAGTACAAGAAACCTCCCATTTACTGATTTCAACTATCCAGTAATGTGGTCAGAAATTAGCAATTTTGCCAATTTCACACAAATTTCAAAAGATGCCAATTTCCAAATAGGGTCCAGAATAAACAAGAGAGACATTCCTGGCACTAAAATAACATTTCCTCTGTACATTAATCACATCCCCAGGCCCCTCTTATATTTCTTTTGCTTTCCACTTTGAATTTTTATTCTCGCAAAAAATAGAAGATTTACTGTTATGCAGACTACTGCATTAGTGTAGAAATGGTATAAATAATATCAGCACACTTGTAAAAGAATATTAGACTCACCAGTTGATGTGTATTGGACATGTGGCATGATTGGTTTGCTTTTGAACTTTGGCAAAAATGGAACATTTCTGCTACTTTGAGCTCAATTTCAAGGTACTTTTCATTGTGAAACCAATCAAAATCATCTCAATTTCTGTAATATGTCTTCCATTCTATAAAATGAGACTAGGAAAACTAGAATACAACCATAAATACCATACGAAAATACAGTGCAAAGTCGGTTTTAAACCAAAAACATGGTCAAAGTTTTTTTGTTCTCATTACGCACTGTGTGCTGCAGGATTTTTTTTATACTGTGCACACTGACCACATAGACCCATTCTTTCATATGTAGGCCTACCAGCTTTCTCTTGCTAGATTTGAATGCGCTAGAATTTAGGCGTACTAGTACGTCAATAACCCTGGTGCGTAAGCCGTACTAGTACGTCGGAAACCCTGAAAGGGTTAAAGCACTCCAGAGTGATTGTTGTTATTATTAATTGTTGTTGTTGTTATTATTAATTGTTGTTGTTGTTATTATTATTATTATTATTATTATTATTATTATTATTATTTTCAACAAGTCTGCCGTCTCCCACCGAGGCAGGGTGACCCAAAAAGAAAGATAATCCTCAAAAAGAAAAATACTTTCATCATCAGTCAACACTTTCACCTCACTCACACATGATCACTGTTTTTGCTGAGGTGCCCAGATACAGCAATTTAGAAGCATTTACATATAAAGATTATAACATATTCCTCCAAACTACCAATATCCAAGACCCCTCCTTTAACCCTTTAACTGTCCAAACGCAGATCTACGTTGGCTCGCGTAATGTTCTGAACGTAGATCTACTTTTCTTTTTCATAAAGCACGTAAAATTGACTGTAGATCTACATTTGGAGCACTACACCAGTGAGCATAGATCTATGTTTGGACAGTTTAAGGGTTAAAGTGCAGGCATTGTACTTCCCATTTCCAGTACTCATGTCCGGCTATATAAAAATAACCAGTTTCCCTGAATCCCTTCACTAAATATTACCCTGCTCACGCTCCAACAGCTCGTCAGGTCCCAAAAACCATTCATCTCCATTCACTCCTATCTAACACGCCCACACACGCTTGCTGGAAGTCCAAGCCCCTCGCCCACAAAACCTCCTTCACCCCTTCCCTCCAACCTTTTCGAGAACATCAAAATTGTATACAATACCGACAGGTTGTTAGGTAAGACACATGTACAACAGTTAGGCAACTTTATTCCGAAACGTTTCGCCTACACAGTAGGCTTCTTCAGTCGAATACAGAAAGTAGGCAGGAACAGTAGAGATGTGAAGACGATGTAATCAGTCCATCACCCTTGAAGTCGTAGAATTTGAGGTTGTCAGTCCCTCAGCCTGGAGAAGTTCAGTTCTATGGAACTGAGGACTACCCCTACCCCGCCTTCCTTGCTTTACAGATTTATACGCTCTCCATGTCATTCTACTTTGATTCATTCTCTCTAAATGACCAAACCACCTCAACAACCCCTCTTCAGCCCTCTGACTAAAAATTTTATTAACTCCACACCTCCTAATTTGGCTCCGAATTTTCTGCATAATATTTACACCACATATTGCCCTTAGATGGGACATCTCCATTACAGGTCTCCCTCAACATTCGTGAGGGTTAGGGGATCAGGAGCCTCGCGAATGTTGAAAAACCGTGAATGTTTGCTGCCCCAATATATTGTAGGGAAATCTAATACAACCTATAAGAACATAAGAACGGAGGAACACTGCAGAATGCCTACTGGCAGGTCCTTATCAAAATGACCTCTAACCAAAGCTACCCAAGAATTTACTCCCATACCCAATGACACCAATCAAACCCAGCCCCTCCCACTCATATAGTTGTCCAATCTCTTTTTAAAGCTGCCCAAAGTCCTAGCCTCGACCACCCTACTGGGAAGATTGTTCCACGCATCCACAACTCTGTTAGAAAACCAGTACTTACCTATGTCCTTTCTAAGTCTAAATTTATCCAACTTAAATCCATTATTCCTGGTCTGAAAAATGGCAGATGAAGTTCAATGTGGTAACACCGAAAATAGGTTGGAGGTTTCCATTGTAGTCTTCTGGTTCTTCGTTGTTTCTGCCTTTCCAACAGTCTTCTTGATCCTCAGCTTGGTTCTATGATGTGCAGCCACTGACCAGGTTCCCCTCTTAACTTGAGGACTCACAACAGGATTACTACGAATCCTCTTGATCTCCTTTGTTAATTGCTGCTTAGCAACCCTAAGCTCCTCTTTTAACTGCTGGTAGAGTTGCTCAAGAGAGGGCATCCTGGTTCAGATTTTCAGAGAGCACACAAACAAGTCTTCACAGAGCTAAGTACAGGTCACCACTCAAGCTATGTACAGGTGGCAACTTAATAAATGATTAAACTCAGTTAACAAGGTATGTCGATGGTAATAATAATAATAATAATAATAATAATAATAATAATAATAATAATAATAATGCGACTAAAATGCCGGGAACAAGAGGCTAGTAACCCCTTCTCCCATATAAATTGCTAAATTTAAGAGAAACTTTCGTTTTACTTTTTGGGCCACCCTGCCTTGGTGGGATACGGCCGGTGTGTTGAAAGAAGAAAGAATAATAATAATACTTAACAGTCAATCTGGAGTGGTTTAATTGTCAGTTAACAAAACCTGTACAGAATATGTATGACATTTGAACTGCTCCAGAGTGATTATTATTTATTAATATTATTATTTCTCCATGGGGAAGTGGAACAGAATTCTTCCTCCGTAAGCCACGCGTGTCGTAAGAGGCGACTAAAATGCCGGGAGCAAGGGGCTAGTAACCCCTTCTCCTGTATAAATTATTAAATTTAAAAAGAGAAACTTTCGTTTTTCTTTTTGGGCCACCCTGCCTTGGTGGGATATGTCTGGTTTGTTGAAAGAAAGATTATTATTATTATTATTATTATTATTATTATTATTGTTGTTTTTATTATTATTACCATCGACATACCTTGTTCCCTGAGTTTAATCACTCAGGTTCTCCCACGAGTCTGCATTTTATGCCATATGTGAACTTGGGTCATGGAAATGGGCTGCACGGCGTCACAGCGTTGAGCATCTCAGTCTCCTTCTTACAGCCACTGAATAAACTAGCTTTTGCTGTCTCCAAGACTACACGTTTGTACAAATTTGCACTCTATTTTGCCTCCCATAGTACAAGATGTTGGCAAAAAGTAAGATCTTGACTTCACCTCAAGGAAGGGCCAAGAAACAAAGGAAGGCTCTCGATCTTGTGGTGAAAATGATTATAAATGAGTATGAAGCTGGTAAGACAATGACAGCCAGTGACTTGAAGCTGGCTTATTCTACCATTTCCACTATCTTGAAGGATGAAGATAGAGTGAAAGAGGCAGTGGAAGCCTTAACAGGATTTCAAGCCATAATAACTAGGCAGCAGAAGGGCCTCATTCATGAAATGGAGAAATTATTGGTGCTCTGATTTGACGATCAGATACAAAAAGAATGCCAATAAGCCTTTTAATTATTCAAGCCAAGGCATGCAGTATCTTTGAAAATTTGAAGGCACATGAAGGTCTCTGTGTAATTCATGGCTCACTGTGCCGTGTGGAGACGACTCACGGCACTATAAAATATTGCATAATTATACTATTACTGTCAATAAAGTTATTTATCTATCATATTTATTCCAGAATAATATTAGTTATAACATAAATAATATAGAGGCATGATTAAGACACCCAAATTAATAAAAACCAACATTATATAGAGAGGTATTGAAGGGTAGAGGGCAGGGAGAGAGAAAAAAAAAATTAACTGCGACCATTACAGAAAACATTACGCACTATGTGCCTGAAGGATAACTATGGAAGATCACTCTTATCTTATGCAAAGAATGAAAAAAAGTGCGATTTTCTCAAAAAAATTTTTCTTCCCAAAGTAATCGGCTATGCACGCATATCCTGGAATATCTC
Source organism: Cherax quadricarinatus (assembly GCF_026875155.1). Classification (NCBI taxonomy): domain Eukaryota; kingdom Metazoa; phylum Arthropoda; class Malacostraca; order Decapoda; family Parastacidae; genus Cherax; species Cherax quadricarinatus. The sequence goes on along the minus strand of NC_069413.1, from coordinate 66,867,477 downwards.
GGACATATTTTGTGTTGTATTACCGTTAATAATAAACAGATAGAAAGGAATTTCCAAGCAAACATAAAACTGAATGTTTTAATTTTGGGTGGTGACACTTTTTTGAAGTGTCAGTAAGGAGTGATGCCTTGATTAGCGACAAATTTGTTTACTGACGTGGTCTTAGGATTGGAACTCCATCATTAAGTGAGGAGAGGCTGTATATGGTTTCCTACTGTCTTTGGGTATCCATGGCAGGTCTTGGAACACATTTCCCGTGGATATGGGGGTCCTACTGTAATCTCATTCTTAATATCTGTAATTCTCACAACCATTAAAACATTGATTGTGACCACATTGTTATATTCTAGAATCCTCATTACCTATAATTATAATAAAACTTGTAATTCTTTAAACAATTAAACTTGGTAAAAGCCACATAGCATGTACTAATAGAATATTCCATTCTCTTGTATTCATTGTAACTCCTAAACTTATATTTACAGCCACCTTAAGGACTATATATAAAACCACTCAATTTGTCATTGCCTTATTAATGTTAAGTTAGTCTTCAGTTTCCCCAAAATTCTCTGCATATTAAGGAGCTTTCTGCATGTACACCTAAATGTCATTCACCTCTGTACAAACATTGTATCTTGCTGAAATAAAGTATCTTATCCACTTGCACGCATCAAGACAGCGAGTAAAACATTTTTAGTATACAGTGGACCCCCAGTTAACGATATTTTTTCACTCCAGAAGTATGTAGTTTCAGGTGCCATTACTGACCGAATTTGTTCCCATAAGGAATATTGTGAAGTAGATTAGTCCATTTCAGACCCCCAAACATACACGTGCAAACGCACTTACATAAATACACTTACATAATTGGTCGCATTCGGAGGTGATCGTTATGCGGGGGTCCACTGTATATTTAAATGTTTATACAGTAGTGTACTGTATATTGTAATTAACAGAATAAAGGAAATCAGCTCTTATTATACATTATTTAGGTATGCATTCTGGCCAGAGAGCCCATCGTAGGTCTGAGTCATCGGTAAATGAGTACATTGCTAAGTGAGGAGAGGCTGTATATTTTTTTTTTACATTGGTTGTTTCCCACCAAGACAAGGTGACCTGACAAAGAAAAAAATGCTTTTACTGTTACTCATTCAATCACTGTCTTGCCCATAAGAGTACTGACATCATAGTTCAGATGACCCTCCAAACCGAAGTAGAGTGCAAGTACACCTACCATCCGACTTACGACCTGCTCGACTTACGACCACTCGACTTACGACCGTGTTTTTTATGCCAAATTTCTGGGAAATAAACAACTATTTGTGCTGTACACAGTGTTTATCCTAAACCTTACAGTATAAAATACAGTACTAACAACATAAAAAGTAAAGTAAAACATGAAATACCAAAATAAAACAATAAAATAAAGTCATTACAAAAATGTTTTGTTGATATTCAGTAGTAAAGTTCGACTTACGACCGGTTTCTCGGAACCGAACTCGGTCGTAAGTCGGATGGTAGGTGTACTCTACTTTCCACCTCCAGGCCTCAGGTCTGCATAATCAGTTTCCCTGAAGCCCTTCAACATGTCAAATTATGAAAGCCACTCGCCTGCACTTCTGTATTAACGTGCTCACACAAACCTATTGGATATCCATGTCTCTAGCATTCAGAAAACCTCCTTTACCCCTTCCCTCCAACCTTTCCTGGGATGACCCCAAGTTAATATGCCCTTCTAGTCATCCTATTTTTCCCCATCTTCTCTAACTGCCCAAACCATCTCAAAATCCCTTCCTCAGCCCTCTGAATAATACTTGTAACTTCACACCACCTAATTTCCAGACTCCTAATTCTCTGCATAATATTCACACTACACATTGCTCTCAAACATGACATCTATGCTGTCTCTAGCCTCCTCATTGCTTCAACATTCAAAACTCATTCTTTACAGCCATACAGTGATGTTGGCACTTACTGTACTCTGGTACATTCCCCTTTTTGCCTCTGTGGATAAAGTTCTTTGTCTCCACAGATACCTCAGTGTAAAGGAAGTGAATAAAAGGAAAAATAAATGTGTAAATTGTTTGGATTCATTTTGATTCTGTGCTGGAAACTGTAAACATTCCATATATATGTTCTTAACTCTTGTTTTTCTGATTGCTCTATATATTTTTATTGCTGTACTTTCTTTACCAAGATCATTTCTGGATACAGTATTTATGTAAATTAAAATGTTTATTAAATTATTTATGAGTTTTTTGTATGTTTTTAAAAGGTGTATGAAAACTTTTGATACAATTATTACTTTGAAATTAGGTTGCTTTTAAAGGTAGCAAACATAATTGAAATGTGTGGAAGCTTTCCAACGTTGTTTAATGTGAAATATGGTAGCTTTGTTATTTATCCAGTTATTCGGTAAATATTGCCCTGGTCAAATAAGTGTGACGCATGCAATTTCTGAAACCCTTATCATTATTAATACTGTGAGAGTGTAAACTTCTGTATCTTACAGATGGGGACAAAGAAAAGAGGCCTCTCAGTGAAACTTTTGCTCGGAGATTGGAGAATATAAATGAATCTGACTTTAAGAGAGCATATATGGCCAATGTTCATGGAAACCAGGTAAATCAGGCTTATTATGTATATCATGCACTTGCATTGTCTGTTTTGAGATGAAAGCATATTGTTTGGTCTACTAAAGGAATCGCTTGTTGGGGAATTAAAGTGAGTGCCCCTTTTTCCCGCTGATGGTTCTGTTTTTGGCAACATTCACTGCAGGTCACCTGCTGATCAGCTCCAGGTTTGCCATCATACCCCCATGTAGTGAATATTTTTTTGCATTCTTTGAATTTCTGTAGTCCTTGTACATTTTTTTTTTTTTTTTTTACATGCCAGACAATTTTATTTTTAATGAAAGCAAATGATGGCAATATCCCTTATAAGATAGCCAGTTAGATATGTGGAATTCTCTGATGGATGTTTTGGATGTTCCTTAAAGTTTTAGCACTGAAACTTTATTTGAGGGTGCTTGATGCTGGTCGAGGGCTTTTGATACAAGCAATTGGAGCTACCCCCACTCCTTTCCCAAATCAAACCTGATTACTGGACCTCTTACAAACACTGACCCATATTGGTATAACACTTCATGATGATGGTGGTGGTGGTGATATAACTATCACCAGTTGAGGGCAGTTTAGGCATTAGATAATGGTTCTACATGGGAAGTTTCCTGAGGAAACATGGAATAAAAAATACAAATAGACAATCATTATTCTCGATATTCTTCAGCTGTTCAAACTTGTCATTTCTTGGTTAATAAGCTTGTTCTCCATTGTAATGTAAACCATCCATTCTGCTTTACTATTCACCTTACCATTGTTTTCTTTCATTATTCTGCTTCTCTCTGGTCTTTTAATGTTTATGACCATAATCCTTAATCTGTAAGTTGTGTATGATGTGCTGGTATGCAGGAGACCTGTCTGTGCATGAAGTACTTGTATGTTTAATTTTTTTTTGCCTTTACATATGCTGACTGCTGCCATTTTAGGTCTCCTACCACCACATCATGCCTGGAAAAAGCATGAGGTGGTGGTTCCATGCAGTGGACCATTTCATAGGTAGTGCTGCCTCACTAGCACATGTAAACAATTCAGCCAAGAACTGTTGTTCCACCACCAACATCCCTTAGCAGCAAAGAGGATGTGGAACTAGCAAGATGATGCCATGTTTATTTCACATTTATTATAATTTCATGATAATGTAAAATTCAGCCAAAAAACACACTGTGTAGATTTAGCCCAGGATAACCCATTACAATCAAGTGTGACTTCTTTCCATGTTTTGAGGAGTATCACATCTTCATACAATTGTAATATCCTAAGATTTCCTTAGTGCATATACATTTCTTGGGCTTTCACACTTACTTTAACTATGTTCAAAGCATTTACTTCACATTCTAAGGCCATGTCCAGTCAGAGCTTGTATGTCATTATTTTCTTGGGCATGGTCACAAATTCTTGCTTTGCTTTCTTCAGAATTCCAGTATCACTGTTGTATTAATTCTCTTGAATGCCATGGTTAATAATAGTAATGAAGGAGGTGAGGGAGATTCAGAAGTAATTTATTATGCAAGAGGTTACTGATTCATCCGAGTAGAAGGACAGCTGTTTGAGGTGTAGTTGCTTTTCCTGTGGATCACAATAGCACAGCCAGGGCAGAGTGGATAATGGTAACATATCACGTAAGCATTTGACATACCTTAGCACTTAGTAATGTATGAGCAATGTAACTAGTTACGTATTCTGAAGCAGAGTGGAGCCTTGGCTTACGAATTTAATCCGTTCCATGACCTTGTTCCTATCCTGATTTGTTCGTATACTGAGTCAATTTTCTTCATTTAAATTAATTGAAATGCAATTAATCCGTTCCAGCCTCTCAGGAGGCATGACAAAATAATGCTAATATCAACTCTAAGGCTTAGTTATCTATCACAATTCATCTAATATGACATAATAAACAATATTAATAACATAGAAACATGATATATACTCTAGAATGAATAAAATAGGCTATAATATGGCAAGTGATGGCGACGCCGGCAGCGACAGAAAGCATCCGCCAATTACTCACCCACTCTTGTATCTTCCCAGTCCATAACCCCATACCTAGCTTGTGTTTATCTATGATTAGTGGTGAGGTTGTCACATACGTAGCCACAGGGGTGGTCAAGACAGATGTATATATAGGTGAAGACACGATCACTGTGGCCACAGTGGTGGTGGTGGTGGCAGTGGCCACAGTGGTGGTGGTGGCCAGTTGCCTCACTCTATGCTAGTGCCTTCTTTGTTTCTCTAGCTTTTTTCATAGTTTCTAATCACTTCCTGAGCTTCTTGCTGATTGTACGTGAATACTGTCTCTTTGGGTGAGGCATTGTATAAGAAATTTGTACAATATAAGACAAAATTATGCATCCCAAGGGTCTGCTGTGGTCGCTCAGAGTGGCACACCTCTTCCTATTAACCCTTGGTTCACACTGAGATAGCTGTGGTCTTGAAGTACCTACATCCACCCACAGGGTTACCAATTTGTATTTTGAAGCATTTGGCACAAAAATATGAAAAAAAAAAAATTACGAGAAATGTCTAAAAATGATAGCATATTATTATTACTATTATATTGTATTATTATTATTATTATTATTCTTAGTATGTACGTATTATAATTATTAATACCTATTATTATTATTATTGTTATTATTATTATTATTATTGTTATTATTATTATATGGGTGTGAAGCTTGCGTGGTAAATGCAGCAGCAAGGAGACGGTTGGAGGCAGTGGAGCTGTCCTGTCTAAGGGCAATGTGTGGTGTAAATATTATGCAGAAAATTCAGAGTGTGGAAATTAGGAAAAGGTGTGGAGTTAATAAAAGTATTAGTCAGAGGGCAGAAGAAGGGTTGTTGAGGTGGTTTGGTCATTTAGAGAGAATGGATCAAAGTAGAATGACATGGAAAGCATATAAATCTATGGGGGAAGGAAGGCGAGGTAGGGGTCGTCCTCGAAAGGGTTGGAGAGAGGGGGTAAAGGAGGTTTTGTGGGCGAGGGGCTTGGACTTCCAGCAAGCGTGCATGAGCGAGTTAGATAGGAGTGAATGGGAGACGAATGATACTTGGGACCTGACGATCTGTTGGAGTGTGAGCAGGGTAATATTTAGTGAAGGGATTCAGGGAAACCGGTTATTTTCTTATAGTCGGACTTGAGTCCTGGAAATGGGAAGTACAATGCCTGCACTTTAAAGGAGGGGTTTTGGGATATTGGCAGTTTGGAGGATATGTTGTGTATCTTTATACGTATATGCTTCTAAACTGTTGTATTCTGAGCACCTCTGCAAAAGCAGTGATAATGTGTGAGTGTGGTGAAAGTGTTGAATGATGATGAAAGTAATTTTCTTTTGGGATTTTCTTTCTTTTTTGGGTCACCCTGCCTCGGTGGGAGGACGACCAACTTGTTGAAAAAAAAAAAAAAATATATATATATATATATATATATTATATATATATATATATATAATATATATTATATTATATATATTATATACAGGGAAGGCCCCGCTTTACGGCGTTTCACTTTACGACGTTCCGCTAAAAACGGACATTTCAAATTATGACCAAAAATCGCTATACGGCTCCCCCCACCTGACTTTCTAATACGGTCACCGTGCCCCACCCTGTTTGTTTACATTCTCCATGAGCTCAGTAAGCACTAAATCTCTCCATTTAGTCTGGAAACTCCAAGATTTCAAAAATTTTTAAAAGTTATTTCATATTTTTTATATACTCTGATAATTATACTTATGTATACCTGTACCTAAATAAACTTGCATACTGTGCTGGCATGCAGGTACACATTAAAAATTTGGTTTAAGTGTCTTATGTCTCCAGACTCATATTAGTAATGATAATAAAATCATCGAGTCATTTAAATGTCGTATATTACGTTAATATACACATTTTCTTAATCCATCCATGATATTTTTTCAAAATTATATAATAAACACGATGCAAAAACATATAAATAAGATAAATACACCCCACAGTAGAATAAATAAACATAAATGTGAGATGTGGTAGCAGACGACTTGCACAAGTGACGCCATATTAGAAATGATAATTAATAATAATAACAATACTCACCGGTCTCATTAAATGTCGTATATTACGGTAATATACACTTTTTCCCATTAATCCATCCATGATGTTTTTTTCAAAATTATATAATAAACACGATGCATAACATATAAATAAGATAAATACAGTGGACCCCCGCATAACGATTACCTCCGAATGCGACCAATTATGTAAGTGTATTTATGTAAGTGCGTTTGTACGTGTATGTTTGGGGGTCGAAATGGACTAATCTACTTCACAATATTCCTTATGGGAACAAATTCGGTCAGTACTGGCACCTGAACATACTTCTGGAGTGAAAAAATATCGTTAACCGGGGGTCCACTGTACACCCCACAGTAGAATAAATAAACATAAATGTGAGATGTGGTAGCAGACGACTTGCACAAGTGACGCCATATTAGAAATGATAATAAATAACAATACTCACCGAGTCTCATTAAATGTCGTATTTTAACGTTAATATACACATTTTCATTAATCCATCCATGATTTTTTTTTTTAAAAATTATATAATAAAACACGATACATAACATAAAAAAGATGATAAATAAAACCCCACAATAGAATAAATAAACATAAATATAAGATGTGGGAGCCACATAACTTGTACAAGTGACGGCAAGAAAACATTTTCTCTAATCTAACATAAGAAAAATTTGTTACTGGGGGTAACTGTAGAAAATTATTCCTTTCGATGTATGTAAGTAAGTTTATTCAGGTATACACAAATACAGTTACATAGATATCATACAAACATACTTTTGTAGAGAACCTAGGATAACCCAAAAAAGTCAGTGTGACTTTTTTCCATTGCCTTCACTCAGAGCTTCATTTCTTCTCAAAATAGTTACATGAGAATGGGAGTGTTCTCTTTATTAATTCACTGTATCAATGTAGAGACAACCTGTACACAATGTAACTTGTACACAAACCAGACGGTACACTTCGTTTGTTTTTTCAAAACTTACGTTCGCCTGGTTTTTTTTACATAACTCTGCGCCTGTCCTCTCTCATGTACTCATTCTTTTTCTCTCATTTATTTCGTTTTATCTCATTTACTTACTCCTTTACCCTACATTAAGACTACAGAATTTTAAGGTAAGTTAATTGAGTGAACTGTATATACATTTTTTTGCTCTGGATGCTTAAATATCATAGAATAGTATGTGTGGGTTGGGGTGGCCGGTAAGGTAGCCTGGCTATTACCATACATACCACATTGATTTCTTAAATAAATACTACTTGTCTCCCCCCAAAATAAGACTATAAAATTTTTAAGGTAAGTAATGAGTGCACTATGTGTGTATTGTACTTTTTTATTGTTTTTTTGATGCCTGGTTCTATTGCTAACTTAAATATAGTTATGTAAACTTGTTATCTAGTGTTTGTAGCATTTATAAGGGGAAAAAAAAGGGTGTTCCATTTTACGGGGGTTTTTCCGCTTTAAAGGGCGGAAACCCTGGAACTAACCTGGTAAAGTGGGGCCCCCCTCGAAAGGGTTTGGGAGTGGGGGGTAAAGGAGGTTTTGTGGGAAGGGGGTTTGATTCCAGCGAGCGTGGGGAGAAGTTAATGGGAGTGAATGGAACGAAGGGGTATTTGGGGCCCCCCTGACATCTGTTTGGAGTGTGAGCAGGGTAATATTAGTGGGGGGGATTCAGGGTTATGAAGATGAGGTTAATCATAAAATTTAAATGGGGGAAAAAAAGGGTGAGGGGTGCTTTGGGGTAATGTGGAGAAAAAAAACGTTATCTATGGAGGCAAAAAGGGAAAAGTATAAAAGTAAGTGTACAACCTCTTATAGGATGTGAAGCTTGGGGGGGGTAAATGCAGCGCGGGGAGACGGTTGGAGGCGTGGGGATGTCCTGTCTAAGGGGGGAAAGTTGGTGTAAAATTATGCGAAAATTCGAGTGGGAAAAAATTTGGGGGAAAAGGGGTGGGGTTAATAAAACATTAGTCAAGGCAAAGAGGGTTTTTTGAGGTGGTTTGGTCATTTAGAGAGAATGGGTCAAAGTAGAATAAAGGAAAGCAAAAAACTATAGGGGGAAAGGGAAAAAAAGGGGTAGGGGTGTCCTCAAAGGTTGGAAAGAGGGGGTAAAGGAGGTTTTGTGGGGGAGGGGGTTGGGCTTCCAGCAAGCGGCATGGCGTGTTAGATAGGAGTGAATGGGGAAAGAATGATACTTGGGACCCGACGATCTGGGGGAGTGGACAGGGAATATTAGTGAAAGGGGTTCAGGGAAACCGGTTATTTTCATAAGTCGGACTTGGAGTCCCGGAAATGGGGAATACAAGCCGCACTTAAAAGGGGTTTTGGGGTATTGGCAGTTTTGGAGGGATATGTTGGTATCCTTACTATATGCTTCTAAACGTTATATTCTGAGCACCCCGCAAAAGCAGTTAATGTGTAGTGTGGGGAAAGTTTGAAAGATGATGAAAGTATTTTCTTTTTGGGGATTTTCTTTCTTTTTTGGGTCACCCTGCCCCGGTGGGAAGACCGACTTGTTGAAAAAAAAAAAAAAATTCAGGGAAACCGGTTTTTTCATATAGCGGACTTGAGTCCTGGAAAGGGGGAAATACAATGCCTGCACTTTAAAAAGGGGGGTTTGGGGTATTGGCAGTTTGGAGGGATATGTTTTGTATTTTATTTTGGGATGCTTCTGACTGTTGTATTCTGAGCACCTCTGCAAAAACAGTGATAATGTCGGTGTGGTGAAAGTGTTTAAGAGATGAAAGTATTTTCTTTTTGGGGATTTTCTTTTTTTTTTTTGGGGTTTTCCCCCTGCCTGGGTGGGAGACCCCCCCGCTTGTTGAAAAAAAAAAAAAAAATATTATATAGAAGAGAGAAGTTAGGGGGAGAGAGAAGATTCTGGGAAATTTTGGGAGTGAATCCCGTGGGGATTTTTTGAATAAAGTGTTGAGAGTAAGGGGGTTGGGGATTTCAATCTGAAGTGGGAAAAAAATGTTATAGAGGGATTTTAGTGGGAAAATTTTGGGGTTCCCAGGGAAAAATAAAAATTTGGGGACCCTTTTAAATTGAGCTATTTTAAGAAAAAAAATTTGGTAATAAGAAATAAAAATTTTTATAAAAAAGAGGAAAATAAAATATAAAAGGTAGGGATGTACACGTAATGAAAGTAGTTTGTTAGATTATGTATTGGTGGATAAAAGGTTGAGGGGGTGGGTCCAGGTTTGTAAAATGTTTAAGGGGGGCAACTGATAAATGGATCATTATTTAGTTGTAGCCACAGTTAGAGTAAGAGGTAGGGGGTGGAAAAGGGAAGGGGGGCCAACAAAAAGTAAGGGGGAGGTAAAAGTGTAAAACTAAGGGAGGAGGAATTTTCGGGCGAGATAAAACCCCCCCTATGGCCAGAAAAGGGGGGCTAGTGCAAAAAATGATTTGGGGGGGGGTTTTGAAGGGGGTTTGGGAAAATATTTTTAAAAATGCAGTTTTTAAGAATGGGGGGCAGAAGTTTGGGGTTTTAAGGGGGGGGGGGGAAAGGAAAAGGAAAGAGGAGTGTTGGGGGAATGATGAAGAAAAAGGGTGTGTTTAAAAGAAAAAAAAGGTAGCTTACGAGGGGTTTTTTACAAAGCGAATGTTATAAAAGAGCAGAGTTTATGGAGAGTAAAAAAAGGTGAAGAGGGGGTGAGAGGGGTGCAAAAGGAGAGCAGATGAAAGAGTGGGAGAGGCACTGTCAAAAAAAATTTTTAATGAAAATAAAAAAAATTTTGGAGTGAGTTAAACAAGTTAAGAAAGCCTAGGGAAAGTAAAGGGTTTGTCGTTAAAAAAAAGAGTAGGGGGGTTTTGTAGATGGGGGAAAGGGGGGTATTAGGTAGATGGCGAGAATATTTTGAAAGGGAAATTTTTTAAAAGTTGAGGAAGAAAAAGGGGGGCGGTAAAATTTTATGCACTGGCCAGGGGGGTATTTTCCCCTTTTTTTAGGAGTGAAAAGACAAATGTAAGTGTGGTGGAGGTACATTGGAAACATTACGTAAATAAAGGGGTTTAAAACAGCTGGAAAAAGATGGGATCATTTACAGAAATGTTAAAAGCAAGGGGGGGGTATAGTGTTGGGTGGTTGGTACTTTTTTTTAATAAATTTTATGAAAGAGGGGAAGGTTTTCCTAGGGATTGGGAGAGAGCATTATAGTCCCCCTTTTTATAAAAGGAAAGGGGGCAAAAAAAGATTGTAAAAATTTTTAGAGGAATAAGTTTACTGAGTAATTTCCAGGGAAAAAAATACTTTTGGTTATAATTGAAAGAATTAGAGGTAAGACAGAATGTAGGATTTTTCGGGTTTAGCAGGGGGCTTCAGAGTGGGTTTTGGGGGGTGTGTAGATCAAGTGTTTTTTTCATTGAACATGTATGTGAAAAATTAATTTAAAATAAAGGGAGGGAAGTTTTTTTTTGAATTTTTTGGGTTTAGAAAAGGCAATGATAGAGTGGATTTGAGGGAAATTTGGGGAGGGTGTTGGGAATATTTTGGAATAAAGGGGGTAAGTTTCTAAAAGCGTAAAGGCTTTTTTGAGGATAGTGAGGGTCGGGGTTTGGGGTTTTGAAAAAGAGAGGGGGAATACTTTCCCCGGTTTAAAAAAAGGTCTTTTTGACAGGGATGTGTAATGGGCCCATGGTTGTTTAATATATTTATAGATGGGAGTTTTTTAAAAAAAAGTAAAAGGTAGGGTGTTTTGGGGGGGGGGGGGGATTAAATTATTGGGGAAACAAATTTAAAATGGGGAAATTTACACAGTTACTTTTTGCTGATGATACTTTGGGTTAAAGGGAGATTCTAAAGAAAAATTTTTTTAAAAGGGTTTGTGGGTGGGGTTTGAAAAAAATGTTTTTATAAAAAGGAAAGTTGAAAGTGGAACATAGAAAAGAGTAAGGTGATGAGGGTATCAAATGATTTAGAAAAAAAAAAATTGGATATCAATTGGGGAGGAGGAAAGGGAAGAAAGTAAGTTTTCAGATCTTGGGAGTTGGGCGTGTGGGCGGAGGGATTTATAAAGGGAGGGTTAATCAAGAATTATGAGGGAAAAAAGGTAGGGGTGTGTTGGGTATTTTGGGGAGTCAAAAAACTTTATCTATGGGGGGAAAAAGAAGGGAATTTAGAAATCATAGTCCCAACACACAAAAGGATTTAAAAGCTTGGGTGGAAAATGCAGCAGCGGGGAGAAGGGTTGGAGGCAGTGGAGATGTCTGTCAAGGGGAAAAGTGTGGTGTAAATATTATGCAAAAAATTCGGGTGGGGAAAATTTAGGAAAGGGTGGGATTTTAAAAAAAAGCATTAGTCAGGGGGCAAAGAGGGGTTTTGGGGGGTTTTTGGTCATTTAAAGAATGGTCAAAGTAAATAACAGGGAAGCAAAAAATAGGGAAGGGAAGGGAGGGGTGGGGTCACCCTTAAAAGGGGTTTGGGAAAGAGGGGGTAAAGGAGATTTTGTGGGCTGGGGGTTGGACTTCCACAAGCGTGCATGAGGTGTTAGATGGAGGAATGGGGGCGAATGATACTTGGGACCTGCGATCTTTTGGAGTGTGAGAGGAAAATATTTAAAGGGTTTTCGGGGAAACCCGGTAATGTTCATAAGTGGGATTTGAGCCGGGAAAAAGGGAAAATACAAGCCTCATTTAAAGGGGGGGTTTGGGAATTGGCGTTTGGAGGGATATGTTGTGTATTTTTATACGTATATGCTTCTAAGCTGTTTATTCGGTACCCTGCAAAAGCAGTGATAATTGTGAGGTGGTAAAGTTTTGAATGATATAAAAGTATTTTTTTTTTGGGGATTTTCTTTCTTTTTTGGGCACCCTGCCTGGGTGGAGAGGGCCGACTTGTTGAAAATATAAAATATATATATATAATATATATTTTATAATATATATATATATATATATTTTATATATATAATAATATATATAAATATAAATATATATATATATAAAGAAATAATTATATATATTTTTTTTTTTTTTTTCAACAAGTCGGCTCTCCCACCAGGCAGGGTCCCCCAAAAAAGAAAAAAAACCCCCAAAAAGAAAATACTTTCTCTCTTCAACACTTTCACCCACTCAAAAATTATCACTGCTTTTTTCAGAGGTGCCCAGAATACAACGTTTTTGAAGCATATATGATAAAGATACACAAATATCCCTCCAAATGCCAATATCCCAAAACCCCCCCTTTTAAAATGCGGCATTTACTTTCCCCTTTCCAGGCTCAAGCCGACTATATAAAATAACCGGGTTTCCCTGAATCCCTTCATAAAAATTAAACCCGTCAACTCCAAAAGATCGTCAGGTCCCCAAATATTTTGTCTCCATTCACCCCATCTAAACCTCATTTTCAGCTTGCGGAAGTTTTAAGCCCCTCGCCCAAAAAACCTCCTTTACCCCCCCTTTCCAAGCCTTTTCGAGGACGACCCCTACCCCCCTTTCCTTCCCTATAGTTTTTTTTTGCTTTCCATGTCATTCTATTTGATCCCTTCTCTCTAAATGACCAAACCATCAACAACCCCCCTTCGCCCTCTGTAAATGCTTTTTTTAACTCCCCACCTTTTCCTAATTTCCACCCCGAATTTTCTGCATAATATTACACCACACATTTCCCTTAGACAGGCCCTCCCACTGCCTCCAAACCATCTCCTCGCTGCTGCTTTACCACCAAGCTTCACATCCATATAAGAGTGTTGGGACTACTATACTTTTATACATTCCCTTTTTTGCCCCCATAGATAAGTTTTTTGACCCCATATACCCAACTACCTCACCTTTTTTCCCCCATCAATTTATGATTCCCCATCCTTCATAAATCCATCCCCCGAACTCAACTCCCAAGTATCTGAAAACAATCACTTTTCCATACTTTTCCCCAATTTGATATCGAGTTTTCTTTATGAAAATCATTTGAACCCTCATCACCTACCTTTTCTATTTTTATTTTAAAAACTTTCTACCTTTACACACTTTCTCAAACTCATCCACTCCCTTTCCCCAATTTTTCTTTAAAATCTCCCAAAAGCACAGTTCATCAGCAAAAAGTAACTGGTCATTTCCCATTTTTAAGGGGATCCCCATAATTAATCCCACCCCCCCCCAACCCTGCATTTACTTTTTACAACCCTCTATAAAATATTAAACAACATGGTGCTTTTACACATCCCTGTCTAAGACCTACTTTTATCGGGAAGTATTCCCTCTCTTCTACATCCCCTAACCTGAGCCTCACTACCCTCATAAAAGCTCTTTATAGCTTTAGAATTTACCCCCTATTCCTATCTTGCAACACGCCACATTGCTCCTCTACCCCACTCTATCATATGCCTTTCTAAATCCTAAATGCAATAAAAACTTCCCTACCTTTATCTAAATTGTTCACATATAACTTCAATGTAAACACTTGATCTACACATCCCCACCCCTTGAAGCCCCCTGCTCATCCGCAATCCCACATTCGCTTACCTCTAATTCTTTCAATTATAACCCTACCGTATACTTTTCCTGGTATACCATAAACTTTTTCCTTTATAATTTTTTTCAACTCTTTTTCCCCTTTCCCTTTATATAAAGGGACATACATGCTGTCCGCCCAAACCCCCAGGTACCTTTCCCCCCTTTCTACATTTATTAAACAAAAGTCCACCACTCCCAAAACTACATCCCCCCCGCTTTTAAAAATTTCTGTCTGATCCCATCAGTTCCACTGCTTTACCCCCTTTCATTTTATGTAAGCTCATTTCCCCCACCACACTTACATTCTGCTCTTCTTTACTCAAAAGGGATACCCCCTGGGCCAGTGCATGAAATTCCGCCTCCCTTTCTTCCTCAACATTTAAAAGTTCCTCAAAAAAATTCCGCCATCTACCAATACCTCCTTCCCCATCTATAACTCCCCCACTCTGTTTTTAACGGGCAAATCCATACTACCCTGGCTTCTTAACTTGTTGATTCACCCAAAATTTTTTCTTATTTTCATTTAAAAATTTTTTGACAGTGCCTCCCACTCTTTCATCTGCTCTCCTTTTTCACTCTCTCACCACTCTTTCACCCTTTTTTTTACTCTCCATATATTGCCTTCTTATAACACTTCTGTTTGTAAAAACCTCTCGAAGCACCTTTTTTTCCCCTTTTTCACACCCTTTACTTCATCTTCCACCAATCACCCTCTTCTCCTGCCCCCACCCTTCTAAACCACAAACTTCTGCCCCACATTCTAATTCAGGAAAAGGCCCCCCTTATCGGCTGGTTAGGGTTCCGGCTACCGCCGTAAAGCGGAAACCGCCGTAAAGTGGAACACCCTTTTTTTTTTTCCCCTTACAAATGCATACAAACAGTAGTTAAAAAGTTTAAACTAACATATTAAGTTACAAAAAGAACCAGGCACAAAAAAAAAATAAAAAAATAAATACACACATATGCCTCATTATTTACCTTAAAAAATTTAAGTCTTAATCTAGGGGGGAGACAAGTAGTATTTTTTTGTAAGAAAACAAGTGTGGATGTATGGTAGTCAGCCCGGCTGCATACCAGCCCCCCCCCACCAGGCTTAGTTATTACCCAAAAATTCATCTAATTTTTGACATAATAAACAATATTAAAAACATAGAAACATGATTATACTTAGAATGATAAAATAGGCCATTTATGGAAAGGGGTGATGGCGACCCCCGGCCCAGCGACAGAAAGCTTCCGCCAATTATCACCCCTCTTGTATCTTCCCCAGTCCATCCCCAAATTCCCTAGTTTTGTGTTTATCTATGATTGTGGTGAGGTTGTCAATCGTAGCCACAGGGGTGGTCAAGACAGATGTATATATAGGTGAGCACGATAACTGTGGCCACAGTGGTGGGGGGTGGTGGCAGTGGCCACAGGGGTTTGGTGGTGGCCAGTTGCCTCACTCTATGCTAGTCCCTTCTTTGTTTCTTGGGCTTTTTTATAGTTTCAAATTTCATTTCCCTTTGAGTTTTCTTGCTGATTGTACGTAAATACTTTTCCTTTGGGTGGGGGCATTGTTTAAAAATTTGTACAAAAAAGAAAAAAATTAGGCACCCCAAGTGTCTGGGGGTTTCGCTCAGAGGGGCACACCTCTTCCTTTTAAACCCTTTGGGTTTTAAAAATGGGAAATGCTGTGGTTTTGAAGAAAACCAAATCCACCCACAGGGTTACCAATTTGAAATTTTAAACCCTTTTGGGCACAAAAATATAAAAAAAAAAAAATTACGAGAAAGGGCCTAAAAATGATAGCATATTTTTTTTAAACTATTATTTGTATTATTATTATTATTATTATTCTTAGTATGTACGTATTATAATTTTTAAATACCTATTATTATTATTATTGTTATTATTTTATTATTTTTGGGTTATTTTTTTTATATGGGTGTAAAGTTCCCGTGGAAAATGCGGGCGAAAGGGGAGAGGGTTTGGAGGCAGTGGGGGGGCCTGTCTAAGGGCAATGTGTGGTGTAAATTTTATGCAAAAATTTCAGAGTTTTAAAAATTTTGGAAAAGGTGGGGAGTTAAAAAAAGTTTTAGTCAGAGGGCGAAAAAGGGGGTTTTTTGGGGGGTTTGGGGGGTCATTTAAGAGAATGGATAAAAAGTAGAATGACAGGGAAAAGCATTTTTAAATCTATGGGGGGGGGGAAAGGGCGAGGAAAGGGGTCGTCCTGGGAAAGGGTTGGAGAGGGGGGGTTTAAAGGGGGTTTTTGGGGGGAAAGGGGCTTGGATTTCCCAGAAACCCGTGCGTGGCGGGGTTAGATGGAGTGAATGGTGAGGGAATGGTACTTGGGGACCTGACGATCTGTTGGAGTGTGAACGGGGTAATATTTAGTAAAGGGGATTCAGGGAAAAACCGGTTATTTTATTTTGTGGGACTTGAGCCCTGGAAAGGGGAAGTAAAATCCCTGCATTTAAAGGAGGGGTTTGGGATATTGGCATTTTGGGAGGGATTTTTTTGGGTTTATCTTTTAGGGGTTTGTATCCCTTCTAGACGGTTGTATTCTGAGCACCTCTGAAAAAAACTTTGATAATGTGCGAGTGTGGTAAAAGTTTTGAATGATGATGAAAGTATGTTTTTTTTTTGGGGGGGATTTTCTTTTTTTTTTGGGTCCCCTCCCTCGGGGGAGGGGCCCGATCTTGTTGAAAAAAAAAAAAATATATAAAAATTTATTATATATATATTTCAGGGGAAACCCCCGCTTAACGATCACCCCCAAAAATGCGCCCAATTATGTAAGTGTATTTATGTAAGTGGTTTGTTTGTGTATGTTTGGGGGTCTGAAATGGATAATTTTAACTTCAAAAATTTTCCCCTTAGGGGAAAAAAATTCGGTCAGTACTGGCCCCTGAACAAATTACGGGAAATAAAAAAAGTTTTTAAAACCGGGGGGTTCCACGGGTGTATATTTTTACTTTATATATAATATAAAATATATATATATATATATATTTTATTTTTTAAAATATATATATTTTATATATTACAAAAGGGCCCCGTTTTACGGCGTTTCCCCTTTACGGCATTCCGCTAATACGGTTTTTTAAAAATTTAAATGCCCAAAAACTCGCTATACGGCCCCCCCCACCTGTTTTTCTAAATACGGGTCACGCGGCCCCCCCCGAGTTTTTTTACTTTTCCCCCCTGAGCACATCTCCTTATTATTTTGGGAAAATTTTCCCAAAAAAATTTAAAAGTTTTTTTTAATTTTTTATTTTTTTTTTTTATAGGGTATTGTACTTGATAATTAAAATTATTTAAACCTTTACCTAAATAAACTTACACACTGTGTGGAAATGTGGGTTTACACTTTTAAAAATCACTAAGATCTCTCTACTTTTGATGCAATAATAAAAAATTAAATAATAAAATAATAATAAAAATTAATGTAAAAATAATTCTTGGGCGCTTAAATGTCGCATTTTTCTTTAAAATATAGAAAAATTTCCCCTTAATCTATGATTTTTTTTTAAAAAATTATATAAGAAAAACATTATGAAAACACACAAACAGGGTAATGCACCCACAGAAAATTTAAAAATTAAAACCAAAAAAAAAATTGAGTGTTTCCCAAACGGTTTGTAGAATTTTTGCCCCACGTAAAAAAAATTTATAAAATTTTTTTGGAGTTATTTCCCAAAAACGGTTTGAAAGAAGTGTCGGAAGAATTACGTTTTCTCTGCCCTTTCACCTGTTACTAGGGATAACTGTGGGAAATTTTTCCTTTTCTTTATGCCTTCACTTTATAGCAATAATTCGGTCCCAAAATTGTACACAGTGTAAGATTTATTTTTTTCTTTGATTTAATTTTTAAAATAAAAATAAAAATATTTAAGGAAAAAGTTTAAAAAAACTTTAAAAATTTGTAATGAATGAACAAAAAGGGGAAAGTATTAAAAACCGTCTATTTGGGCCTTGAGAGTGATCTTTCCACAACCTTTTTCAGTTTTTTTTGGTTTACGCTGTCTGACCCTCGGTGTATAATTAAAT
Source organism: Cherax quadricarinatus (assembly GCF_026875155.1). NCBI lineage: Eukaryota > Metazoa > Arthropoda > Malacostraca > Decapoda > Parastacidae > Cherax > Cherax quadricarinatus. The sequence continues at coordinate 66,849,318 of NC_069413.1, read as the reverse complement.
ATTGTATATTACTTTTAATATACACATTTTCTTTAAATCCACCCCGTGATTTTTTTTCAAAATTATATAATAAACACGATACAAAAACTTTAAATACATAACATTTTTGTGGGAAAACCTGGGGAAAACCCAAAAAAAAGTCAGGTGGATTTTACTTAAATTCCCCTTCCCCCAGGGGCATCTTTCCCCTTCTAAAAAATGTGTTACATGAAAAAGGGGAGTTTTTCTTCTTTTTTTTTTACCGTATAAAAGTAGAGAAACCCTGAACACAATTTTAACTTGTAAAAAAAAGGACGTGTACATTTGTTTAAAAAATTTAAACCTTCCCTGGTTTGTTTACAAAAATCTGGGGCCTGTCCTTTTCCCATGAAACTCTTTTTTTTCTCTCTGGTATGGTAGCCTGGCTAAATACCATACATACTACACTTGTTTTTTTACAATAAAAAAAACTCATCTCCCCTATTTTTTTTAAGGTAAGTAACGAGGGGGAATTGTATATCCCTTTTTTTTATCGCTCGGGGAAATGTTTTAAAATTTATAATAGTTTTGTATGGTGGGGGGGGGGTGGCCTGATATGGTAGCCTGGCTGACTACCATACATCCCAAACCACTTGTTTTCTTAAAATTTAAATACTACTTGTTCACCCTAGTTTAAAAGATTTAAAAAATTTTTAAGGTAAGTAATGAGTGCACTATGGGTGTATTGTACTTTTTTATTTTTTTTTGTTTCCCCTGGTTCTATGGCTAACAAAAATATTTTTTTTAGTGAAAAACTTGTTTTTCTAGTGTTTGTATGCTTTTTGTATTTGGAAAAAAAGGGTGTTCCATTTTTCGGGGGTTTTCCCGCTTTACGGCGGTAGCCTGGAACCAAAACCGCGTATAAGTGGGGCCCCCCTTTGTATGTTGTATGTAAGTATGTATGTATGTTATTATATATGTATTATATATGTATATTATTTTGTATTAATATTTTATAAAAATATGTAAAATATATATGTATTATTTTAAAAGTATATATATATGTATATATTTTGGTTAAATTTATGTGTATATATATAAAATATATATATTTTTAAAATTTTATATATATATATTATTTTTTATTTATATATATATATATACGGGCCCCCCGTTTAAAAAGGGTTCACCTCCCAATGCAACCAATTATGTAAGTGTATTTATTTAAGTGTGTTTTTTACGGTATTTTTGGGGGGGTTTGAAATGGACAAATTTCTACTTCAAAATTTTTCCCTTATGGGGAAAAAAATTTCGGTTCGAAAATGGCCCCTTGAACATACTTCGGGAAAGTGAAAAAATATCTTTTAAGGGGGGGGTCCACGGGGTATATTTTATATATAATGTAGTGTTTGGGGAGTGTTCAGCGGGAAGTTTGGGGTTTACAGGAAAGTGGGTGCGGAGGGAAGGGGGGAGCGATTGGGGGAAATGATGATGAAAAAGAGAGTAGAAAGGGGGAGAAAAAAGTTAGCATATGAAAATTTTTTTAAAAAGAAAGAAGTGTTTGCAAGGGGGGAAAGGGAGTATATGGAGAAAAAGGGGAGGTTAAGGGGAGTGGTAAAGCAATAAAAAAAAGAGAGAAAAATGAGAGAGGGGGGTTGAGATGTTTTTAACAAATTTTTTTAAAAATAAAAAAAGTTTTGGAGTGAGATTAACAAGTTAAGAAAGCTAGAAAACCCAAATGGATTTTTTCAGTTAAAAAAAAGGGAAAGGGGAAGGAGTTTTTAAAAATGGGGGTTAGGGGTTTATTGGGAAGATGGAGGGAAATTTTGAGGAATTGTTTAATTTTGATGGAAGATAGGGAAGCTGTGATTTGTGTATGGGGGAAAGGGGAGGAAAAAACATTTGTAGGAGTGGGGGAAGGGCCCATTTGGTTGGTGTGGGGCAAGTTGTGAGGCAGTGGGTAAAAATAAAAAGGGGGAAAGGCCCCAGCCGGGATTGATGGGATAAGATAGAAATGTTAAAAGCAGGTGGGGTTTAGTTTTGGGTGGTTGGTGCAATTATTTTTTAAAAATGTAGGGAAAAGGGGGTTTAAGGTACCTAGGGTTTGGCGGGAGGCATGCATAGTTCCTTTGTAAAAAAGGCAAAGGGGATAAAAAAAGAGGCAAAAAATTATAGGGGGATAAGTCTGTTGGTGTCCCTGGAAAAGGGTTATTTTTGGGGTTTTTATAATTGAAAAAATTTAAGGGGTAAAAAGGAAAGAATAGGAAAGAGATAAAACAAGGGGGCTTTGGGAAAAGGGTTTAGGGGGTTGTGTGGACCGGTGTTTCCATTTGGAAACTATAAGTAAAAGGGTTTTTTAGATAAGGCTAAAGAGGTCTTTGGGGCATTTATGGTTTTGGGGAAAAAGGTTTTTATGACAGGGTGGTTTTGGGGGGGCCCAATGTGGCGGGATGTTCCCAAGTGTATGGTGTGGGGAGGTAGGTTCTAAAAGAAGGGGAAGAGTTTTTACGAGGATAGTGGGGGCTCAAGTTAGAGTATGTAGGAAAGAGGGAAATTTTTCCAGTAAAAGTGGGCCCTTTTGGGACAAGGATTTTGTGATGTCACCGTGGTTGTTTAATTTTTTTAATTGATGGGGTTGTAAGAGAAGAAAATTGGAGGGTTTGGCAAGAGGCGGGGGGGTTTAAAAAGGGAAAAAGAATCAACACAAAGGGGGGGTTTTGGTCACAGCTGCCTTTGCTGTGAAAACTTTTTGCTTTTGGGGAGATTCTAAAGAGAAGCTGAAAGAGTTTGGGTGGTGAATTTGGTAGGGTGTGCAAAAGAAAAAAATTAAAGGTGAAAAAGGGAAAAAGAGTAAGGTTATGAGGATAACAAAAAGATTAGGGGGATGAAAGTTTGAATATCAGATTGGAGGGAGAGAGTATGGGGGGGAGGTGAACGTATTCAATTTTTGGGGAGGGACGTTTTCAGCGGATGGGTCTAGGGAAAGATGGGGTGAATCATAGAATTGATGGGGGAAAAAAAGGGGAGTGGTGCATTTTGGGGTCTGTGGGGAAAAAAGAACTTTGCCCTTTGGGAGGCAAAGGGGGGGAATGTATGGGGGGGGAATTTAAAGTTTTACCAACGCCTTATATGGGTTTTGAAGCGGGGGGTATGAATGTTGCAGCGAGGAAAAGGGGCTGGGGGGCAGTGGAGATTTTCCATGTCTGGGGGAAATTTTGTGGGTGAATAAAATGAGAGAATTCGTAGTTTTTGGAAAATTAGGAGGAGGTGCGGGATTCCCAAAAACTGTTTTTCCAGAGGGCTGAGGAAGGGTTTTTGAGGTGGTTCGGACATTTTAGAGGGGAATTGGAGCAAAACAGAATGACTTCAAGAGTGTATCAGTCTTTTATTTGGGAAAGGGAAGGGGGGGTAGGGGTCGGCCCAGGAAAGGGGTTTGGGGGGAGGGGGTAAAGGGGGTTTTGTGTGCGAGGGGGGTTGGAATTCCCGCAGCTTTTTGGGGGAGCGGTTTGATAGGAGTGAATGGAGACAAATGGTTTTTTTAAAACTTTCGTGCTGTTTTGGGTGTGAGGGGAAAGGGAACATTTATGAAGGGATTCAGGGAAAAGGCAGGCCGGGGCTTGGAGTCCTGGAGATGGGAAGTACAGTGCCCGCACTCTGAAAGGGGGGGGTGTTAAAGTTGCAGTTTTTAAAAACTGTAGTGTAAAACAAACCCCTTTGGCAAAACAGTGAAGGAGTGAATGATGGTGAAAGTTTTTCTTTTTCGGGGGCCCCCCTGCCTTGGTGGGGGAAACGGGCCCCGTGTGATAATAAAAAAAAAAAAAAAAAAAAAATATACAAAGGAAGGGGCCCCCCCCTTTTCGGCGTTTCACTTTACGGGTTCCGCTAATAGGACATTTCAAAAATTTTGACCAAAAATTGCCTATACGGGTCCCCCCAAAACCTTTACTTTCTAAACGGTCACCGTGCCCCCCCCTGTTTTTTTTAATTCTCCATGAGCTCAAATAAGCAATAAAAACTTTTCCATTTTGTCTGGGGGAAAAATCCAAAAAATTTTGGGTTTTTTAAAATTATTTCATATTTTTTTATATACTCGGTAAATTTTTCTTATGTATACCTGTTCCTATATAAACTTAATTTTGTGTGGCATGCAAGGGACACATTTAAAAAATTTGGTAAGTGTCTTTGTTTTCCTACGTCATATTAGTTTAAAGATAAAAAATAAACATCGAGTCATTTAAAAAGGCGTATTTTGTTAATATACAAAATTTTCATTAAACCATCCCTGATATTTTTTTCAAAATTTTATAAATAAACACGATGCATAACATATAAAAAAAGAAAAAAATACACCCCCCAGTAGAATAAAAAAAATTAAAAATTTTAGATGTGGTAGCAGAAGACTTGCACAAGTGACGCCATATTAGAAATAATAATAATAACCCCTTTTCACCCGGGCTCAAATTTAAAAAGTATTTAGTTTTAAAATTTCACATTTTTATTAATCCATCCCCTGATAATTTTTTTTTAAAAAAAAAATAATAAACACGATTTAAAAACATTTAAAAAAATGATAAATACACCCCACAATAAAAATTTAAAAAAACATTTAAAAATAAGATGTGGGAAACCCCATTTAAATTGTAAAGTGACGGCAAAAAAATAAATTTTCTCTAATCTAAAAAAGAGAAAAATTTTTTATGGGGGTGAAAATGTAAAAAAATTATTCCTTTCGTATGTATGTAAGTTTATTCAGGTTACACAAATTTCAGTTACATAGTTTATCATAAAACATACGTGTAGGAGAAAACCCCAGGTAACCCAAAAAAGTCAGTGTGACCCTTTTTTCCAAATTTCCTTCACTCGGGCTTCATTTTTTCTCAAAAAGATGTTCATGAGAATGGGAAGGGTTTTTTCTTTATTAATTCTACCGTATCAAAGTGAGGGCAACCCCGTACACAATGGAACTTGGGACACCAAACCCGACGTGTTTCACTTTTTTTTGTTTACAAAACTTACGGGTTTTCCTGGTTTTTTTAATAACTCTGGCCTGTCCCCTCTCATGTACATTCTTTTCTCCCCTCTCATTTATTCGTTTTTTCTCTTTTTCTTAAATCCGACCCCACATTTAAAATACAGATATTTTAAGGGAAGTAATGGTGAACTGATTACATTTTTAATTTGTCTGGGGGTGCTTAAATATCATAGGGGAAAAGTATTTTTGTGGGTGGGGTTTGGCCCGGTAAAGGGAGGGGCCCGGCTATTACCATTTCATACCACACTTGATTTTTTTACAATAAATACTACTTGTCTCCCCTAGATTTAAAACTATAAATATTTTTAAGGGAAGGGAATGAGTGCACTATGTGTGTATTGTATTTTTTTTTGTTTTTTGATGCCTGGTTTTTATTGCTAAATTAAAAATATGTTAGGTAAAAATTGTTATCTAGTGTTTTTTATGCATTTTTTTAAATGGAAAAAAAGGGTTTTTCCACTTTTTTCGGCGGTTTAAAAAAAGGAACCCTAAACCCGCCGTATAAGTGGGGGCCCCCCCTTTTAATATAAAATATATATATAAAATATTATATTTATAAAAATATATTTTATATATATATAAAAAAGAGGGAAATGTAGGGGGAGAGAGAGAGATTCTGGGGGAAAATTTTTTTGTGAAAAGCGTGGGGAGTTTTGAATCAAGTGTGAGAGTATGGTGGTTGGGGTTTCAATGCTGAAGGGGGGGGTAAAAATGTTTTTGAGGGGGGTTAGTAGGTAAAAATTTTGGGATCCCCGGGGGAAAAAAGTAAAAGGGGAGGGCCTTTTAAATTTAGCTATGTGTAGAAAGAAATTTTTGGGAAAAAGTAAACATATTTTATGAAAAAAGGATAAATAAATATAAAAAGGTTTTGGGGTAGAAGTTTTTGAAAGTAGTTTGTTAGATTATTTATTGGTGGATAAAAGGTTTATGGGTAGGCTCCCGGATTTTACATGTTTTAGGGGGGGCAACTGATATATCGGGGTTTTATTATTTAGTTGTTTGCCCACAGTTAGGTTTAAAAGGGAGGGTGGGGAAAAAAGGGGAAAGGGGGCAAAAACCCAAAGTAAGAGGGAGGTGAAAGGTACAAACTAAGGGAGGAGGAAGTTTTGGGCGAGATTTTAAGCGACTAAATTTGGCCCGAAAGGGGGGCTAGTGCAAAAAATGAGTAGGGGGGGGTTTTAAGGGGTTGGAATTTTTTTAAAAAATGCAGGGATTAGAATGTGGGGCGAAGTTTGTGGTTATAAAGGGGGGTGGGGGAGGAGGAAAGGGAGTGATTGGTGGAAGATGAAGTAAAGGGTGTGATTAAAAAAGAAAAAAAGGGAAACTTACGAGGGGTTTTTACAAAGCCCGAGGTGTTTAAGAAAAGCAGAGTATATTTTAAGAGTAAAAAAAAAGGTGAAAGGGGAGTGGTGAGAGAGTGCAAAAAGGGGGCCGTGAAAAAAGTGGGAGAGGCACTGTTTAAGAAATTTTTTAAAGAAAAAAAGAAAAATTTTTGGGTGAGTTAAACAAAATTAAAAAAGCCTAGGGAAAGTATGGATTTGTCAGTTAAAAAAGAGTAGGGGGGGTTTGTAGATGGGGAGACGGAAAGGGATTAGGTAGATGGCGAGAATATTTTGAGGAACTTTTAAATTTTTGAGGGAAAAAAGGGAGGCGGTTAATTTTATCACTGGCCAAAGGGGGGTATTTCCATCTTTTAGGAGGGAAGAAGGCAGATGTAAGTGTGGGGAGGTTCATGAGGGGATTACGTAGAATGAAAGGGGTAAAGCAGCTGGAAAAAGATGGGTCATGACAGAAATGTTAAAAGAGGGGGGGATTTTAGTGTTGAGTGGTTGGTACTTTTGTTTAATAAATGTATGAAAAAAGGGGAAGGTACCTAGGGATTGGCAGAGGGGCATGTATAGTCCCCTTTTTTTAAATTTGGGAAAAAGGGCAAAAGGATTGTAAAAAAATTTTTGAGGAATAAGTTTACTGGGGTATACCCGGGGAAAAATTTACGGGAAAGGGTTTTTTAATTTAAAGAATTTGAGGGAAAAAGAATTTTAGGATTGCGGGAGCAAGGAGGGTTAAAAGGGGGGTAGAGGTGTGTAGATCAAGTGTTTACATTGAAACCTGTATGTGAAAATTATTTAGATAAAAGGGAGGGAAGTTTTTATTTCAATTTTTGGATTTAGAAAGGCTATGATAGGTGGGTAGAGGAGCCCAAAGTTGGGGATTTGCAAATAAAATGGAATAGGTGGTAAGTTATAAATGCCCGTAAAGAGCCCTTTTTTGAGGATAGTGAGGCTCAGGTTAGGGTATGTAGAAGGGAGGGAGGAAAAACTTCCCCGGGAAAAATGGTTTAGAAGGGGTTTTGTAATGTCGCCCGGTTGTTTAATATATTTATAGAAAGGGGTTGTAAAAAAAGTAAATGTAGGGTGTTTTTTGGGGGAGGGGTGGGATTAAAAATTTTTGGGGGAAACAAATTCCAAAAAGGGAATTGCCAACCCCCCCTTTTCTTTTTGTGATGTACTGTGCTTTTGGGAGATTTTTAAAAAAAAAAATTGCAAAAAGGGTTTGTGGGGTGGGGGTTTGAGAATGGGGTAAAAGGGAGAAAGTTTTAAGGAAAATAGAAAAAAGTAAGGTGGGTTTTAGGGTATCAAAAATTTAGTTTAAAGGGAAAAAAATTTGGGTATCCAAAATTTGGGGGGGAGGAAATATGGAAGAAGTGAATTTTTTTTGATTCTTGGGAGTTGACGTGTCGGCGGATGGATTTTGAAGCCTGAGGTTAATATAGAATTGATGAGGGAAAAAAGGGGAGTGGTGTGTTGAGGTATATGTGGAGTCAAAAAACTTATTTTTGGAGGCAAAAAAAGGGAATGTATGAAAGTATTTGTAGTACCAACAATTTTTATGGATTTGAAGCTTGGGTGGGAAATGCAGCAGCCGGGGGAGACGGTTGGAGGCAGTGGAGATGTCCTGTTAAGGGGGAAAGGGGTGGTTTAAATATTATGCGAAAATTCGGATTTTGGAAAAATTTGGAGAAGGTGTGGAGTTAATAAAAGCTTTTTCAGAGGGCGAAGAGGGGTTGTTGAGGGGGTTTGGGCATTTAGAGGAATGGATCAAAAATTTTGAATAACTGGAAACAAAAATAAATCTTTGGGGGAAAGGAAAGGGGGGGGGAGGGGTCATCCTTGAAAAGGGGTTTGGGAAAAAAGGGGGGGAAAGGGGATTTTGTGGGTAGGGGGTTGGGGGTTCCGCAAGCGTGCATGAGCGTGTTAGATAGGAAAGGGGAAAGGAGGCGAATTTACTTGGGACCCGACGATCTTTTTGGAGTGTGGCAGGGTAAAATTTAGGAAGGGATTCGGGAAACCGGGGTTTTGTTCATATAGTCGGAATTGAGTCCCGGAAATGGGAAGTCAATGCCTGCACTTTAAAGGGGGGGTTTGGGGTTTGGATTTTGGGGGGAATGTTGTGTATTTTAAAAAGTATATGCTTCTAAACCCGTTTTTATTCTGAGTTTCCTCTGCAAAAGCGTGATAATGTGTGAGTGTGGTGAAAGGGGTTGAAAGATGATAAAAAAAATTTTCTTTTTGGGGATTTTTTTTCTTTTTTTTGGGGCACCCTTTCCTCGGGGGAGCGGCCGGGCTTGTTGAAAAAAAAAAAAAAATTTTTATATATATAATATATATATATATATATATTTATAATATATATATTTAATATATATTTATATATATTATATATAATTATATATATATATATATATTTTTTTCAACAAATCGGTCGTCTCCCACCGAGGCGGGGGGACCAAAAAAGAAAGAAAATCCCCAAAAAGAAAATACTTTCATCATCGTTCAACACTTTCACCCACACTCACACATTATCACTGCTTTTGCAGAGGTGCCCAGAATACAACAGTTTAGAAGCATATACGTATAAAGATACACAACATATCCCTCCAAACTGCCAATATCCCAAACCTCTCCTTTAAAGTGCAGGCATTGTACTTCCCATTTCCAGGACTCAAGTCCGACTATATGAAAATAACCGGTTTCCCTGAATCCCTTCACTAAATATTAACCTGCTCACACTCCAACAGATCGTCAGGCCCCAAGTATCATTCGTCTCCATTCACTCCTATCTAACACGCTCATGCACGCTTGCTGGAAGTTCAAGCCCCTCGCCCACAAAACCTCTTTTACCCCCTCTTTCCAAGCCTTTCGAGGACGACCCCTACCCCTCTTTCCTTCCCCTATAGATTTATATGCTTTCCATGTCATTCTACTTTGATCCATTCTCTCTAAATGACCAAACCACCTCAACAACCCCTCTTCTGCCCTCTGACTAATGCTTTTATTAACTCCACACCTTCTCCTAATTTCCACACTCCGAATTTTCTGCATAATATTTACACCACACATTGCCCTTAGACAGGACATCTCCACTGCCTCCAACCATCTCCTCGCTGCTGCATTTACCACCCAAGCTTCACATCCATATAAGAGTGTTGGTACTACTATACTTTCATACATTCCCTTCTTTGCCTCCATAGATAACGTTTTTTGACTCCACATATACCTCAACGTACCACTCACCTTTTTTCCCTCATCAATTCTATGATTAACCTCATCCTTCATAAACCCATCCGCCGACACGTCAACTCCCAAGTATCTGAAAACAATCACTTGTTCCATACTTCTCCCCAATTTGATATCGAGTTTTTCTTTATCTAAATCATTTGATACCCTCATCACCTTACTCTTTTCTATGTTTACTTTCAACTTTCTACCTTTACACACATTCTCAAACTCATCCACTAACCTTTGCAATTTTTCTTTAGAATCTCCCATAAGCACAGTATCATCAGCAAAAAGTAACTGTGTCAGTTCCCATTTTGAATTTGATTCCCCATAATTTAATCCCACCCCTCTCCCGAACACCCTAGCATTTACTTCTTTTACAACCCCATCTTTAAATATGTTAAACAACCATGGTGACATTACACATCCCTGTCTAAGACCTACTTTTACCGGGAAGTATTCTCCCTCTCTTCTACATACCCTAACCTGAGCCTCACTATCCTCATAAAAGCTCTTTATAGCATTTAGTAACTTACCACCTATTCAATATACTTGCAACATCTGCCACATTGCTCCTCTATCCACTCTATCATATGCCTTTTCTAAATCCATAAATGCAATAAAAACTTCCCTACCTTTATCTAAATACTGTTCACATATATGCTTCAATGTAAAACATTGATTACACATCCCCTACCACTCTGAAGCCTCCCTGCTCATCCGCAATCCTACATTCTGTCTTACCTCTAATTCTTTCAATTATAACCCTACCGTATACTTTTCCTGGTATACTCAGTAAACTTATTCCTTTATAATTTTTACAATCTCTTTTGTCCCCTTTCCCTTTATATAAAGGGACTATACATGCTGTCTGCCAATCCCTAGGTACCTTCCCCTCTTTCATACATTTATTAAACAAAAGTACCAACCACTCCAACACTACATCCCCCCTGCTTTTAACATTTCTGTCTGATCCATCATTTCCCAGCTGCTTTACCCCCTTTCATTCTACGTAATGCCTCACGTGCCTCCACCACACTTACATTCTGCTCTTCTTCACTCCTAAAAGATGGTATACCTCCCTGGCCAGTGCATGAAATTTTCCGCCTCCCTTTCTTCCTCAACATTTAAAGTTCCTCAAAATATTTCTCGCCATCTACCTAATACCTCCCTCTCCCCATCTACTAACTCCCCTACTCTGTTTTTAAATGACAAATCCATACTTACCCTAGGCATTCTTAACTTGTTGATCTCACTCCAAAATTTTTTCTTATTTTCATTAAAATTTCTTGACAGTGCCTCTCCCACTCTTTCATCTGCTCTCCTTTTGCACTCTCTCACCACTCTCTTCACCTTTCTTTTACTCTCCATATACTCTGCTCTTCTTATAACACTTCTGCTTTGTAAAAACCTCTCGTAAGCTACCTTTTTCTCTTTTATCACACCCTTTACTTCATCATTCCACCAATCACTCCTCTTTCCTCCTGCCCCCACCCTTCTATAACGACAAACTTCTGCCCCACATTCTAATTCAGGAAGGCCCCACTTATACGGCTGGTTAGGTTCCAGGCTACCGCCGTAAAGTGGAAACCGCCGTAAAGTGGAACACCCTTTTTTTCCACTTACAAATGCATACAAACAGTAGATAACAAGTTTACACTAACATATATTAAGTTAGCAATAGAATCAGGCATCAAAAAACAATAAAAAAGCACAATACACACATAGTGCACTCATTATTTACCTTAAAATATTTATAGTCTTAATCTAGGGTGAGACAAGTAGTATTTATTGTAAGAAATCAAGTGTGGTATGTATGGTAGTCAGCCAGGCTAGCATACCGGGCCCACCCCACCCACACATACAATTCTATGATATTTAAGCATCCCAGAGCGATAAAATGTATATACAGTTCACTCTTACTTACCTTAAAATATAGGGTGAGATGAGTAGTATTTATTGTAAAAATCAAGTGTGGTATGTATGGTTAGTCAGCCGGGCTACCATACCAGGCCAACCCACCTACACATAATATTCTATTACATTTAAGCATCCCAGAGCGATAAAATGTATATACAGTTCACTCATTACTTACCTTAAAATATTTGTAGTCTTAATGTAGGGTCAGGAGTAAGTAAATGAGATAAAACGAATAAATGAGAGAGAGAAAGAATGAGTGCATGAGAGAGTACAGGCGCAGAGTTATGTAAACAAACCAGGCAAAGGTAAGTTTTGTAAACGAAGTGTACATGTCTGGTTTGTGTACAAGTTACATTGTGTACAGGTTGTCTCTACATTGATACGGTAGAATAAATAAAGAAGAAAAACTCCCATTCTCATGTATCATCATTTTGAAAAGAAATGATGCTCTGAGTGAAGGCAAGGGAAAAATAAGTCACTCTGACTTTTTTGGGTTATCCTAGGTTCTCTACACATATGTTGTTATGTATGATAATCTATGTAACTGTATTTGTGTATACCTGAATAAAGTTACATACATACGAAAGGAATAATTTTCTACAGTTACCCCAGTAACACATTTCTCTTTTTGTTAGATTAGAGAAAATGTTATCTTTTGGGATCACTTGTACAAGTTATCTGGCTACCACATCTCATACTTATCTTTATTTATTCTATTGTGGGGTGTATTTATCATCTTTTTATGTTATGTAACATGTTTATTATATAATTTTGAAAAAAATATCATGGATGGATTAATGTAAAATGTGTATATTAACGTAATATACAACATTTAATGAGACTCGGTGATTATTATATTATTATCATTTCTAATATGGCGTCACTTGTGCAAGTCGTCTGCTACCACATCTCATATTTATGTTTATTTATTCTATTGTGGGGTGTATTTATCATCTTTTTATGTTATGTATCGTGTTTATTTTATAATTTTGAAAAAATATCATAGATGGATTAATGAAAATGTGTATTTAACGTAATATACGGACATTTAAATGAGACTCGATGATTATTATTATCATTACTAATATGACGTCTGGAGACATAAGACACTTACTGATTTTAATGTGTACCTGCATGCCAGCACAGTATGTAAGTTTATTTAAGTACAGGTATACATAAGTATAATTATCAGAGTATATATAAAATATGAAATAACTTTTAAAAACATTTGAAATTTTGGAGTTTCCAGACAAAATGGAGAGACTTAGTGCTTACTGAGCTCACGAAGAATGTAAACAAACAGGGTGGGGCGCGGTGACCGTATTAGAAAGTCAGGTGGGGGGAGCCGTATAGCGAGTTTTGGTCATAATTTGAAATGACCGTATTAGCGGAACGCCGTAAAGTGAAACGCCGTAAAGCGGGGCCCTCCTGTACTGCATTTTTAAAACTATTCCTACCCTCTTCAACCTCCCCACTACTCATCTTTGCACTAGCCCACCTTTCTGCCAATAGTTGCTTATATCTCGCCCGAACTTCCTCCTCCCTTAGTTTATACACTTTCACCTCCCTCTTACTTGTTAAGTAAGTAAGTAAGTTTATTCAGGTATACACAAATACAGTTACATAGAATTATCATACATAGCAGCATATGTGTAGAGAACCTTCCTCTTTTCCCATCTACCTCTTACTCTAACTGTAGCTACAACTAAATAATGATCCGATATATCAGTTGCCCCTCTATAAACATGTACATCCTAGAGCCTACCCATCAACCTTTTATCCACTACTACATAATCTAACATACTACTTTCATTACGTGCTACATCATACCTTGTATATTTATTTTATCCTCTTTTTCATAAAATATGTATTACTTTATAATATATATATATATATATATATATATATATATATATATTATATATATATTATATATATATATATATATATATATATATTATATATATATATATAGAGAGAGAGAGTGAGAGAGAGAGAGAGATAGAGATAGATAGATAGATATAGAGGAGAGAGAGATAGATAGAGAGAGAGAGAGAGATAGATAGATAGATAGATAGATAGAGATAGATATATATATATATATATATATATATATATATATATATATATATATATATATATATAGAGAGAGAGAGAGAGAGAGAGAGAGAGAGAGAGAGATATAGAGAGAGAGAGAGAGAGATATATAGAGAGAGAGAGAGAGAGATATATATATAGAGAGAGAGATATATATATATAGAGAGAGAGAGATATATATATATATAGAGAGATATTATTATATATATATAGAGAGAGAGAGATATATATTATAGAGAGAGAGAGAGATATATAGAGAGAGAGAGAGAGAGATATAGAGAGAGAGAGAGATATATATAGAGAGAGAGAGATATAGAGAGATATATAGAGAGAGAGAGAGAGATAGATATATGTATATATATATAGAGAGAGAGATAGATATAGATAGATATGGAGATAGAGATAGAAATATAGATAGATAGATAGAGATAGATCAATTTATATTACTTATTATTTTAATTTCAGCTAGACAACAGTTATGGTCTAGCAGTATGTACTGAATTGCAAATAGCTTTGTCATTCAGGTTGATGACAACGAAGTCTGTCTTAAATTTCAGCTACGGGACTCTGATGGTCTGGGTGCTTTAAAAGGAGAACAGTTTGGGCTGATACGAAGAGAAGACTTGGATGAAAAACTTTATAAGGACATGGTAGAACAGCAAACTTCCAAACTGTAAGTTTTATGGGAAATTCTACCATCCTACCATGTGAACAAAGAATGGAAGTCTATTGAATGTTTGGTGCACTGACAGGATTGCAGATTTTCCTTGATGTCTCATGAATATTAAGACACCATATATATTTAATAATGTTATACAGTAGGGCCCTGCTTACGTGGCGGGATAAGTTCCAGGCTACTGCCGTAAGGTACATCACCCTTTTTTTTCACTTTTAAATGCATATAAATGTCTGATGCATGTTTACACTACCATATATTAAGTTAGCAATAGAATTAAGCCTAAAAAACAATAAAAAAGTAAAGGGCATATACAGTATATTCTTTCTTTCAACACACCGGCCGTATCCCACCGAGGCAGGGTGGCCCAAAAGAAAAAACTAAAGTTTCTCCTTTCACATTTAGTAATTTATACTGGAGAAAGGGTTACTAGCCCCTTGCTCCCGGCATTTTAGTTGCCTCTTACGACACGCATGGCTTACGGAGGAAGAATTCTGTTCCACTTCCCCATGGAGAATACAGTATATTCATTACTTAAAATATTTTTGATCTTAATGTAGGGTGAGAGGTGAATAGTATTTATTGTAGGAAGTCAAGAGGAGATAAAATTAGCCTCTGCTAGCTTTGAATTTATCTTCAGCAGTTTCCTCTCCTCTCTCAACCTTCATAGAAATAGACTTAGGACCTTGGACACTCCTTTAAACATGCCCAACTACCACACCTCACAATTGTGTTCATTTGTTCTAGTATGGTTGTCTGCATTATGTTTATATATGTAGCAGGTTTCTTAAATAATTTTGAAAAAAAAAGTCATGAATGGAATAATGAAAAATGTCAATAATAGTGTCATATATGACATATCATATATGACATTATTATTATTATTTTTTAATATGCCGCCCGTCTCTCACTGAGGCAGGGTGAACCAATGTATAGCAACCTTTGAACCAAGTGAGAGAGTAATTGTGGTAGGGGACCTAAATGCTAAAGTAGGAGAAACATTTAGAGCGGGTGTGGTAGGTAAGTTTGGGGTGCCAGGTGTAAATGATAATGGGAGCCCTTTGATTGAATTTTGTATAGAAAGGGGTTTAGTTATAGGTAATACATATTTTAAGAAAAAGAGGATAAATAAGTATACAAGTTATAATGTAGGGCATAATGACAGTAGTTTGTTGGACTATGTATTGGTAGATAAACGACTGTTGAGTAGACTTCAGGATGTACATGTTTATAGAGGGGTCACAGATGTATCAGATCACTTTCTAGTTGTAGCTACACTGAGAGTAAAAGGTAGATGGGATACAAGGAAAATAGAAGAAGCAAATAAGAGAGAGGTGAAGGTGTATAAACTAAAAGAGGAGGCAGTTAGGGTAACATATGAACAACTATTGGAGGATAGATGGACTAGTGAGAGTACAGTATAGGCAATGGGGTCAAAGATGTATGGGGTAGGTTTAAGAATGTAGTGTTAGTGTTCAGCAGAAGTTTGTGGTTACAGGAAAGTGGGTGCAGGAAGGAAGAAGAGCGATTGGTGGAATGATGATGTAAAGAGAGTAGTAAGGGAGAAAAAGTTAACATATGAGAGGTTTTTACAAAGTAGAAGTGATGCAAGGAGGGAAGAGTATATGGAGAGAAAAAGAGTGGTGAAGCAATGTGAAAAGAGAGCAAATGAGAGAGTGGGTGAAATATTATCAACAAATTTTGTTGAAAATAAGAAAAAGTTTTTGGAGTGAGATTAATAAGATGAAGAAGCCTAGGGAACAAATGGATTTGACAGTTAAAAATAGGAGAGGAGAGTTATTAAATGGAGAGTTAGAGGTATTGGGAAGATGGAGGGAATATTTTGAGGAATTGCTGAATGTTGATGAAGATAGGGAAGCTGTGATTTTTGTGTATAGGGCAAGGAGAAATAACATCTTGTAGAAGTGAGGGAGAGCCAGTTGTGAGTGTGGGGGAAGTTCATGTGGCACTGGGTAAAATGACAGGGGTAAGGCAGCTGGGATTGATGGGATAAAGATAGAAATGTTAAAAGCAGGTGGGGATATAGTTTTGGAGTGGTTGGTGCTATTATATAATAAATGTATGGAAGAGGGTAAGGTACCTAGGGATTGGCAGAGAGCATGCATAGTTCCTTTGTATAAAGGCAAAGGGAATAAAAGAGAGTGCAAAAATTATAGGGGAAGATGTCTGTTGAGTATACCTGGTAGAGTGTATGGAAGAGTTATTATTGAAAAAATTAAAAGTAAGATGGAGAGTAGGATAGCAGATGAACAAGGAGGCTTTAGGAAAGGTAGGGGGTGTATAGACCAAATGTTTACAGTGAAACATATAGGTGAACAGTATGTATATAAGGGTAAAGATGTTTTTGTGCATTTATGGAAAAGGCATGTGACAGGGTGGATAGGGGGGCAATATGAGAGATGTTGCAGGTGTATGGTATAGGAGGTAGGTTACTGAAAGCAGTGAAGAGTTTTTACGAGGATAGGCTCAGGTTAGAGTATGTGGGAGGGAGGGAGATTATTTCCCAGTAAAAGTAGGCCTTAGACAAGGATGTGTGATGTCACCGTGGTTGTTTTATATATTTATAGATGGAGTTGTAAAAGAGGTGATTTGCGAGGGTCTTGGCAGGAGGTGTGGAGTTAAAAGATAAAGAATCAAACACAAAGTGGGAGTTGTCACAGTTGTTCTTTACTGATGACACTGTGCTTTTGGGAGATTCTGAAGTTGCAGAGGATGGTGGATGAATTTGGTAGGGTATGTAAAAGAAGAAAATTAAAAGTGAATATTGGAGAGAGTAAGGTTATGAGGATAACAAAAAGAGAGAGTAGGGAGGAGGTGACTGTATTCAGATATTTAGGAGTGGACGTGTCAGCAGATGGGTCTATGAAGGATGAGGTGAATCATAGAATTGATGAGGGGAAAAGGGTGAGTGGTGCACTTCGGAGTCTGTGGAGACAAAGAACTTTGTCCTTGGAAGCAAAGAGGGGAATGTGTGAGAGTATAGTTATACCAACACTCTTGTATGGGTGTGAAGCATGGGTGATGAATGTTGCAACGAGGAGAAGGCTGGAGGCAGTGGAGATGTCTTGTCTGAGGGCAATGTGTGGTGTGAATATAATGCAGAGAGTTCGTAGTTTGGAAATTAGGAGAAGGTGTGGGATTTCCAAAACTATTATCCAGAGGGCTGAGGAGGGGTTGTTGAGGTGGTTTGGACATGTAGAAAGAATGAAACAAAGCAGAATGACTTCGAGAGTGTATAAATCTGTAGTGGAGGGAAGGCGGGGAAGGGGTCAGCCTAGGATGGGTCGGAGGGAGGGGGTAAAGGAGGTTTTGTGTGCAAGGGACTTGGACTTCCAGCAAACGTGCGTGAGTGTAGTTGATAGGAGTGAATGGAGACAAATGGTTTTTAATACTTGATGTGCTGTTGGAGTGTGAGCAAAGTAACATTTATGAAGGGATTCAGTGAAACTAGCAGGCCGGACTTGAGTCCTGGAGATGGGAAGTACAGTGTCTACACTCTGAAGGAGGGGTGTTAATGTTGCAGTTTTATAACTGTAGTGTAAAGCACCCCTCTGGCAAGACAGTGATGGAGTGAATGATGATGAAAGATTTTCTTTTTCGGGCCACCCTGCCTTGGTGGGAATCGGCTGATGTGTTAATAAAAAAAATAAATATTTTTATTTACTACAAGTACATGTACATGGTATACAGGCCTGGCTGACATCAGTGACATACTATTATGTAGAAAGCCCCTTGTTATGCTGAGCATTTTGGGCAAATTAGGTCAGTTGTCCCAGGATGTGACCCACACCAGTTGACTAACACCCAGGTACCCAGTTTACACTGATGGGCAAACAGGGACAGCAGGTGTCTTATGGAAACATGTCCCTAATGTTTTCTTCCAGCTGTACCGGAGGAGATTTGAACTCTGGACCTCGGTGTATGAGCTGAGTGCGCTAGCGATCGAGCTATGGGACATCTAAGAAAGAAACAGTTTCACTATCATTCACACATAATTACTGTCTTTGTAGAGGTGCCCAGATATGACAGTTTAGATGCCTCTCCAAACAGCCAATATCCCAAACCCCTCCTTTAAAGTGCAGGCATTGTTCTTCCCACTTCCAGGACTCATGTCTGCCTAACCAGTGTGCCTGAATCCCTTCACAAAATACGTATTACCCTGCTAACCCTCCAACAGCTCGTCGGGTCCCAAAAACCATTCATCTCCATTCACTCCTATCTAACACTCACACATGCCTGCTGCATGTCCAGGCCCCTTGCACACAAAACCTCTTTTACCCCCTCCCTCCATTCTTTCCTATTATTATTATGCTTGTGTTATTGCATCTTCAAATAGTGATTTAAATGTACCTGCATGCCAGCACAGTGTGTAAGTTTATTTAGGTACAGGTTCACATAAGTACAATTATCAGTAGTATCTCAGTACTGTATCAGCCATAGACATACCTTGCTCACCAAGTTTAATAATTTCTAACTTTGCACTTAAGGTAAGAGTTTTACGACTCCTCTTTCGATCACAACTACCCTTAGATGTCATTGTAACACAGAGTATGTATAAAATACACAATAATTTTAAAACACTTGAAACTTCGGAAAGTTCCCAAGCATGATCGAGAGAGACAAGGAGCTCATGGAGGATGTAAACAGATTGGTGCGTGGACGCTGTAATAGCAAGCTGTATAAATGAATTTTTGGGTACAATTTGAAATGACCGTAAAGCGGGGCCAGCCTGTATTTATAATACATACTGTATACATGTTCTTGTCTTCCTAGTGTTATATCTACCTTGTGTTTCTTAGAAGTTTGTAAATTTAGCTTTTCCTTCCCAGTTTCCTGAAAAAA
This sequence comes from Cherax quadricarinatus, assembly GCF_026875155.1. Classification (NCBI taxonomy): domain Eukaryota; kingdom Metazoa; phylum Arthropoda; class Malacostraca; order Decapoda; family Parastacidae; genus Cherax; species Cherax quadricarinatus. The sequence goes on along the minus strand of NC_069413.1, from coordinate 66,830,213 downwards.
AAAAGTGGGCCAGAATTCTTGCCTTGTAGCCACATGTCTTGCAAAGAAACTAAATTACATGGAGCATTTAGCTGCTTACCACCTTTCCTCAGTGTATGAATAAAAAATGGAATTTTCAAGTTGAACTTTTAAAATGTGTCTTGATGTGGCACAGATATTAAGAAAGGACATAATATTGAGATGGAGTTAAATGTCTTAGCAATAATAAAACAGAATTAAAAGAATTGGGAGAGTTTGAATATGAAGTGAATTTATGGACCTAAATTAAGTACATCTTGGAAAGTAATGTTGAATGTGCATTTATGGAGAGGAATAATGGATATAAATTTTGGAATTTGAGAAGTGTGATTTAGAATGAAAGTGAGAATTGGATAGCACAAGTGTTTATGTATTAAGAGGTAAAAGGACATAAAGAAAAAAACTGGGAGAATTTAAGTGAATATCGAGAAATTTTCAGCTAAATGAGCTAAACAACAGAGAGGCTTTGTTGTGAAAGTTGTTCTGAGATTGAGCTGTGGGGGGAAGTGATTCTTGAAACCATTAATAGATAACAGTAGGAAAGTTGGAAAGCCTGGTATAAGTGACACTGAGAAAGGGGACCTTTGAGCTGCACTAAGCAAGTAATTTGTAATTAATAGGAAATCCACATTTCAAGAAGAAAGTAAAAGTATATGAGGCATTAAGCTTATAATGAAGGAAGACTACTGCACCAAGTGCTGGTAAATGAGAGGTTGAGGAGTTAGTATTTTGATACACTGGACATGTTTGTAAAGATGTGATTGTTAAGTTTGATTAGCTAGAATGGAAGGTAAAATATTTATAAGGAAAATGGTTTCAGCAGGTACAAAGAAAGAGTAATTAATTAAAGAATAGGATTTTTAGTGAAAACCATGAAAAGCTGTTATAAGGAAGATTGACTAAAGTGAAAGAAAGTGATGATATTTATAAGATGTGGGGACAAGAGATAGTGGAAGATTTATTAAGGAGCAAGACTGTTGAGTATACTAGATAAAGTGTGTATTATTGTCAGAAGAGGTAGGGGTAAGATAGAAAATAGGATTGCAGAGGAACATGGAGGATTTAGGAAGGGTGGAGTATGTGTAAGCCAAGTATTTACATTGAAGTATATAAGTGAGCAATATTTAGATAAAGGTAAGGAACTGGTTATTGGATTCGTGGATTAAGAAGAGATGTTTATTAGGGTGGACAGGGAAACATTTTTGCAAATGCAAGAAATAGGTGGTAGGTTTCTTGTAATAATGTTGGTAGAATTACCGACAATATGTAAAGTGAAAGGACACAAGTGCAACTAATGTGACATTTTATCGTGGCAACGTTTCGTTCTCCAGGAGCTTTGTGTCCATGTACAGTTTGAAACGGCTTGACAAAGCTCCTGGAGAGCGAAATGTTGCCACAATAAAATGTCACATTAGTTGCACTTGGGTAGGTTTCTTATAAAAAAAATTTCTGTGAATAATGATGCTCATTTTAGGGTGTATAGAATGGAAAAGGATTATTTTCTGGTAAAGGTAGGCATTAGATAGGGATGTGTGATGTCACCATGGTTATTTAACATGCAATATTGATAGATGAGATTGTAGAGTAAATAGTAAGGTGTTGGGATTAAAATATATTGAATAATGAATCTGATATAAAGTGGGAGCTGTCAGAGTTGTTCTTTGCCAGCAAGACAGTTCTTTGGAGGATAATGAAGAGAAATGGAGGAATTTGGGAGAGAGAATGAATAAGAAAAGGAATTTAAAAGTGAACATTGAAAAGAGCATGGTGATGAGTGTTATAAAAATGTCTAAGCAATGAGAAATATGATATCAGATTGCTGGAAGGTAATATGGAGGAAGTGAATGTATCCAGATATTTGGGAATGGACATTTCAACAGATTGGTCCGTGAAAGAAAAGGTGCACCATAGAATAAACAAGTGGAAAGGGAGAGTATATGGTGTATTGAGACATCTGCAGAAAGACAGTAGTTTATGAATGGAGGCTTATAGGGGAATATACCAGAGTACAGTGGAACCTCGGTTTTTGTATGCCCTAGTTGGAGACAATTCTTGGAGAAAATTCTCTATAAAGTTTTTTTTTTGTGTCTGGAATGGATTAATTGGATTTTCATTATTTCTTATGGGAAATATTGCTTCTGTTTTTGTCAGACTTTTTTGAACGGATTAATCATGAAAATTGAGGTTCCACTGTATAGTGATACCACTACTTCTATGTAAATGTGAGGCATGGGCTTTAAACATTGTATTGAGGAGGAGGCTGGAGGTAATGGAGATGCCATGTTTGGGAGCAATGTGTGGGGTGAATATTATGGAAAGGATTTGCAGCATGGAGATTAGAAGACAGTGTGGAGCTGCCAGAAGTATATTTCACAGGACTGAGGGGATATGTTGTTAAAGTGGTTTGAGCAATGAGAGAAGATTGAGCAGGATAGGATATCTGAGAGTGTATATCAATCTAGGGTGGATGGAGGGAAGGTTAGGGGTAATCCCAGGAAGGTTTGGAGGGACAGGGAAAAGGAGATTTTGAGTTTTAGGGGCATGAACATCCAACAAGCTTGTATAAGTATGTTTAGAGTGAGTGATGAAAATTGATTTTTATGGATTTATGTGCTGTTGGAGTGTAAGCAAGGTAATATTTATGAAAGAATTCAGAGAAACTGATAAGGCAACCTGAGTCCCAGATGTGGGAAGTACAGTGCCTGTAGTCTAAAGGAGGGGTGAAGATGTTTCAGTTTAGAAGGTTGTCTGAACTGTAATGTCAGATACTTCTGGCAAGACAGTGATAGTGATGGTAGGTGTTTTCTCTTCTTTGGGTCACCCTACCTCAGGGGAGATGGCTACTGTATTAAAAAAAATCTGATAGGTTGAACTTAATCTATGCATAATATATATTTAGAGGTTAGATTCCTTATCTGCTCTAAACTATTTTAATAGAATGAGAGGTACTTTATGAAATGTAAAATAAACCCATTGAAATATTGTAATTTCATAATTACAATTGAAGAAAGGTGTGTTAATATGAAAGGTCACAAGTTTTCAGCCTTCCAGCACATAGAAGTACAGTATTACTGGAACAAAGGTGGAAGTCTAAGGGAACTTAACAAGTTGTGCCAGATCATCAGAATTGGGGTCACTAATGTAGATTTGCAGGCTACAGGCAAGTCACTTTGCTTGGAGTTCCAACTTTTTTTTTTTGTTTTTTTCATATATTGTATATGTATTAGAGGTAACTATATTTATTATAACCTGTTTATACAGCTATCAACAGATGCTTGAGGTTCGTAAAAAGCTGCCTTCATACAAGATGAGAGATGAAATTGTTGATGCAATTCAAAAACACCAAGTGGTAGTGCTTAGTGGAGAAACAGGTTAGTCACTGAAAATTAATATGAGTTATTATACAGAGGAACAAGTAAAGTTGTTTTAGTTTGATAGCGTTCTGTGGAGAGAAAGTTTTATGACTGCACAGATTTTTTTTTTTTTTTTTTAACAAGTCGGCCGTCTCCCACCGAGGCAGGGTGACCCAAAAAAGAAAGAAAATCCCCCCCAAAAAATACTTTCATCATCATTCAACACTTTCACCTCACTCACACATAATCACTGCTTTTGCAGAGGTGCTCAGAACACAACAGTTTAGAAGCATATACCTATAAAGATACACAACATATCCCTCCAAACTGCTAATATCCCGAACCCCTCCTTTAGAGTGCAGGCATTGTACTTCCCATTTCCAGGACTCAAGTCCGGCTATGTAAAAATAACCGGTTTCCCTGAATCCCTTCACTAAATATTACCCTGCTCACACTCCAACAGATCGTCAGGTCCCAAATACCATTCGTCTCCATTCACTCCTATCTAACATGCTCATGCACGCTTGCTGGAAGTCCAAGCCCCTCGCCCACAAAACCTCCTTTACCCCCTCCCTCCAACCTTTTCGAGGACGACCCCTACCCCGCCTTCCTTCCCCTACAGATTTATACGCTCTCCATGTCATTCTACTTTGATCCATTCTCTCTAAATGACCAAACCACCTCAACAACCCCTCTTCAGCCCTCTGACTAATACTTTTATTAACTCCACACTTTCTCCTAATTTCCACACTCTGAATTTTCTGCATAATATTTACACCACACATTGCCCTTAGACAGGACATCTCCACTGCCTCCAGCCGCCTCCTCGCTGCTGCATTCACAACCCAAGCTTCACACCCATATAAGAGTGTTGGTACTATTATACTTTCATACATTCCCTTCTTTGCCTCCATAGATAATGTTTTTTGTCTCCACATATACCTCAATGCACCACTCACCTTTTTTCCCTCATCAATTCTATGATTAACCTCATCCTTTATAAATCCATCCACCGACACGTCAACTCCCAAGTATCTGAAAACATTCACTTCTTCCATCCTCCTCCCCAATTTGATATCCAATTTTTCTTTATCTAAATCATTTGATACCCTCATCACTTTACTCTTTTCTATGTTCACTTTCAACTTTCTATCTTTACACACATTCTCAAACTCATCCACTAACCTCATCCACTGCACAGATATCCTTTGTATACTCAAATTGAGTTGACTGTTGCATGTGAACAGCTTTTATCAAGTAACAAGCCTGTTGTAATGTGATTTGATAATCCAGGGCAGACTGAAATGTTGTCGAGTTTTCAGTCACATTTTGTGGGTTGTGAATTGTTTGTCATGATATTATGGTTCATATTTTGAAGTAGTCATTAATTTTATTGATGCATGCACAAACACATTCACAGTAACAATGAAGAATGAGACATAAGAATGAGAGAGTAACAAGATGGGTCCCACAACGGTCAGTGGTGGGACTGCTACTGTTCTTAGCATGTGTCAATGACCTTCAAAAGGAACGAGACATAAGAATGGGGGAGTAACAAGATGGGTCCCATCAATGGTCGGTGGTAGGACTAATACTGTTCTTAGCATATGTCACTGACCTTTAGAAGGGATTGAATCTGATATGTCACCTTGTTGATTTAACCCTTTGAGGGTCCTTCCCGTAGATCTACGGCTTTACGTTCAGGGTCCAACCCGTAGATCTACGTCATGAGCTCAGCTCACTCTGATAAACTATTTATTTATTTATTTAAAAATTTGAGCACACATACAGAGGTACAAAAACTACAGATAAGAGCAGCATGCCAAAGCCACTTATACTATGCATAGCATTACGGGCTGGCTTAAAATTAACTTAAGATGAACTAAGCAATGATGACATCAGTGATAAAACTTTAATGTAAACAGATTACTATAAAGCACAAGTGAGTATTACAAAGACAGGTCATATGGTTGTATGCATTGTTGTACATTCAGTAGAATGGAGTATTCTGTTAGGTAGTGTATTTAAAAAATAATAAAGTTAGATTGGGTTTTGGGTTTTAAAACATTTATGTGATATAATTGTGAGAAACATTTAAGATATACAATTTATAAGGTTCAGTTATTCAGTATTTATTTGGTTTTGGGTGAGTAAGTGATCTTTGAGAAGAGACTTGAATTTATAAACAGGTAGTGTTTCTTTTATATTTACAGGTAATGAGTTCCAGATTTTAGGGCCTTTTATGTGCATTGAGTTTTTGCATAGTGTGAGATGGACACGAGGAACATCAAAGAGTGATCTGTGCCTTGTGTTATGGTCATGTGTTCTGTTGAGGTTGGCAAGGAGATGTTTGAGGGGAGGGTTAATATCAGAGTTAAGTGTTCTATGTATGTAATAGGTGCAATAATAAGTATGGATGTTTTGTTATGGTGAGTAGGTTTAGTGTATTGAATATTGGTGGGGGTGTGCTGCCTATAGTGAGAATTTGTTATCATTCTAACTGCAGCCTTTTGTTGGGTAATTAGTGGTCTGAGATGGTTACTTGTTGTTGAGCCCCATGCACAAATTCCATAGGTGAGATAGGGGTAAATAAGAGAGTGATATAGGGCCAGGAGGGCTGACTGTGGAGCATAGTACCGTATCTTCGATAGTATGCCTACAGTCTTGGAAATTTTCTTAGAAATTTGTTGTATATGTGTATGAAATTTGAGTCTATTATCAAGGTGGATTCCTAAGAATTTTCCCTCTGTTAGCTTTGTGATAGGTGATCCGTTTATCATTATGTTAAGAGGGACATCTGTAGCTCTGTTCCCAAAAACTGAATGAAGTAGGTTTTGTCAATGTTTAGTGTAAGTTTGTTAGTCCTCATCCAGGTAGATATTTTTGTAATTCGGTATTTACAGTATTGGCTAGCGTGACTGGGCTCGGGTGGGAGAAGACGTATGTAGTGTCATCTGCAAATAGTGTGGGTTTGAGTAATTGCGAAGCATTTGGTAGGTCATTTATGTATAGGAGAAAGAGAAGAGGGCCAAGGACACTTCCCTGTGGGACACAACTGTAATTGGTTGTGCAGAAGAGTTTGCCCCATTTGCATACACATATTGGCTTCTGTTGCTGAGGTATGACTTGAGGTAGTTGAGGGAGTGCCCTCTTATACCATAGTGTGACAATTTTACGTGGAGCAAGTCATGGTTAACTGTATCAAAAGCTTTACGTAAGTCAATGAAGATCCCCAGTGGACTTCTTTTTTCTCTATTGCAGTGTATATATGTTCTAGCATGTGTATAATAGAAATCATTAGTATTTTTATTTGGCCTGAATCCAAATTGGCAGGGGTTGAGTATGTTTTGGGAGATAAGGTAGGAGTAGATTCATTTATGAATTAATTTTTCGAAGATTTTGAGAGAGGGTGTAAGTTGGATATTGGCCCTATAGTTATTCAACTCTGTTTGGTCTCCTCCTTTGTGGATCGGGGTGACCCTTGCTATTTTGAGTACTGTAGGAAAGGTGGAGGATTCAATGGATTTGTTAAAGAGTGTTGCAATGATTGGTGTTTAGCACTTGTGACATTTTTTGTATATAAAGGGTGGTAAGGTATTTAAATCTCCTGCCTTGTTTTTTAGCGTTGTGATAATAAGGGAGACTTCGTATGGGTTAGTCGGAGCTAGGAACAGTGTGTTCGGGTAGTTGCCAGTGAGGTAGTCATTTGGTGGGGTATCTGAGCTTGGGATTTTATTGGCAAGGTTTTGTCCTATAGTGGAGAAGAAGTCATTGAGTCTGTTTGCTGTTTCTGTTGGTGGGAGTTGGGGTTCATCTGATTTTGCTAATTTTATTTCGCTATTTCGTGATATCTTTTTGTTCCTAGAATTTCTGATAGGGTTTTCCAGGTCTTTTTTATATCACCTCGTAAGTTGGATAATCTGTTCTCATAATACAATTTTTTTGCCCTTTTATCAGGCTGGTTAGGATTGACGAGTAACGTTTTGTTTGGGTCTCTGGTTATGTGACCCATTCTGTACTGTTTTTCATATTGGTGTTTTGTATTTATGGATTTGAGAATGCTGGGTGTTAACCAGGGACTGTTCAGTCTCTTAGCTGTCATCTGTTTAGTTTTTTTAGGGCAGTGCTTGTTATAGAGGTATTGGGTCTTTTTTAGAAAATTATTAATACATTCGTCAAGTACAGTGCCTGCACTCTGAAGGAGGGGTGTTAATGTTGCAGTTTAAAAACTGTAGTGTAAAGCACCCTTCTGGCAAGACAGTGATGGAGTGAATGATGGTGAAAGTTTTTCTTTTTCGGGCCACCCTGCCTTGGTGGGAATCGGCTGGTGTGATAATAAAAAAAAATAAAAATTTCTAGCTCAGTGTGCCAGTCAATGTTTGCTACTGCTGTTGTGAAGTTATTAATGGCTGCCTCATTGTGAAGTCTGAAGGTGACTTTAGTAGTGTCTTGGGGTAATTTACCAAGAGTTGTTATGAGAAAAGTAGGGTAGTGGTCTGTGGTATTATCTGTAATTATGCCTGATTTTAAAGGGGATATGGTGTTGGTCCAGATGTGGTCAAGTAGGGAAACACTAGTCTCTGTAACTCTTGTAGGTTTTGTTACTGTTGGTAGCAACATACAGTTACTCATTGTGTTTGTGAATTCAGTAACGTGTGGGTCCTGGTCTTGCAGGAGATTTATATTGAAGTCACCTGAGAGTAGTAAGTGATCTTTGTTCATGCATGCATCAGTTATCATACTTCCTAGGTTTTGACTAAATTGGCTAATGTTTGACTGTGGAACTCTGTAAATGTTATCAATGTGAGAGGTTTTTGTAGGTATTTGGATTTGAATTTGGCTATTATATATTCCCCATGTTCATCCCTTGTGCAAGTATTAGTGATACATTCTAGTTGGTCTGAGTAGTATTGGCTGTTTCCACCCCCTTGTGGTCTGGCCTACAGTTTGTGTATGGCTGTGTAACCAGGAATGGCATAGACATCTGTACTATCAGGCTTTAGCCAGGTTTCAGTTAGTGTAATGATGGACATTTGGGATGTAAGGAATTTAGTAATGCTATGAGGTCATCGTAATGCTTGCTTAAGATCTGATATTGTAGTTAAAGATAGTTATGTTGTTGTTGGCACTGAGAAGTGCCTTTGATTGTTCTGCAGTGTAGTAATTACAGTAACTGTTTGATTCATTTAAGTCATTAAATAAGAGGTTGGTATCAGGATCAATGCTTGTAATCATAAGATTTGTAGTGAATCTATAGTTAGAATTAAGTATAAAACAAAGTAAATAGTCTTAAGCTAAAAAATAGCACCTGAATTATTTAACAAATGTAAAATAATGAGCTAAGGTAGTTTTTTTTTTTTTTTTTTTTTTTTTTTTTTTTTTTTTTAAGCTAAAATAAAGGAGACAATATAAAAGGGACTAATACAAATAAAGTGATAATCAAATAATGGAGCTTGGGAATATGATAGTAGGTAGTACTATAAGGGTAATTCTTTAAAGTTAGAATTATAGTATATAATAATAATATAAAAGGGACTAATGTAAGTTGTGGTGAACAATAAAGTGGTAATCAAATAAATGAGCTTTGGAATATAATGGCAAAATTGTGAACTTATTCTACTTTAGCACCTGAGAATAGCACCTTGATTATTTTAACAATTGTGAATGTATAAACTAGGGTAGTTATATAAAGCTAAAATAAAGGAGAAAATATATAAGGGACTAAAATTAAGTAATGGTAAACAAAGTTAAATGGACAGGTGGTCACTATGAGTGGTACATTTGGGCCTAGATATGAGAGAATACATCGATGTGGTATGTGTGCACCACATAAAACAGATCCTGGAGCACGCTATGTATAATGAGAGAAAAAAACTGAAATCATGATTTTTCGATTAAAACAGCGACTTTGCAGTGTTTTTTCGTATGTTTTTTATAGTTCTATTTGCGATTTCTTGGTCTCATTTGATAGAATGGAAGACATATTACAGAAATAGAGATGATTTTGATTGGTTTTAGCACTGGAAATGGCTTGAAACTGAGCTCAAAGTAGCAGAAATGTTAAATTTTTGCCGATATTCAAGAGTAAACAAACGACCTCACACGTCTAATATACGCCATCTGGTGGGTCTAATATGCATTCACAAATATGGTGATGATATTTATACAATTATTACAGTATTGCATAACAGTAACTCTTCTATTTTTTGGTGTGAATAAAAATTCATTATGTGAATAAAAAATCAAAATGGAATTTATTTGTAAAGCCTCAAAACGTAACTAATGAACAGAGGAAATGTTAGTTTAGTTCCAGGAATACCTACATTGTTTATTCTGGACCCTATTTTGAAATTGGAATATTTTGAACTTTGTGTTAAATTGGCCAAATTAACAATTTCCGATCACTTCAATTTGTAGTTGAAACAGTTGACTTGGCGATTTCTTGTGCTCAATCGATAGAATAGAAGTAATACTAGTGAAATAGCTAAGAATTTGGTTGACTGGAATAATGTAATTGGCCTAAAATGGGAGTCGAAGTCGGCAAAATCGCCGATTCGTAAATATCGCTGACACATCAAAATTCACGAGAGCATAATTTCGTCAATTTTCCATCAAATTTCGTACTTTTTGTTTTATTACCTTCACAAAAAGATTCTCTACCATTTCATATGAAAAAATGACAAATTTTTTTTTTGAAAATTCTTGGTTCCTAGGTGGTGTTTTAACTGCAAAAAGTTTGATGTATGAAACAGTATTTCCCTGGCTTTAATTATAATGTTTAACCCTTTCAGGGTCGGTCCTATTTTATCACGGCTTTGAAGCTAGTGTCGGTCCCAATAGCTCAGCTCACTCAGACAACCTGTGAGCAGTAAATTTTGGCCTAAATATGAGAAAATGGGTCTATACAGTAAGTGTGCACCACATAAAAGAAAGGTCTTGCAGCACGCAGTACCTAATAAGAAAAAACTGCGACAGCATTTTTGGTTGAAAATAGTGAGTTTGTAATGTATTTTCATGTGGTTTTTGTGGTTCTCTTCTCGGTTTCTTGGTCTCATTTGATAGAATGGAAAATATATTACAGAAATAGAGATGATTTTGATTTGTTACAGGACTGAAAGTAGCATGAAATTGAGCTCAAAGTAGCGGAAATGTTTGAAATTTGCCAATATTCCAGAGTACACATTCAGTCTAATATGCATTTAGGAATGCACTGACATTATTTATACAGGTATTACAATAATGCAGTAGTCTGCATAACAGTAAATCTTCTACATTTTGTGTTAATAAAAATTCAAAATGGAAAGCAAGTGTATTAAAAGAGGGGCCTGGAAATGTGACTAATGAATAGAGAAAATGTTATTTTAGTGCCAGGAATGTCTGCATTGTTTATTCTGGACCCTATTTTGAAATTGGCATTTCTTGAATTTTGCATGAAATTGGCCAAATACCAATTTCTGATCACTTAATTTGGTAGTTTAAATAGATGAATGAGTGGTTTCTTGTACTCAGTCAATAGAATGGAAGACATACTAGCAAAATAGCTAAGAATTTGGTCAACTTGAATTGTGGAATTGGCTTAAATACAGACTCAAAAGTGGACAAAATCTCTGATGCATAAATATTGGTGACACGGCAAAATTTCGCGAAAGTGTAATTCCGCCAGTTTTCCATCAAATTTTGTACTTTTTGTTTTGTTACCTTCAGATAAAAATTCTCTATGATTTCATCAGAAAAAATAACTTTTTTGTAACCCTAAGAGCAGATTCAAGAGTAGGGGTTGCAGCCCTGCAAGGGTTAAAGACCAGGTCAATTTTTTTTTGAGCAAAATTGCTCAGACTCCAGTTTGTCCAATGTCTGGTATGTTTGAACACTGAGGTTCCAATGTACAAGCCCAGCAAGGAGCTTACATCTGGTCAAGCACATTATTCGTGGAGGCAGTAAGGAAAATGTACCAGAGTATAGGGGTGCAACACTTTTATATGAGTGTGTGTATATGAAACTTCAAGGATGCAGAGAGGAGGCTGAAAGTGGAGATGTCATCTTTCAGTGCAATATGTCATGTGAAAATTAAGCAGAGAATTAAGAGCATGATGATTAGGAGACAATGTAGCTTGGGTACTTAGAGAAGAGGGTTGGAGGGAAAGGTAAAGGTTTTGAGTTCTAGGGGCTAGTGCCGAGCACATTAGGTTAAGGTGAGGGGAGGCTTGAGTGCATTTTTTCGTGACTTGACATGTTATTGGAGTGTGAACAAGGTAACATTTATGAAGGGATTCTGGGGAAAATTGGTCAGCCATCCTTGAGTCCTGGAGGTGGGAAGAACAGTGCCCACAATAATAATTTGGACCTATCTCCATTATAAACATTATAAAGTAGTCTGGATTCGTGTTGCATATTTAATGCTGTACGTCATCTGAATATTTTCTCGAGGAATCTGTCATCTCTAGAACTTAATATCACCTCTCAGTTCACCTGTATGCAGCAGTGAAATAAGGCATTCTGTTGCAGTGCTCTACCCCCAAGTGCCCAGGATGTTCAGCTAAAATATTTAGTGCTGTGTGATTTTTTGCCAAGTGGATAAATATGGGTTGTTCAAAGATGAATAGTGAGGAAAAAAGCCTGTACATTGGTTTGGAGACAAGAAAGTCACCATAAAGGAAATTTGTCATTGTACTGGACAAGTTAAAGTAGAGCATAATGGTGTTGCTTGTTGCTGCCGGTGGCTTCCCACCAGAGATCATTCCTGCTACACAGCGTCATACTGGATGGCCAGGAAGGACATCTAAACACAAGGATAACATTCTATGTGGAGAAATTCATCCTTAGCTCCTAGGTGACCTGTTGTCTCAGTGCATCTATCACCATCTGCCAAGTCATCATGCTGCAGTGAAACCTCCCCTACTCACGTCAGGAAATATAAAACGCAAAAAACCTGCACATAGGAGAGAGGAGCTTATGATGACGTTTCGGTCCGACTTGGACCATTTACAAAATCACCCTAACAGAAAGGAGAGAAGGAGGGAGTATATACAGGCCAGCAGACAGGGACGGGACAAGAGAGGTAGTAGGAAAGGCAGAGGAGGTGTGGAGGAGGAGGAGGAGGTGGTGGGGAGAGGAGGAGGAGGGGTGTGGTGGAGGAGGAGGAGGAGGTGGCAGAGGAGGAGGAGGAGGTGGCAGAGGAGGAGGAGGAGGTGGCAGAGGAGGAGGGGGAGGAGGTGGTGCGAGGAGGAGGAGGTGGCAGAGGGGGAGGTGGAGGAGGTGGTGGCAGAGGAGGAGGAGGAGGGGGAGGTGTTGGCAGAGGAGGAGGAGGAGGAGGTGGTGGCAGAGGAGGAGGAAGAGGAGGTGGTGGCAGAGGAGGAGGAGGAGGAGGTGGTGGCAGGAGGAGGAGGAGGAGAGGTGGTGGCAGAGGAGGAGGAGGAGGTGGTGGTGGTGGAGGAGGAGGAGGAGGAGGTGGTAGAGGGAGGAGGAGGAGGTGGTGGAGGAGGAGGAGGAGGAGGTGGTGGAGGAGGAGGTGGCAGGAGGAGGTGGTGGTGGCAGAGGAGGAGGTGGCAGCAGAGGAGGAGGAGGTGGCAGAGGAGGAGGAGGTGGAGTAGTAGTAGTAGTGTGGTAGTAGTAGTAGTAGGAGTGGTAGTAGTAGTAGTCAGTCAGTCAGTCAGTCAGTCAATGACTAAGAAAGAGGAGCACTGCAAGGGATCTAGGGGCCCACAAAGGGTAGGAACAAGAACAAAGAGGGGAGGGAAAAATAATAATGGACCAAACACCCAAGGCAGAAGAAAGAAAACCCATAGGAGAAAGAGGAAAGGGGAAGAGGGAGAAGGGGAAAAAAGAATGAGGTTAAGTCACGGGCGTTCTGAATTTTGGAGCATTTTACGATGTAATGGGAAAGGAAAGCATGTACAGAGACAAACCCAGGACTAAGATTCATACAAGGAAAGTTGTGTAGAAGGGATGATTCAACCAGATGGCGACTGTGAAAGTTAGAAGTGCAGTAGACAGTTTTAGCAGAAAACCAGTCAATAGGATGACTGTGATCTCTGACATAGACAGAAAAGAGCATTGTTGGTGTCGGCAAGCCTAACACTACTATTGTGCTCCCTGAGTCTGTCAGAAAGAGAACAGCCAGTTTCTCCAAAGTACTGAAGAGGACAAGAGGAACAAGAAATAGAGTAGACACCAGGAGCATCTATAGAGGGAGGAGAGGTATGACCTACTACTACTGCTGCTGCCGCTGCCGCCGCCGCCGCCCGCCGCCGCCGCCGCCGCCGCCTCTTTTCTTCCTTTCCTACTACCTCTCTTCTTAGCAGGGTAATATTTTGTGAAGGTATTCAGGGAAACTGGTTAGCTGGACTTAAGTCCTGGAGATGGGAAGTACAGTGGAACCTCGGCTTAAGAATTTAATCCGTTCCATGACCTTGCTTGTATCCCGATCTGCTCGTATGCTGAGTAAATTTTCCTCATTTAAATTAATTGAAGTGTGATTAATCTGTTCCAGTGGAATTCCTGCTCTCAAGAGGCAGGAATATGATGCTAATATCAGCTCTACAGCTTATTTATCTTTCACAATTCATCTAGTATGACATGATAAACAATATAAATAACATAGAAACCTGATATATACTCTAGAATGAATAAAATATGTCATTATGTGACAAGTGGTGGCGGCCATTCCCTACCTCAAGCAGCCGCCTTGTTGTGGGTCAGCGGGGGAGACCTCCTCGCCCCCGCCGTCTCACCGGGACCCCGCTGACCCCCAAATCCTGACATACTGACACTCCTGACACCACCATCCCAGCTTACTGTTCAGTTCCACTTCTCTCCTACAAACTAGCTGTGTTTGTGAATTGTGTTTTGATCTTTTAATTACCATATGTTGATTCTGCCAAGCAATCATGACACCCAGTAGGCATACCAGTGTTGCTGACTGACTTGACTTGGCTGGCTGACTTGACTTAACTGACTTGACTGACTTTACTGACTTGACTGACTGACTGACTTGACTGACTGACTGACTTGACTGACTGACTGACTGACTTGACTGACTGGACTGACTTGACTGACTGACTTGACTGACTGATTACTGACTTGACTGACTGACTGACTGACTGACTGACTTGACTGACTTACTGACTGACTGACTTACTGACTGACTGACTTACTGACTTGACTGACTTGACTGACTTACTGACTGATTCACTTGACTGACTTACTGACTTGACTGACTTGACTGACTGACTGACTGACTGACTTGACTGACTTGACTGACTTGACTGACTGAATGACTTAAGTTACTGCCTTTTTGACTGATGACAACCTGAACAGTGTATTAGAGACTGATGCTTTCATGCGACTGTATAATGACTGCAGGGTAAATAGACGAAACCTTACAAGTATTTTTACGCTAGACAACCATTGAACTTTAGAGCATGAAGCTTTCCATCAGTTAGTCATGTATAGGGTCCACAGCATAACTCTTCACAATCATCGACAAACGCTAGCACCCACAATTTAAGGTAAGAAATACTATTATTTCTGTTGCAGTTATAGTCTTAAGCAGTAAAAACAACACAATACATCACGACTATGAATTACAATTATATATTCACTTTTACTTTTAGTAAGATCTGGAGGTCTAAAAAAAAGTTGTTTGAGGGGGAAGCTCGTATCCTGAATTTTTGCTCGTATCCAGAAACAAAAAATCAACCGAGCGACTGCTCGTATCCTGAAAAACTCATAATGGTGGGGCACTCGTAAGGCGAGGTTCCTCTGTACAATGACTGCACCTTAAAGGAGGGGTTTGGGATATTGGCAGTTTGGAGGGACATCTAAACTGTCGTATCTGAGCGCCTCTGCAAAGACAGTGATTATGTATGAGTGATGGTGAAAGTGTTTAATGATGATGAAAGTTTTTTCTTTCTTTTTGGGTCACCCTGCCTCAGTGGGAAATGGCCAATGTGTTAAAAAAAAAAAAAGGAGAAAGAAGCTTATGCCAATGTTACTGTCTGACTTGGACCATTATCTAGTCACCATAAAGTACCCACAATCTGTTACGGTTGGGCGTTGCTTAGTAGTTTACTTAGTCATGGGAGTTTGTACTTCCTTCTCCAAAACATTATAATGAATGCCGACTGTTACATCACTTTTTGGAGATCACCCGAATATTTTCAAAATTCTTGGATGCACCTCCTTTATGCTCAATAGCATCCTCTATCACGAGACCAAAAAAAAGTAACCAAATGACTTGGTGAGAAAAATATTGAGGTTTTACAGTGGCCAGAGAATAGTCCAGACCTTAATCCTATTGAGAATGCCTAAAATATCATACAAAGACGATAGAATCCTGCCACATTTCATCCATGTTGTGCATGCAGAAGGAAGTCAAGGACATTTGAGTCAATCAATTATCCATTGATTAATCTGAGTAAGCACGTCCAAATGGCTTCAAATGGTTATCAAGGCCAATGGGAGATGACAGATATTAATGTAAGTACCAACCAAGTTTTTGCTCCGTAATGTTTATGTTGCATTTTAACAATTTTTGTAATAATAGGAAGGTCTGGATTATTTTTGTGGGCACTGTACAGTGCCTGCACTCTACAGGAAGGGTGAGGAGTGTGGCATGCAAAGAGTACATACCCTTTATTCGGCGTATGTACACACCCTCATTGAAAGGCTATCTCCCCCAACCAGCGAACCAGGTGCTAAGGGTTGATGATGGGGCCCCATCGTTCGATCAGTACCCAGGTTCCAGTCAATGAGAAGATGGTTTTGGCAATCGCAGAGGTGTTGTGGGTACCACACACCTGTCTGCCCTTGTTATTCCCATTCTAGAGCTGGTTGAAGCACGGTCTGCTCTCTAGTGGCTTCTGTTTTGCCTTGCTTACTGTGGAGTGCACTAATACCTATTGTTGTACATAGTGTATATAGTGTACAGAATTCTGTTCTTACTTGGTGAAGGATTATATAAGTCAAAAGCTTTTCTGCTGTGTTTATTTTGCTCCCTTTACACCCAGGATAACAGGCCTTTGAACTCCTGGGATGTAATAAAGATGTTGCATTTTGGAGGATTCATCCAAATTGTAATGTCAGCATGCGTTTGCCAAGACAGTAATTGAATGAATGATGGTGATTGTTTTCTACTTTATGGGTGGCCTTACCTCAATGGGAGACAGCTAGTGTATTAAAAAAAAAAAGAAACGAAACTTGTGTGTTGGCAGTTATGATATATATACTGTACAGCCTCTCCTCACTTAATGACGGAGTTCCGTTCCTAAGACCATGTCGGTAAACGAATTTGTCGCTAATGAGGAGCATACTATAATGGTAGTGTGTTTCTGTCAACTATCTTTGATATTGTTTTAGTGTCACCTTTGCGTCATTTATAACATTTCTGGTATATTTTTAAATGTTTATACAGTAGTGTACTGTGTATTGTAATAAACAGAATAGACGAAATCAGCTCTAATATACATTATTTAGGTATGCATACTGGTCAGAGAGCCCATCGTAAGTCCGAGGCATCGGTAAACGAGTACATCACTAACCCTTTGACTCTCGCAGGCCCCTTTCTGAAACTGTCATTCTATGTTGATAATTTTTTTTTTTTTTTAAAATTATTTTTTCTCAGGAAATGATAGAGAATCTTTTCCTGATGGTAATGACACCAAAAGTACGAAATTTCGTCGAAAACTCGCGGAATTACGCTCCACGAAGTTAGCGGTCTCGGCGACATATACGCATCGGCGATTTCGCCGACTTTGAGCCCTGTTTTTGGCCAATTCCATTATTGCACTTGACCAAACTCATAGCTATTTCTTTAGAACTCCATTTCTTCTATCTGTTGAGTACAAGAAACTGCCTATTTACCGATTTGAACTACCCAATAAAGTGGTCAGAATTTGGCCAATTTCATGCAAATTAAAAAAGATGCCAATTTCAAAATAGGGTCCAGAATAAACAATGTAGACATTCTTGGCACAAAAATAACATATCCTCTCTTCATTAGTCATGTCTCTAGGCCCCTCTTATATTACTATTGCTTTCTATTTTGATTTTGTATTCATACAAAAAAATACAAAATTTACTGTTATGCAGACTACTGCATTATTGTAAAATGGTATAAATAGTATCAGTGCACTAGTGAAAGAATATTAGACTCCCCAGTTGGAGTGTATTGGACGTGTGGTGTGATTTGCTTACTCCTCAACATTGGTAAAAATCGAACATTTCCACTACTTTGAGCTCAATTTCATGGTCGTTTTCATGTGAAAGTAATCAAAATCATCTCTATTTCTGCAATATGTTTTCCATTTTATCACCTGAGACCATGAAAACGAGAATACAATGATAAATACTATACAAAAATACAGTGGACCCCCGCATAGCGAACTTAATCCGTGCAAGAGGGCTGGTCGTTATGCGAAATGTTCGCTATGCGAAATGTTCGCTATGCGAATTAATTTTCCCCATAAGAAATAATGGAAATAAAATTAATCCGTGCAAGACACCCAAAAGTATGAAAAAAAAATTTTTTACCACAAAAAAATGTTAATTTTAGTACACACAAACTGAAAAAGGCATGCACAATTACATGACACTTACTTTTATTGAAGATCTGGTGATGATTGATGGGATGGGAGGAGGGGAGAGAGAGTGTTAGTGTTTAGAAGGGGAATCCCCTTCCATTAGGACTTGAGGTAGCAAGTCCTTTTCTGGGGTTACTTCCCTTCTTCTTTTAATGCCACTAGGACCAGCTTCAGAGTCACTGGACTTCTTTCGCACAACATATCTGTCCATAGTGGCCTGTACCTCTCGTTCCTTTATGATTTGTCTAAAGTGGTTCACAACAGTGTCATTGTAACAGTCACCAGCACGGCTTGCAATAGCTGTGTGAGGGTGATTTTCATCAAAAAAGGTTTGCACTTCAAGCCATTTTGCACACATTTCCTTAATCTTTGAAGTAGGCAATTCCTTCAATTTCTCTCTCCCCTCCTTTGAACCAGTTTCCCCAGGTCTGGCCTCTTGCTCTTGAAGTTGATCTATCAGCTCATCAGTGGTTAGTTCTTCATTGTCCTCCTCCACCAACTCTTCCACATCCTCCCCACTAACCTCCAACCCAAGGACTTCCCCAATTCCACAATTGATTCCTCAACTGGTATACTACTCCTCTCAGGGTTAGCCTCAAACCCTTCAAAATCCCTTTTGTCTACACATTCTGGCCACAGTTTCTTCCAAGCAGAGTTCAAGGTTCTCTTAGTCACTCCCTCCCAAGCCTTACCTATAAGGTTTACACAACTGAGGATATTAAAGTGATCCTTCCAAAACTCTTTTAGAGTCAATCCAGTGTCTGTGGTCACTTCAAAGCACTTTGAAACAGAGCTTTTGTGTACAGTTTCTTGAAGTTGGAAATGACCTGCTGGTCCATGGGCTGCAGGAGAGGAGTGGTATTAGGAGGCAAAAACTTCACCTTAATGAGCTCATGTCCCCATAAAGTCGCTCTGCCAACGTCTGTAGGATGACCAGGGGCATTGTCTAAACACCAGGAGGCACTTAAGGTCTAATTTCTTTTCAGTTAGGTAATCTTTCACATTGGGGGCAAAATGCATGGTGTAACCAGTTATAGAAAAATTCCCTAGTGACCCATGCCTTACTGTTTGCCCTCCACAGCACACACAAATTATCCTTGAGGACATTCTTTTGCCTGAACGCTCTGGGAGTTTCAGAGTGATACACTAATAAAGGCTTAACTTTGCAATCACCACTAGCATTGGCACACATGAGAAGAGTAAGCCTGTCTTTCATAGGCTAATGTCCTGGGAGTGCCTTTTCCTCCTGAGTAATGTAGGTCCTGCTTGGCATTTTCTTCCAGAACAGGCCTGTTTCATCACAATTAAACACTTGTTCAGGTTCCAGTCCTTCAGTTTCTATGTACTCCTTGAATTCATGCACATATTTTTCAGCCGCTTGTGGTCCGAACTGCAGCCTCACCATGCCGTATCACACTATGGATGCCACTATGCTTCTTAAATCTCTCAAACCAACCTTTGCTGGCCTTAAATTCACTCACATCATCACTAGTTGCAGGCATTTTTTTAATTAAATCGTCATGCAACTTCCTAGCCTTTTCACATATGATCGCTTGAGAGACGCTATCTCCTGCTAGCTGTTTTTCATTTATCCACACCAATAACAGTCTCTCAACATCTTCCATCACTTGCGATCTTTGTTTCGAAAACACAGTAAACCTTTGGCAACAACAGCTTCCTTGATTGCCGTTTTCTTGCCCACAATAGAAGCGATGGTTGATTTTGGTTCTTGTACAACCTGACCAGGTCGGTGATACGTACTCCACTTTCATACTTATCAATGATCTCTTTCTTAATTCAATGGGTATTCTTACCCTTTGAGTGTTAGGGTTTGGCACTAGAAGCTTTCTTGGGGCCCATGGTCACTTATTTTCCACAAACAGCACCGAAAACACTGTAATAATACGAAATATTCCGAGTGTATGCTTGAATGTTACCGCGGAGGCTAGCTGGTAAACAATGGGACGGGCGGCACATGTGAGGCTGGCTGAGGGCCCACATTGGACGCGTCTCGGACGAAGGTCGCTGAGCGGGTTTTTGTCCACTATGCGGGGCAAAATTTTAGCGAACAAAGCGTTCGCTATGTGGATTGTTCGCTATGCAAGGCGTTCGCTATGCGGGGGTCCACTGTACACCTCAAAGTTGGCGTTTTAATCCAAAAAAAAAAACGGTCAGTTTTTTTTCTCATTACGCACTGCGTGCTGCAGGATTATTTTTATGTGGTGCACACAGACCCATTCTCTCACATGTGGGCCTACCAGCTTTCTCCCGCTTGATTTGTAGCCGCTAGAATTTACACGTATAAATACATCAGAAACAGTGGTGCGTAAGATGTATATATACGGCCGAAGCAGTCAAAGGGCTAAGCGAGGAGACGCTGTAATTTATGCCCCCTAATTCTGACTGGCTAAATTCTGGGAAAAAAAGATAAACAGTACTTTGACCTCCAAGATGATGGGTAAATTTATAAGACTTTTTTTTTTTTTTTTCAACAAGTCGGCCGTCTCCCACCTAGGCAGGGTGACCCGAAAAGAAAGAAAATACCCAAAACGAAAATACTTTCATCATCATTCAACACTTTCACCTCATTCATACATAATCACTGTTTTCACAGAGGCACCCAGATACAACAGTTTAGCAGCATATATAAAGATACAATATAAAAAATTACCTGAAATAATGTAATAAACTCCATATGGAATATAATATCAGGGCCCCAGTTATATATATACCGTCCTATTACACATCCCTCCAAACTGCCAATATCCCAAACCCCTCCTTTAAAGTGCAGGCATTGTACTTCCCATTTCCAGAACTCAAGTTTCCCTGAATCCTTTCACTAAATATTACCCAGCTAATCAAGTTTCAAGAGTCATTCGTCTCCATTCACTCCTATATAACACGCTCATGCACGCTTGCTGGAAGTCCAAGCTCCTTGCCCACAGAACCTCCTTTACCCTCTCCCTCCAACCTTTTCGAGGACGACCCCTACCCGCCTTCCTTCCCCTAAAGATTTATACACTCTCTCTGTCATTCTACTTTGATCCATTCTCTCTAAATGACCAGACCACCTCAACAACCCCTCTTCAGCCCTCTGACTAATACTTTTGTTAATTCCACACCTCCTAATTTCCACACTTTGAATTCTCTGCATAATATTTACACCACACATTGCCCTTAGACAGGACACCTCCACTGCCTCCAAGCGCCTCCTCGCTGCAGCATTTACAACCCAAGCTTCACACCCGTATAAGAGTGTTGGTACCACTATACGTTCACACATTCCCTTCTTTGCCTTCATTGATAACGTTTTTTTTATCTCCACATATATCTCAACGCACCACTCGCCTTTTTTCCCTCATCAATTCTATGGTTAACCTCATCCTTCATAAACCCATCCGCTGACACATCAACTCCCAAATATCTGAAAACATTCACTTCTTCCATACTCTTTCTCTCCAATGTGATATCCAATTTTTCTTTATCTAAATCATTCAATACCCCCATCACCTTACTCTTATCTATGTTCACTTTCAACTTTCTACCTTTACACACCCTCCCAAACTCATCCACTAACCTTTGCAACTTTTCTTTAGAATCTCCCATAAGCACAGTATCATTAGCAAAAAGTAACTGTGTCAACTCCCATTCTGTATTTGATTCCCCATAATTTAATCCCACCCCTCTCCCCAACACCCTAGCATTTACTTCTTTTACAACCCATCTATATATATATTAAACAACCATGGTGACATTATACTTCCCTGTCTAAGTCCTACTTTTACTGGGAAGTATTCTCCCTCTCTTCTACACTACCTAACCTGAGCCTCACTATCCCTTATTTTGGGATAAAAAAAAAAGTGTCTTCGACTGTAAACTATGGTATTTATTCATGAGATATGGTGATATATACTGTTCATTACTGATAATATTTCAACTCATTATCTTTATTTCTCATGGAACAGTTCTAAAATTAACAGAATAGTGTTCTAGTGAGCATATCACACTCTTATAATAAAATTCATCCAGCTAGGTGTAGTATTTCTGTAGACTAGAGAGGTTAGTATGGTCCCCAGCATGACCAAAGATTAATCTTACCCCAACATAAGTGTGGCAAGATCTAGCTTAAGTCCTCCTCAGAACTGTTAATCAATGACTTGAGTCATGATAACATGATTGTGTATAACAATATGCCTATCTGAGTGAATCTTATTAGGATAGCATGGTATAGTTTGAGTATTGACTTGCTAATTTAACCCTTTGACTGTCGCAACCCCCAATCCTGAGGTGTCTCCTGGTGTCGCAAAATTTAAAAAAAAAAAAAAAAAATTATTTTTTCTTATGAAATGATAGAGAATCTTTTCCCGATTGTAATGACACCAAAAAAACGAAATTTGATGGAAAACTGACGGAATTATGCTCTCGCGAAGTTAGCGACCTCGGCGCTGTTTACAAATCGGCGATTTCGCCCACTTTGAGCCCTATTTTCGGCTAATTCCATTGTTCCAGTCGCCCAAACTCATAGCTATTTCTCTAGAACTTCATTTTTTCTATCGATTGAATACAAGAAACTCCCCATTTACTGATTTCAACTACCTAATAATGTGGTCAGAAATTTGCAATTTGGCCAATTTCACGAAAACTAAAAAATATGACAATTTCAAAATAAGGTCCAGAATGAACAATGCAGACATTCCTGGCTCTAAAATAACGTTTTCTTTGTTCATCAGTCACGTCTCCAGGCCCTTCTGATATTACTCTTGCTTTCTATTTTGAATTTTTATTCAAACAAAAAATATTAGACTTACTATTATGCAGACTACTGCAATGCTGTAATAACTGTATAAATAACATCAACCCATTCATGACTGCATATTAGAATGGCTAGTTGGACATTTATTGGAAAATGGCATCATTTGTTTACTTTTGAACATTGGCAAAAATCAAACATTTCCCCTACTTTGAGCTCCATTTCTAGGTTCTTTTTATAGTAAAATCAATCAAAATCACCTCTATTTCTGTAATATGTTTTCCATTCTATCAAATGAGACCAAGAAAACGAGAATACAACCATAAATACTATACGAAAATAGACCACAAAGTCGGCATTTTAACCCTTTGAGGGTTTTCGTCGTACTAGTACGTCTTACGCGTAGGGGTTTTTGACGTACTAGTACTCATAAATTCTAGCGGCCTCAAATCTAGTGGGAGAAAGCTGGTAGGCCTTCATATGAAAGAATGGGTCTATGTGGTCAGTGTGCACAGTCTAAAAAAAATCCTGCAGCACACAGTGCATAATGAGAAAAAAAAACTTTGACCATTTTTTTTAATAAATCAGCGACTTTGCAGTGTATTTTCGTATGGTATTTATTGTTGTATTCTAGTTTTCTTGGTCTCATTTTATAGAATGGAAGACATATTACAGAAATTGAGATGATTTTGACTGGTTTTACAAACAAAAGTGCCTTGAAATTGAGCTCAAAATAGCAGAAATGTTCGATTTTTACCAAACTTCAAAAGTAAACAAATCGTGCCAAGCGTGCAATACATGTCAACTGGTGAGTCGAATATTCATTCACAAGTGCACCAATAATATTTATACCATTTTTTACACTAATGCAGTAGTCTGCATAACAGTAAATCTTATATTTTTTGTGAGAATAAAAATTCAAAGTGGAAAGCAAAAGAATATAAGAGGGGCCTTGAGACGTGACTAATGACCAGAGGAAATGTCATTTTAGTGCCAGGAATGTCTTTCTTGTTTATTCTGGACCCTATTCTGAAATTGGCATCTTTTGAAATTTGTGTGAAATTGTCAAAATTGCTAAATTCTGACCACTGTACTGGATAGTTGAATTTCATAAATGAGTGGTTTCTTGCATCCATTCGATAGAAAAAATGGAGTTCTAGCGAAATATTCATGTTTTTTGTCGACTAGTACAGTGAAAAATTTGGGCCCAAAATGGGGCTCAAAGTGGGCAAAATCGCCGATGCATAAACATCGCCGAGACCGCTAACTTTGCGAGAGCATAATTCCGTAAGTTTTCTATCAAATTTCAAACTTTTGGTGTCTTTATGATCGGGAAAAGATTCTCTATCTTTTCATAAGAGAAAATAATTTTTTTTTTTTTAAATTTGGCCGACCCTGAGAACGAGTTTCGGAGAGGGCCTGTCGACCCTCAAAGGGTTAATTAAAAAAAACGGTCGGAGTTTTTTTTTTCTCATTATGCACTGCGTGCTCCAGGATTTTTTTTATATGGTGCACACTGACCACACAGACCCATTCTCTCACATGTGGGCCTACCAGCTTTCTCCTGCTTGATTTGAAGCCGCTAGAATTGATGAGTATATATACGTCAAACACGGCACCTCGTAAAACGTATATATACGGCCGCGACAGTCAAAGGGTTAAGGACTGGCTGCCATGGGTTCAAATTCTGTCAATTTCCTGAGTTGTCAACAAATGTATTATTACAGTTTCATGAGTCATGTTTATATTTATATGTATTGAAAAGTACAGTGGAACCTCTACTTGCGAGCGTGTCCACGTGCGAGTTTCTTCAAATACGAGCAGTCGATGGGTCGATTTTTTGCTTCCATATGCGAGCAAAATTTCCACAAGTGAGCAGACCTCAAGGCAGGTTCCTTGACACTGGTGAGGGGCTCTTGCTCTTGATCTCGGGAATTGTATCTCATTTGTTTGTTGGACTATCTTATTGAAACTTGGGCAATGTATGATGGAAAGATGCTTCTTAATGTACACCAAAAATGAAAGAAATCTAAGCATAAATAATGGAGTTCACTTCTCAGCAATTAGCACCCCTTAGTGGTATTTTCGTATGGTTTTTATGGTTGTATTCTCGTTTTTTTGGTCTCATTTGATAGAATGGAAGATATATTACAGAAATAGATATGATTTTGATTGCTTTTATGACGAAAAGTGCCTTGAAATTGAGCTCAACCTAGGAGAAATGGTCCATTGCTTGGCTGTTTCAGTGTAAACAAATGGCATCACTGTCCATTCCAATATGCAGTCGTGAATGGGTTGACATATTTATACAATTATTGCAATAAGGAATAACAGTAAATCTTATATTTTTTGTGTGAATAAAAATTACAATAATTTATAAAAATAATAATAATAATAATAATAATAATAATAATAATAATAATAATATATGTATAATGATAATAGAATAAAACAAAATATAATAATGTAATAATGTATAATACAATAATAATAATAAATAATAATTATAATAATAATACATAATAATAAAAAATGTACTACAGTAAAAATTATAATAATAGACAGCTTCTAAAGGCCATCACTAGATGGGAAATTTTATCACAACAAAGGAGAGCATTTGTGGCAGTCTCCACCTGTTACTTAATGACTTTTTATTCATTTTATAGTAATATCAGGTTCTATGTGATTTTATATTTTTTATTATTTCATATTGATGAATGTATAGAAAAAATAGCCGAAAGGTTGATGAAAAATTTTCAAGGGTATGTTGCCTGTCCCCAAAAATCTCGTCCATCCCGACACCGCCCTACCACCCCTGAATGATATTTTATTCTTTCTAGATATATATCGTGTTTCTACATTTTTATATTGTCTGTTATGTCATATTAGATGAATGTGATAATAAAAAACCGTATAGATGATTTAGCGAAATTTTTCATGAAGAATTTTGTCGGTTTTCAGACAAACTCTCGTTCCCCGCCGACACCACCCAACCATACATAAATGACTTTTTTTTCATTTGGATTTTCATTTTTTATTTATTCATATGTTTGTTATGTCATAATAGATGAACTGTGATAGAAAAAAAAAAGCAGTATAGAATTTTAGCAAAATTTATTCATGAAGAATTTTGCTCGGTTCCAGACAAACTCTCGTTCACCCCCCGACACCGCCCTCCACTACTGAATGACATTTTTATTCATTCTAGAGTATATACAGGTCTCCCTCAACATTCACGTTTTAAACTTAAACGTGCTTCAAACATTCGCGAATTCCCAACCCCCAAATTCCCAGCCGCCAAATCAATTTAATTTTTCTGCCCCCTGCGAGTCGCTACTACCCCCCCCCGACCCACAATTTCAGCCACCCCCCCCATCGGTTGGTGAGTGTTTTGTTTGTTCATTATTTGCTATTAAATAAAGTTAAAAAATGTAAACCCATTCATGACGCATTTTGGGAATGCTATTACGGGGTATTGACGGTGACATCAGGTTTACTCTTGAACCTGCAAAAATTAAACATTTCTGCTACAGCTAATAAAAAACATAGTAATAAAAATAATAATAAAAATAATAAAAATAATAGATAATAAAATAATAAATATGATATAATTGAAGAGGAAATTGTTACAAAATACGAGGGAGGGGTTGACCATCGTCGTGTGACTTTGTTTATGTGGATGAACATTAATCTCCCTGTCTTCCAAACATTCACAAAAATTTCATTGTTTTTGGTGCTTGTAGATGAGTGGAGGAGTGTAGAGGCAGTGATTGAGGCAATTGTATTTAATAACTACATTTAAAAATAACCATGTTTTAATAATATTTACTATTATTATTTATAACATAAGTTATTAAATACTAATAAATAAACATGTTATTAATAATAAACAGAATGTAGGTTGCAGATGGAAAGGGGGTTTTCAGAGTGGGTAGGGGAGTGTGACAAGGTTTCATTAAAGCATATATGTGAACAGTTTTTAGAAAAAGGGGGGGAAAGTTTTTATTGCATTTAGTTTTTTGAAAAGGCTAGATAGAGTGGTAGAGGAGAAATGGGGCAGATTTGCAATATAGGGAATAGGTGGTAATTTTATTAAATGCTGTAAGATTATTAAGGATGTGAGGCTCAGGGTTTGGGTGTGTAGAAGAGAGGGAGATATTCCCCGGTAAAAGAGACTTAGAAAGGGGTGGTAAAGTCACCATGGTTTTTTAAAATATTTTGATGGGGTTGTAAGGAAGTAAATGCTAGGGTGTTCGGGAGAGGGGGGGGATTAAAATTTTTGGGGGTCAAAATTTAAAAAGGGGAAGACACAGTTACTTTTTGCTGGATACGTGCTTAGGGAGATTCTAAAAAAAATTGCAAAGGTTGTGGATGAGTTTGGGAATTTTGTTAAGGTAGAAAGTTTAAAGTAACTAGAAAAGAGTAAGGTGATGAGGGGTCAAAAGACTTAGATAAAAAAAAATTGGATATCAAATTGGGGGGGAGGGGTATGGAAAAAGGAAGTTTTTTAGATACTTGGGAGTTGAGTGTCGGCGGATGGATTTATGAAGAGAGGTTTTAAACATAGAATTGATGAGGGGAAAAAAAGGGGGTTTGCGTTTTAGGTTATTGGAGTAAAAAATTATTACGGAGGGAAAGAAGGGGAAAGTATGAAAGTATAGTATACCAACACTCTTATATAGGTGTGAAGCTTGGGTGGTAAAAGCGCAGCGAGGGACGGTTGGGGGCGTGGAGATGTCCCGTTTAAGGGCAAGTGTGGTGTAAATATTATGCAAAAATTGGAGTGTGGAAATTAGGAAAGGTGTGGGTTAATAAAGTATTAGTCAGAGGGGAAAGGGGGTTGTTGAGGTGGTTTGGTCATTTAGAGAGAATGGGTCAAAGTAGAATGACAGGAAAGATAAAATTATAGGGGAAGGAAGGCGGGGGAGGGGTTGTCCTCGAAAGGGGGGGGGGGGAAAGGGGTTTTTTTGGGCAAGGGGCTTTGGACTTCCCGCAAAGGGACTGAGCGTGTTTGATAGGAGTGAAGGAGCGAATGGACTTGGACCTGACATCTGTTGGGTGTGAGCGGGGAATATTTAGTGAAGGGGTTCAGGGAAACCGGGTTTTTTTCTATGTCGGATTGAGTCATGGAAATGGGAAATACAATGCCTGCACTTTAAAGGAGGGGTTTGGGGTATGGCAGTTTGGAGGGATATTTTTGTATCTTTATTTGTGTATGCTTTTAAAAAATTGTTTCTGGCACCTCTGCAAAAGCAGTGATTAATGGGAGTGTGGTGAAAGTTTGAATGATGTGAAAGATTTTTTTTTGGGGGTTTTCTTTTTTTTTTTTGGGTCACCCTGCGCGGTGGGAGACGGCCAAAAACTTGTTGAAAAAAAAAAAAAAAAAATAATAACAGTACTATTATTATTTATTACATTATGTTTTTATTAAATCATTTGATCCCTATCACCTTTCCTTTTCTTTTTCACTTTCAACTTTCTACTTTTCACACATTCTCAAACTCATCCACTAACCTTTGCAATTTTTTCTTTAGAATTCTCCCATAAGCACAGTATATCAGCAAAAAGTAACTGTGTCAATTCCCATTTTGAATTTGATTTCCCCATAATTTAATCCCACCCCTCTCCCGAACACCCTAGCATTTACTACTTTTACAACCCCATCTATAAATTTTTAAAAACAACCATGGTGACATTACACATCCCTGTCTAAGACCTACTTTTACCCGGGAAGTAGTCTCCTCTCTTCTACACACCCTAACCTGAGCTCACTACCCTCAAAAAAGGGCTTTTTACAGAAATTTAGTAACTTACCACCTTTTCCCAAAAAACTTGCAAACATCTTCCACATTGCTCCTCAAATCCACTCTATCATATGCCTTTTCTAAATCCATAAATGCAATAAAATTTCCCCTACCTTTATCTAAATACTGTTCACATATATCTTCAATGTAAACACTTGATCTACACATCCCCTACCCACTCTGAAGCCTCCTTGCTCATCCACAATTTTCCTACATTCTGTTTTAAACCTCTAATTCTTTCAATTGTAACTCTACCGTATACTTTTCCTGGTAACTCAGTAAACTTATTCCTCTATAATTTTTACAATCTCTTTTGTCCCCTTTCCCTTTATATAAGGGAACTTACACGCTCCTCCGCCAATCCCTAGGTACCTTCCCCTTTTCATACATTTATTAAACAAAAAGTACCAACCACTCCAACACTATATCCCCCCCTGCTTTTAACATTTCTGTCATGATCCCATCAGTTCCAGCTGCTTTACCCCTTTCATTCTACGTAATGCCTCACGTATCTCCACCACACTTACATTCTGCTCTTCTTCACTCCTAAAAGATGGTATACCCCTGGCCAGTGCATGAAATTACCGCCTCCCTTTCTTCCTAAACATTTAAAAGTTCCTCAAAATATTCTCGCCATCTACCTAATACCTCCTCTCCCCATCTACTAACTCCCCTACTCTGTTTTTAACGGACAAATCCATACTTTCCCTAGGCCCTTTTTTAACTTGTTTAACTCACTCCAAAATTTTTCTTATTTTCATTAAAATTTCTTGACAGTGCCTCTCCCACTCTTCATCTGCTCTCCTTTTGCACTCTCCACCACTCTCTTTAAACCTTTTCTTTTACTCTCCATATACTCTGCTCTTCTTAAACACTTTGCTTTGTAAAAACCTCTCGTAAGCTACCTTTTTCTCTTTTATCACACCCTTTACTTCATCATTCCACCAATCACTCCTCTTTCCTCCTGCCCCCACCCTCCTATAACCACAAACTTCTGCCCCACATTCTAATACTGCATTTTTAAAACTATTCCAACCCTCTTCAACCCCCCCACTACTCATCTTTGCACTAGCCCACCTTTCTGCCAATATTATGGAAGAAGTGAATGTTTTCAGATACTTGGGAGTTGACGTGTCGGCGGATGGATTTATGAAGGATGAGGTTAATCATAGAATTGATGAGGGAAAAAAGGTGAGTGGTGCATAGAGGCATATGTGGAGTCAAAAAACGTTATCTATGGAGGCAAAGAAGGGAATGTATGAAAGTATAGTAGTACCAACACTCTTATATGGATGTGAAGCTTGGGTGGTAAATGCAGCAGCGAGGAGACGGTTGGAGGCAGTGGAGATGTCCTGTCTAAGGGCAATGTGTGGTGTAAATATTATGCAGAAAATTCGGAGTGTGGAAATTAGGTGAAGGTGTGGAGTTAATAAAAGCATTAGTCAGAGGGCAGAAGAGGGGTTGTTGAGGTGGTTTGGTCATTTAGAGAGAATGGATCAAAGTAGAATGACATGGAAAGCATATAAATCTATAGGGGAAGGAAAGAGGGGTAGGGGTCGTCCTCGAAAGGGTTGGAAAGAGGGGGTAAAGGAGGTTTTGTGGGCGAGGGGCTTGGACTTCCAGCAAGCGTGCATGAGCGTGTTAGATAGGAGTGAATGGAGACGAATGATAGTGGGACCTGACGATCTGTTGGAGTGTGAGCAGGGTAATATTTAGTGAAGGGATTCAGGGAAACTGGTTATTTTCTTATAGTCGGACTTGAGTCCTGGAAATGGGAAGTACAATGCCTGCACTTTAAAGGAGGGGTTTGGTATATTGGCAGTTTGGAGGGATATGTTGTGTATCTTTATACGTATATGCTTCTAAACTGTTGTATTCTGAGCACCTCTGCAAAAGCAGTGATAATGTGTGAGTGTGGTGAAAGTGTTGAATGATGATGAAAGTATTTTCTTTTTGGGGATTTTCTTTCTTTTTTGGGTGACCCTGCCTCGTTGGGAGACGACCAACTTGTTGAAAAAAAAAAAAAAAAAAAAAAACATATATGTTATTAAATACCACTGCCTCAACCGCTGAATTATTGTGAAATGTTTGGAAGAGCAGGGAGACTAATGTTCACTCCAGCATAAACAAAGTCACACTGACGATGTGTCAACCACTCCTCGTATTTTTGTACAATTTCCTTCTTCAATTATATCGTATTTATTATTATTATTATTATTATTATTATTATTGTTATTATTAGCAATAGCAGAAATGTTCGATTCTTTGCTGTGTTCAAGAGTAAACACATGATGTCACCATCTAATACCTTTCATAATAGCCATTCCAATATGCAGTCATGAATGGGTTTACATTATTTATACTGTAGTTTAATAGCAAATAATGAACAAACAAAACACTCGCCACACTGAGTGGTGGGAGGGCTGGCTGCCAGTTGCGGGGCTCGGAGGGAGGGTATTAGGGACTAGCAGTGGTGGAGGCAGTGGTGGAGGCATTGTTGGATGCAGTGGTGGAGTCTTTGGTATTTAATAACATACATGTTATTAAATAACATACGTTATTAAAGCATAATATGTATATATTTAGTACAATTTACGACGTTTTCTTGTATTTTATGATTATTCATGGTTCAACAAGTTAAGGAAGCAGTATTGTAATATATTTCTCTACAATATATTGGGGCACCAAACATTCACGGTTTTTCAACATTCGCGAGGCTCTTGATCCCCTAACCCTCGCAAATGTTGAGGGAGACCTGTATCTTGTTTCTATGTTATTCATATTGTTTATTACGTAATACAGTGCACCCTCGACCAGCGATATTAATCCGTTCCTGAGAGCTCATCGTTAGTCAGAATTATCGTTAGTCAAGTTAATTTTCCCCATAAGAAATAATGGAAATCAAATTAATCCATGCAAGACACCCAAAAGTATTGAAAAAAAAAATTTTTACCACATGAAATATTAATTTTAATACACACAAACTGAAGATTACATGCACATTTACATGACACTTACCTTTATTGAAGATCTGGTGGTGATTGATGGGATGGGAGGAGGGGAGAGGTGTTAGTGTTTACAAGGGGAATCCCCTTCCATTAGCACTTGAGGCAGCAAGTCTTTTTCTGGGGTTACTTCCCTTGTTCTTTTAATGCCACAGGACCAGCTTCAGAGTCACTGGACTTCTGTCGCACAACATATCTGTCCATACAGGCCTGTACCTCTCGTTCCTTTATGACATTCCTAAAGTGGTTCACAACAGTGTCAGTGTAATAGTCACCAGCACGGCTTGCAGTAGCTGTGTCAGGGTGATTTTCATCAAAAAAGGTTTGCACTTCAAACCACTTTGCACACATTTCCTTTATCTTAGAAGTAGGCAACTTCTTCAATTTCTCTCTCCCCTCCTCCAGAGCAGTTTCCTCAGGTGTGCCCTCTTGCTGTTGAAGATGATCTAGCAGCTCATCAGTGGTTAATTCTTCACTGTCCTCCACCACCAACTCTTCCACATCCTCCCCACTAACCTCCAATCCCAAGGACTTCCCCAATGCCACAATGGATTCCTCAACTGGCACAGGATTCTCAGGGTTAGCCTCAAACCCTTCAAAATCCCTTTTGTCTACACGTTCTGGCCACAGTTTTTTCCAAGCAGAGTTCAATGTCCTCTTAGTCACTTCCTCCCAAGCCTTACCTATAATGTTTACACAATTGAGGATGGTAAAATGATCTTTCCAAAACTCTCTTAGAGTTAGTCGAGTTTCTGAGGTCACTACAAAGCACCTTTCAAACATAGCTTTTGTGTACAGTTTCTTGAAGTTGGAAATAACCTGCTGGTCCATGGGCTGCAGGAGAGGAGTGGTATTAGGAGGCAAAAACTTCACCTTAATGAAGCTCATGTCCCTAGAAAGTCGCTCTGCCAAGTCTGAAGGATGACCAGGAGCATTGTCTAATTCCAGGAGGCACTTAAGGTCTAATTTCTTTTAAATTAGGTAATTTTTCACAGTGGGGGCAAATGCATGATGTAACCAGTCATAGAAAAAGTCCCTAGTGACCCATGCCTTACTGTTTGCTCTCCACATCACACACAAATTAGCCTTGAGGACATTGTTTTTCCTGAACACTCTGGGAGTTTCAGAGTGATACACCAATAAAGGCTTCACTTTGCAATCACCACTAGCATTGGCACACATCAACAGAGTAAGCCTGTCTTTCATAGGCTTATGTCCTGGGAGTGCCTTTTCCTCCTGAGTAATGTACGTCCTGCTTGGCATTTTCTTCCAAAACAGGCCTGTTTCATCACAATTAAACACTTGTTCAGGTTTCAGTCCTTCACTGTCTATGTACTCCTTGAAGTCCTGCACATATTTTTCAGCCGATTTGTGGTCCGAACTGGCAGCCTCACCATGCCTTATCACACTATGAATGCCACTACGCTTCTTAAATCTCTCAAACCAACCTTTGCTGGCCTTAAATTCACTCACATCACTAGTTGCTGGCATTTTTCTAACGAAATCGTCATGCAACTTCCTAGCCTTTTCACGTATGATCGCTTGAGAGATGCTGTCTCCTGCTATCTGTTTCTCGTTTATCCACACCAATAAAAGTCTCTCAACATCTTCTATCACTTGCGATCTCAGTTTCGAAAACATAGTTGCACCTTTGGCAAGAACAGCTTCCTTGATTGCCCTTTTCTTGGCCACAATAGTAGCGATGGTTGATTGGGGTTTATTATACAACCTGACCAGCTCAGAGATACGCACTCCACTTTCATATTTATCAATGATTTCTTTCTTCATCTCCATAGTAATTCTCACCCTTTTTGCTGTAGGGTTGGCACTAGAAGCTTTCTTGGGGCCCATGGTGACTTATTTTGCAGATGCAATCACTAAAAAGGCTGTGATAATATGAAATGTTCCAGTTGTATGTTTGGAAGTGACCGCGGTGGCTGGCTGGCTTGTAAACACTGGCACCAAAGGGACAAATGAGGCGCGCTCAGGCCAAAGTGGACGCATATGGTACGGAACGAATAGCGCTGGTCGGGTTTTTAAGTGCTAGTTGAGGCAAAATTTTTGCGTTAAAATGTATCGCTAGTCAGATTTATCGTTAATCGATGCCATCGTTGGTCGAGGGTCCACTGTACTAGATGAACTGCGATGAATAAATAAGCCGTATAGATGATATTAGCGAAATTATTCATGAAGTATTTTGCCCGGTCTCCAGACAAACTCTCGTCCACCGCCGACACCGCCTATACCACTACATAAATGACATATTTTATTCATTTTAGAGTATATATCAGGTTTCTATGTTATTTATATTGTTTTTTATGTCATATTAGATGAAGTGAGATAGATCAATAAGCCGTAGAGTTGATATTAGCGAAATTATTGAAGTACAGAATTCCACTGGAACGGATTAATTGCATTTCAATTAATTTAAATGAGGAAAATTGATTCTGCAAACGAGCAAATCCAGGTGCGAGCAAGGTCGTGGAACGGATTAAACTCGCAAGTAGAGGTTCCACTGTATATAATTTATTCTGTACAGTAGATCTGTAATTTGCCATTCTCCACATGTACAATAAACAGGGCACTTTGGATCCAGTTAATTTCTTGTGAACTCTATTTCATAAATACAGATGTAAACATTCAGATAAATAATTTTCAGCAGTAATTTTTTTTTTCTACTAAATGTTTTCACATTTTATGTATCATTTTATGTGTATGTGGAGGGCTCATGTATATTAATCTGTTGGGCAGCAATTCTGCTTCATTATCTAATATGTCAGTGAGTGAGGTGGGGCAGCTTGGCCCATTCACACCACAACTTCATATATTACTGTCTGGCTTGCAGTAACCCTCACCACTAGCTTTTCAGATTCTATTCCCAGGCACTGAAAACCTTCACTGCAGCAGT
Source organism: Cherax quadricarinatus (assembly GCF_026875155.1). Taxonomy (NCBI): domain Eukaryota; kingdom Metazoa; phylum Arthropoda; class Malacostraca; order Decapoda; family Parastacidae; genus Cherax; species Cherax quadricarinatus. Next base: position 66,795,796 of record NC_069413.1, on the reverse strand, counting down.
GATTGGATGGAAAGCACATACAAAGACTGATGTGTCATTTATGATGAGAGGGAGGGTTGTAATGAGGAAGGAATGGGAGAGAGGCAGGTACTCCTGCAGGTCATACCCATATGTTGTCAGATACAATGATAGAGGGTGGGAGATAGGAAGTGCAAGAGGGGGAGGGAGATTAGGGAATAGGAGTGAGAGGGGAAAAGTGGGAAGGAAAGGAAGAGGGGGACTCATCATAGTATTATATATTGTCTTTTATTGTTTTGTTGAATTAGATATGGAGTGTTATGACTCAGGAATGTATTTGGTTATTACATGGATGTCTATAGAAAAATAGGGTTTTAGTTATGAGCACCTGATGAATGAAAAGTTTTCAGGAAAGCATTAGTGTTTTAAGTTGGTATGGGCCATACCACATCTGCCTAGTTTGATTTATTCAGTTTGTAGTCACACTTTATCATTGGTATAAATGAATTTGGAGGCAGTGGTATACAACTCTTGAAATTGCTCTACATGAAGAGTTTCATATCTTAATGATATTAATTTTATATAAAAGGCATCATCTGAACTGTGATGTCAGCACACTAATCCAAAGACCAATTGAATGAACAATAATGAATATGCTTTTTTTTTTTTTTTGTCACTTTCCCTCAGGTATATGGCCATTGTTAAAAAATCATTATGCATCACTATATATTTGCAGGTAGATTAACAACATATTTCTTCTGTTAAAATTTAGGCTGTGGTAAAACTACACAAGTTGCTCAATTTATATTGGAAAATGCCATTGCCGATGGCAAAGGATCTACCTGCCGTATAGTTTGTACACAACCAAGACGTATTTCTGCTGTTTCCGTTGCACAGCGTGTGGCTGATGAGCGTGGAGAGAAGCTGGGAAAGAGTGTTGGTTACCAGATCCGTTTAGAATCGTAAGTAACAAACACACTCACATTAAACTACACATGGATGCTGTAATAAACTCTCAGGAGTATACTAATATAAATGTAAATGCATTATGATAAAATTCATGGGCTTTGGAAGGCATCATTATGGTCAGTTAAGAGTTAATTGGTAGTATGGGCTGCATAATTCAGAGTAAAAAAGCTCTGTTCACCATTTGCTTATTAACATGCATTGGCAGGATACTGTGAATTTATCTGGAAATTTACTTGAAGAATTTGTTTCCTTTGGAAGTCCTTGTCCACAGTAATGATCTTGAACATTAGCATTTCTTGATTTCTAATAATGCTTAGCATCCAGTGTTGTCTTTCACTTGTAGCATATTTATCTCCTTTTACTTTTTAGAAGCTATCGCTTTACTTTTATTAGCATGTGCTTTTTATTGTACGTGTTCAGTGTTCATAGTTTCCTGTGATTTTTCACTTGATACCACTAATATTCAGTTATCTGCCAAAAAAGTTGGTCATTAGGCACTTTACCTTTGTGCCTTATTCAGCTTAGATGATTTCTGCCATGTCCAGTTTTCTTTCTCTGTCTGCTCCCTCCTGAAAGGTGTATAAACTTAAGATTCAAGTGTTTTGTATTAGTTTTAATTTTCCCTGAAATATATAAAAAAAATTACTGTTTTTCAGTAATACTGTACATATCTGATTGTAATGCATTTAACCCTTAAACTGTCCAAATGTAGATCTACGTTTGTGCGTGTAGTGCTCCAACCTCAATTTTCTCCATAAAAAAACAATGTAAAAAAACGTAGATCTACGTTCGGAGCGCTATGTGTGCAAACGTAGACCTACGTTTGGACAGTTTAAGGGTTAAAAAACACACCCAATGTGTATCATATTTACGGCTAATAAAATTTGTCCTCTATAAGTAATGACGAAGGGAGCTACAGGCTAGTAACCCCTTCTGTACAAATTACTAAATGTAAAAAAAGATTTGTTTTTCTTTTTGAGTCACCCTGCTTTGGTGGGATATGGCCGATTTGTTAAAAAAAAAAGTCATGACAAACTGTGTTAGATTCCCCCCCCCCCCCTTATTTCATACCTTATTTGTTAAGTAATAAATTTGTTAGCAGTTTGTATTATTTTTCAGTGTCCTTCCACGTTCTGAAGGCTCCATCTTGTTCTGCACAACTGGTATTGTCCTACAGTGGTTGCAAGGGGACCCAGTCCTATCACAGGTGTCACACCTTGTCTTAGATGAAATACATGAGAGAGACATGCTCTCTGACTTTCTTATCTGTATTGCCAAAGACCTTATTAAAGTGGTAGGTACCATATTACATAGCAATTTTTTATGATCATTTAGTTGTTAATTTCTAATTTATCTTCACTTTCTGAAAATTATTGTATTACACAGTACAATTACAGTTACTGTACATATAAATCATGGTAACCTAATGTTATTTGAATAATATTAAAAGTATATATAATACTTTTGCTTGCAAGCATGGGCAAGATTTTGCTCTTTGATGACTATGAAGAATCGATGTGGTAAGTATTGCAAGCAAAGGCAACTAAAGGCATTAATGTTTATCTCATTCTTTCTTGGCAACAAAAGCTGTAGCAATAAATGATGCAAAAATTTGCTCTTTTGTATGCACCTCTCTCTTGGACTGCCTATTCCCTATCCCGTCTCTGGTTTCTAGACAAGGTAGCGATCCATGCAAGGTGACTTGACCTGGACTAGTTTGAACTCTTATTTTAGCCAAATTCATACCAGATGTCACTGGCTTTTCTGTTATATGTACAGTAATGCCATAGTTCAGTTATATTAACAAACAAGAAAGAGGAGTAAATCAAAGCACCAATTTCACTAAATATCAGATCAGTGCTAGGCTGGTATGGGTATATGGGTCACCTGACTACTAATTACAGTGGCCTAGGTGACCAGGCATTAAACAAAAAACCCTTGCCTTAGGTTAAGCTGTGAAGGTAGAATCCTGGAGACTGGCCATAGGTATGCAATAACTATTGCATCACAGGACAGGCAACCATCAGTAGTTTGTCTGCCTGTATTTCTTAGAGATATGTCTGTCAATGATTATTTCCTTTTTTGTTTTTTGCTTTCCCAAATTATTGTCTGATTAGCATTCAGCTTCCTTGTTCTCTTTTTTTTTTCAGCGACCAGATCTGAAGATCGTATTGATGAGTGCAACACTCAATGCTAAGCTGTTTTCAGAATATTATGGAGGTTGCCCAATGTTACATATACCAGGCTTTACCTTCCCAGTAAAAGAATACTATCTAGAAGATGTACTAGAAATTACCAGGTAAGGAAAGTACATGTATAGTACATACTTAATAATTTTCTTAATTTTTTTTATTTAAGGGAATAATGTCTTGTAAATTAGAGAAATTTATATAGATAATTGAGAGTCTATGAAAGATGAGGGGAATAATAGAATTGATTAGGGAAAAAAGGTGAGTGGTGCACTGAGGAGTTTGTTGAGACAAAGAACCTTATCCATGCAAGCAAGGAAGGAAATGTACAAGAGTATGGTTATACCAACGCTCTTATATGGGTATGAAATATTGGTGGTGAATGTTGCAAGAAGAAAGCTGGAGGCAGTGGAGATGTCACGTTTGAGGACAATGTGTGGTATGAATATAATGCAGAGAATCCTTAGTTTGGAAATTAGGAGGGCAGGGTTACCAAAAGTATTATCCACAGGCTGAGGAGGAGTTGTTGAGGTGGTTCAGACATGTAGAGAGGATGGAACGAAATAGAATGACTTGGATAGCATATTAATCTGTAGTGGAGGGAAGGCAGGGTAGGGGTCAGCCTAGGAAAGGTTGGAGGAGGGGGTAAAGAGGGTTCTGTGTGCAAGCGTGCGTGAGCGTGTTAGATAGGAGCAAATGGAGACAAATGGATTTTAGGACTTGATGTGCTGTTGGAGTGTGAGCAAGGTAACATTTATGAAGGGATTCAGGTAAACCGAAAGGCTGGACTTGAGTCCTGGAGATGGGAAATACAGTGCCTGCACTCGGAAGGATGGGTGTTAAAGTTGCAGTTTTATAACTGTAGTGTAAGCGTGCCTCTGGCAAGACAGTGGTGGAGTGAATGATGAAAGTATTTCTTTTTCGGGCCACCCTGCCTTGGTGGGAAACGGCTGATAGGTTAATAAAAAAAATTTGAGATACACTCATTCCTTAACTGTGTCCGATGTGCTAGTATGCACCATTTTTTGTACCCAGAAATCTTCCTTTTGCCAATGTTTTTTTACCTCGGGGCAGCTCTTTGGGTCTTCTTCCATCTATTCATACATTTGAAAGAAATCTAAGGCCAGCAAGGTGCACATAATTTATCATAGTTAACTACTCGAGATGACTGTGTTTCCGATGTACTGGTATGCCATGCTAGCTTAAGTAAACAAAGAAACCAGGAGCTGTTGTTCCATCACCAGCTTCCCTACCAGTAAACAGGGTGTGCAAGTGGCTCAAAGATGACTTATTCCAAATTTATTACAATTTTATGATATTAATAGTGGAATTCAGCCACAAAACACAATAGGTATAATCCAGTAAAGTCAAATAATGTGAAAAATTTCCATGTTTGATGAGTGATACACTGTGAAATAATTGTAATATTATAGGTATTCATTTTACATAGGCTAAAAAAAAAAATAGTAAAGAAAAATATATATATAATAAAATAACAATTATAAAGTATACAGTGGAACCTCTGGTCACGAACACTTCCGAACACAAACATATCGGTTCACTACCAAAAAATTCACCAAATTTTTACATCTGGTCACAAATATAATCAGGTGCTGAATAAACACAGCTGCGTCAATTTTCACATTCCACACCATTTTTTTTTTGCATGCGCCAATTTTCCTCACTTCCTGTTGTTTGTGTACACTTAACAAAGACCCTCGCCTCAGACGTGCATTCATTCACTGTGAACTCTTTGTGTTGTTTTTCATGTGTTTTTGAATTCATTTTGTTTTCTTGGTTGTTTATATGTTTTTTCTCTGTTATTTAAGGTTTTTCTCTATTAAACTGTGCATTATTTTGTATAATTATACCGTTAACTGTCCAAACGTAGATCTACGTTCACTCGCCTAGCGCTCCAAACATGGATCTACTTCTTTTTTGTTTTTTACATGCTTTCAAATGGAGAAAATCCAGGTTGGAGTGCTACATGCAAAAACATAGATCTACGTTTGGACAGTTGAAGGGTTAAGGATTTTTCAAACTTTGATTATTTTTTCTATGCTTAAAACTCTTAAAAAAAAAAAAAACTTTACAGTGAACAGTTCGTAGGGGGTCTAGAACGAACTCATGCAATGTTAGTTTTCTCTGTTGTTCAAGATTTTCTGAGTGTTATTAAAGGTTTTTACATTAAGTTTACTGTTACACTGTGCATTTTATGGTATAACTTTTTGTGCTTAAAAATCTTAAAAAACAATGCAGTGGAACCTCGACTTAAGAGTTTAACCCTTAAATCGTCCAAACATAGATCTACGTTCACTCGCCCAGTGCTTTGAATGTTTTGAAAATTAAAGAGGGCAATTTTCTGTGTTATAAGATAAAAAAAAAATTTGCTAGGACCAGTACCTACCGAGATATATGACCACGAAGTTGGTGCTGGATGCTCACCTAATGGCAATACCGAGTCCTGCTGCTTGCAGAATTGTTGCCGATATACCTTTTTTCTTGTTTTTATTTTAATTTATATAATTTTTATATTCGGATAATTGCAATTTATAATAGTTCTTGTGATTTCATAGCCAATCTTTGTTCTGATACTAATATTAGGTACTGAAATAGTACTCAGATAGTCACAGTTACACAAACAGGTGAACATTTTCACATACCTTAGTCACATACTATTGTCTAGAAATATATACACACAGTATTTATAGGTCCCAGCAATGTTTTGGATACGTGGGAGTGTATACAGCCTCTCCTCTATTAGCGACGTACTCGTTTACCGATGACTCAGACTTACGACAGGGTCTCTGAGCAGTATGCAAACCTAAATAATGTATATTAGAGCTGATTTCTTCTATTCTGTTTATTGTAATATACAGTACACTGCTATATAAACATTTAAAAATATACCAAGATTTTGTAAATGGTGCAAAGGTGACATTAAAATATCAAAGAGGGTTGACACAGACCCACTACCATTATAGTATGCTCCTCACTTAGTGACAAATTCATTTACCGACGTGGTCTTAGGAACGGAACTCCGTCATTGAGGAGAGGCTGTAATAATAATAATAAGTTCCCTTGAAGCATGATGTAAGATGTGTCACTCCACTGTTGACAATGCATCAGTGGTGACATTTGATGAGCGTGCACTGCCTTGGATTTATTTGTTTTTACTGTTACACATAAACATGTCTGTCTAGCTCTCTGTCTGTCCAGCCCTCTGTTTATCTCTGTCTCTGCTTATCTGTCTCTGCTTGTCTCTCTATCTCTGACGAGTGTCACTTCACTGCTGACAGTGCAACAGTGGTGACATTTGATGAGCGTGCACTGCCTTGGCTAAATTTTCACTGTTACCCTGAAACATGTCTGTCTGGTTCTGTCTGTCTAGCTTTGTTTATCTCTGTCTCTGCTTGTCTCTTTCTGTCTCTCTGCTTGTCTATTTCTATCTCTCTGCTTGTGTCTCTCTGTCTGAGAAAGAGCCACTCGTGAACCAACAGATATTACACACGACACAGTCGTCGTCACATCCGATCCCTGAGCAAGTGTAAATACGTACGTATTACTTGCCAGTCGTGCTTACTATGCATTATACCTATGAGCACAGTAGAGTAGGGCCCCACTTTACGGTGTTTTGCCTTAGTGTTTCGCTAATATGGCAATTTCAAATTATGTCTAAAACTTTCTATATGGCGAGCGGTCTTTCAAATATGGCACGTGTCACCCGGTTTGTTTACATCCTCCCTGAGCACATCTCTCTATTTTGTAATAATAATCACTTTTTGGCACATTTAATGCCTTATTTTACATCAATATATACATTTACATTAATCCATCTATGATATTTTCTTCAAAATTATAAAAGAAACATGTTACATAATACTATGTAAACATGCTGTTTATATGCTATGGAGATGTGGTTGCCGGGCAGAGGGAAAATATTATGTAATAATAACAATAATCACTTTTGGGCACATTAAATGTCTTCTTTTACGTTAATACAGACATTTTCATTAATCCATCTATGATATTTTCTTCAAAATTATATAAGAAACACGTTACATAGCATATAAAAAACATGCTATGTTTATATAAACATGTTATGTAGGTATGTAACCCAGGCAGACTACATACCTACATTATTATTTTAAGTCTGATAATTATACTTATGTGCACCTGTATGTATGTAAACTTACACACTGTGCTGGTTTGCAGGTACACATTAAAATCACAAAGTGTGTCTTATTAGTTTTGAAGACACCATAATATTAATAATAATAACAGTAATAATCACTCTGAGGCGCATTAACCCTTTGACTGTTTTGGTCGTGTATATACGTTATATATACACCTACCATCCGACTTATGACCTGCTTGACTTACGACCGTGTTTTTTATGCCAAATTTCTGGGAAATAAACAACTATTTGTGTTGTACACAGTGTTTATCCTAAACCTTGCAGTATAAAATACAGTACTAACAACATAAAAAGTAAAGTAAAACATGAAATACCAAAATAAAACAATAAAATAAAGTCATTACAAAAGTGTTTTGTTGATATTCAGTAGTAAAGTTTGACTTACGACCATTTCGACTTAAGACCAGTTTCTCGGAACTGAACTCAGTCGTATGTTGGATGGTAGGTGTACGTACTTCTATTTAAACTTAGGTCACACTACACATACATGTACATGTTTATTTATACACACTCATCTGAGTTTTCTTTGATTTTATCTTAATAGTTCTTGGTCTTATTACTTTTCCTTTTATATCCATGGGGAAGTGGAATAAAAATCTTTTCTCTGTAAGCCATGCGTGTTGTAAAAGTCAACTAAAATGCCGGGAACAATGGGCCAGTAACCCCTTTTCCTGTAATAATTACTAAAAAGAATAAGAAGAAAATTGTCGAAGTGGGAAGTCTGAATGTGTGTGGATGTTGTGCAAATGATAAGAAAGAGACGATTGTGGATGTTATGAATGAGAAGAAGCTGGATGTCCTGGCTTTAAGTGAAACAAAGCTGAAGGGGGTGGGAGAGTTTCAGTGGAGAGGAATAAATGGTATTAGGTCAGGGGTTTCAAATAGAGTTAGAGCTAAAGAAGGAGTAGAAATAATGTTGAAGGATAAGTTATGGCAGGAAAAGAGGGACTATAAATGTATTAATTCAAGGATTATGTGGAGTAAAATAAAGGTTGGATGTGAAAAGTGGGTTATAGTAAGCGTATATGCACCTGGAGAAGAGAGAAGTGTAGAGGAGAGAGATTTTGGGAAATGTTGAGTGAATGCATGGGGAGTTTTGAACCAAGTGTGAGAGTAATGGTGGTTGGGGATTTCAATGCTAAAGTGGGTAAAAATGTTATGGAGGGAGTAGTAGGTAAATTTGGGGTGCCAGGGATAAATGAAAATGGGGAGCTTTTAATTGAGCTGTGTAGAAAGAGGTTTGGTAATAAGTAATACATATTTTATGAAGAAGAGGATAAATAAATATACACTGTATGATATAGCAGGTAATGAAAGTAGTTTGTTAGATTATGTATTGGTGGATAAAAGGTTGATGGGTAGGCTCCAGGATGTACACGTTTATAGAGGGGCAACTGATATATCAGCTCATTATTTAGTTGTAGCTACAGTTACAGTAAGAGGTAGATGGGAAAAGAGGAAAATGGCAACAACAAGCAAGAGGGAGGTGAAAGTGTATAAACTAAGGGAGGAGGAAGTTCGGATGAGATATAAGCAACTATTGGCAGAAAGGTGGGCTGGTGCAAGTATGAGTAGTGGGGGGGGTTGCAGAGGGTTGGAATAGTTTTAAAAATGCAGTATTAGAATGTGGGGCAGAAGTTTGTGGTTATAGGAGGGTGGGTGCAGGAGGAAAGAGGAGTAATTGGTGGAATGAAGAAGTAAAGGGTGTGATAAAAGAGAAAAAGTTAGCTTACGAGAGGTTTTTACAAAGCAGAAGTGTTATAAGAGTAGAGTATATGGAGAGTAAAAGAAAGGTGAAGAGAGTGGTGAGAGAGTGCAAAAGGAGAGCAGATGATAGTGGGAGAGGCACTGTCAAGAAATTTTAATGAAAATAAAAAAAAATTTTTGAGTGAGTTAAACAAGTTAAGAAAGCCTAGAGAATGAATGGATTTCTCAGTTAAAAACAGAGTAGGGGAGTTAGTAGATGGGGAGATGGAGGTTTTGGGTAGATGGCAAGAATATTTTGAGAAACTTTTAAATGTTGAGGAAGAAAGGGAAGCGGCAATTTCATGCACTGGTCAGGGAGGTATATCATCTTTTAGGAGTGAAGAACAGGATGTGAGTGTGGGGGAGGTGCGTGAGGCATTACGTAGAACGAAAGGGGGTAAAGCAGCTGGAACTGACAGGATCATGACAGAAATGTTAAAAGCAGGGAAGGATATAGTGTTGGAGTGGTTGGTATTTTTGTTTAATAAATGTATGAAAGAGGGGAAGGTACCTAGGGATTGGCAGAGAGCATGTATAGTCCCTGTATATAAAGGGAAGGGGGACAAAAGAGATTGTAAAAATTATAGAGGAATAAGTTTACTGAGTATACCAGGAAAAGTGTATGGTAGGGTTATAATTGAAAGAATTAGATGTAAGACATAATGTAGGATTGCGGATGAGCAAGGAAGTTTCAGAGTGGGTAGGGGATGTGTAGATCAAGTGTTTACATTGAAACATATATGTGAACAGTATTTATATAAAGGTAGGGAAGTTTTTATTGCATTTATGGATTTAGAAAAGGCATATGATAGAGTAGATAGAGGAGCAATGTGGCAGATGTTGCAAATACAGTGGGCCCTCAGTAATCGTCCAGCCTGAAAGTCGTCCATTTTGAAAATAGTCCCTTTATTTCGTCTAAACATTGGCTCGCAAATGGTCCGTTAACTCGCTAATAGTCCTTCGTCCGGGACGGGTACTCATGCTCTGAGCCTCCTGGGCCTGCCTTCCCAGCCAGTGTGCCATTGTTTACCAGTGAGCGACGGTCTCCTCATATGCTCCTACAAAATATTTCATAATATTCCATTGATTTTAGTGCTTGCAAGTGCTAAATAAGCTACCATGGCTCCAAAGAAAGCTTCTAGTGTCAGCCCTTTGGTAAAGAATGTGAGAAACACACAAAATTTATGAAAAAGTTTGTAGAAAAATACAAAGGTGGAGGTGGTAGAGTGGAAGCAGTTGTGATAGTGGTTCATGGTAGCAGTGATGGTGATAACATTTGTAACAGTGGTAGAAGGTGGTAGTGATGGTGGTAGAGGGTTCCTTCTTTAGTGATTCAGCGATTTACCAGCTCCTCCAATGTTCTTTGATTTATATAGGGCTACAGAGAACACCACCGCCTCAGCTGCTGCTTCACCACCATTATGGGCCGTTTACTCTCAGTGGCCCTTATATACCCAACAACAACACAACAAACACAACACCTCTCGTGACATACGTAATGACTTACTTTATTCGTTCTAGAGTATATTCCATGTTTCTATGTTATTAATATTGTTTATTATGTCATATTAGTTGAATTGTGATAGATAGATAAATAAGCCGTAGAGTTGATATTAGTGTCATATTCTCCAACAATAAACTTGATATCCCTCCCTCACACAAACAAGTCTCCAATAAGAACATCAGAAAGGAGGAACATTGCAGTAGGCCTGCTGGCCCATACTAGGCCGGTCCTTCACAAATCCAACCCACTAACAGAACAAATGCTACCTAAGCAATAAGCTCAGGTGCAAGTCTGACTCAAATCCAACCCCTCTCACTCGCGTATTTATCCAACCTAAATTTGAAACTACCCAAGCCGTAGCTTTTAGAACATAAGAAAGGAGGAACACTGCAATAAGCCTGTTGGCCCATACTAGGCCAGTCCTTCACAAATCCAACCCACTAACAGAAGAAATGCTACCCAAGCAATAAGCTCAGGTGCAAGTCCGACTCAAATCCAACCCCTCTCACTCGTGTATTTATCCAACTTAAATTTGAAACTACCCAATGCTTTAGCTTCGATCACCTTACTAGGCAGATCGTTCCGCTCGTCAACTACCCCTATTACCAATGTTCATTTATACATTTTATTAGTGCTTTACATTTATTTGGCATTTCTTTCTGCATGTAAATCTATATTTATGCTAGGGAAGTGACCCCTGAGGTGACCTAGAGTCCTTATGGAGGGGGATTCCCCTTCCAAACAATAACCTCTCTTCCCTCTCTCCTCCTCCCTGTCTTACATTCATCAATAACAGCCTTCAATAAAGGTAACTGTCATGTTGAATGTTCATTCTTTTGTGAATGTAAATCTATCTTTTAGGTAAAAAAAAAAAAATTATTGTTGATACTTCTGGGTGTCTGAAATGAATTAATCGGATTTACGTTATTTCTTATGGGGAAAATTGATTCGAAAATAGTCTATTTTGATAATAGTCCCACTTCCAGGAACAGATTAAGGACGATAATTGAGGGACCACTGTATATGGAATAGGTGGTAAGTTACTAAATACTGTAAAGAGTTTTTATGAGGATAGTGAGGCTCAGATTAGGGTGTGTAGAAGAGAGGGAGACTACAGTGGACCCTCGCCTAACGAACGCATCGCATAACGTTAAATCCGCCTAGCAATACAGTTTAACGCAAAAATTTTGCCTTGGCTAGCGCTAAAAAACTCGCTCAACGCGATTCGTTCGAGACGCGTCCACGTGCGGCCTGAGCCCACCTCACTTGTTCCGTGGGTGCCAGTGTTTACAAGCCAGCCACCGCGGTCGCTTCCAAGCATACAATCGGAACATTTCATATTATCACAGCCTTTTTAGTGATTGCACCTGCAAAATAAGTCACCATGGGCCCCAAAAAAGCTTCTAGTGCCAACCCTACAGCAAGAAGAGTGAGAATTACTAGGGATATGAAGAAAGAGATCATTGCTAAGTATGAAAGTGGAGTGCGTGTCTCCGAGCTGGCCAGGTTGTACACAAAACCCCAATCAACCATCGCTACTATTGTGGCCAAGAAAAGGGCAATGAAGGAAGCTGTTCTTGCCAAAGGTGCAACTTTGTTTTTGAAACAGAGATCACAAGTGATAGAAGATGTTGAGAGACTGTTATTGGTGTGGATAAACGAAAAACAGATAGCAGGAGATAGCATCTCCCAAGCGATCATATGTGAAAAGGCTAGGAAGTTGCATGACGATTTAATTAGAAAAATGCCTGCAACTAGTGATGATGTGAGTGAATTTAAGGCCAGCAAAGATTGGTTTGAGAGATTTAAGAATCATAGTGGCATACATAGTGTGATAAGTCATGGTGAGGCTGCCAGTTCGAACCACAAAGCGGCTGATAAATGTGTGCAGTAATTCAAGGAGTACATAGACAGCGAAGGACTGAAACCTGAACAAGTGTTTAGTTGTGATGAAACAGGCCTGTTTTGGAAGAAAATGCCAAGCAGGACCTACATTACTCAGAAGGAAAAGGCACTCCCAGGACATAAGCCTATGAAAGACAGGCTTACTCTGTTGAGGTGTGCCAATGCTAGTGGTGATTACAAAGTGAAGCCTTTATTGGTGTATCACTCTAAAACTCCCAGAGTGTTCAGGAAAAACAATGTCCTCAAGGCTAATTTGTGTGTGCTGTGGAGGGCAAACAGTAAGGCATGGGTCACTAGGGACTTTTTCTATGACTGGTTACACCATGCATTTGCCCCCACTGTGAAAAATTACCTAATTGAAAAGAAATTAGACCTTAAGTGCCTCCTGGTATTAGACAATGCTCCTGGTCATCCTTCAGACGTGGCAGAGCGACTTTCTGCAGAAATGAGCTTCATTAAGGTCAAGTTTTTGCCTCCTAATACCACTCCACTCCTGCAGCCCATGGACCAGCAGGTCGTTTCCAACTTCGAGAAACTGTACACAAAAGTATGTTTGAAAGGTGCTTTGTAGTGACCTCAGAAACTCAACTGACTCTAAGAGAGTTTTGGAAGATTAATTTAGCATCCTCAATTGTGTAAACATTATAGGTAAGGCTTGTGAGGAAGTGACTAAGAGGACTTGAACTCTGCTTGGAAGAAACTGTGGCCAAAATGTGTAGACAAAAGGGATTTTGAAGGGTTTGAGGCTAACCTTGGTAATCCTATGCCAGTTGAGGAATCCATTGTGGCATTGGGGAAGTCCTTGGGATTGGAGGTTAGTGGGGAGGATGTGGAAGTGTTGGTGGAGGAGGACAATGAAGAACTAACCACTGATGAGCTGCTAGATCATCTTCAACAGCAAGAGGCCACACCTGAGGAAACTGCTCTGGAGGAGGGGATAGAGAAATTGAGGAAGTTGCCTACTTCAAAGATTAAGGAAATGTGTGCAATGTGGCTTAAAGTGCAAACCTTTTTTGATGAAAATCACCCTCACACAGCTATTGCAAGCCGTGCTGGTGACTATTACTCTGACAATGTTGTGAAACACTTTAGGAATGTCATAAAGAAACGGGAGGTACAGGCCTCTATGGACAGATATGTTGTGTGACAGAGGTCCAGTGACTCTGAAGCTGGTCCTAGTGGAATTAAAAGAAGAAGGGAAGTAACCCCAGAAAAGGACTTGCCACCTCAAGTCCTAATGGAAGGGGATTCCCCTTCTAAACATTAACACCATCAACACTCTCCCCTCCTCCCATCCCATCAGTCATCACCAGGTCTTCAATAAAGGTAAGTGTCATGTAACTGTGCATGTCTTCTTCAGTTTGTGTGTATTAAAATTAATATTTCATGCGGTAAAATTTTTTTTTTGTTAATACTTTGGGGTGTCAGGAACGGATTAATTTGATTTCCATTATTTCTTATGGGGAAAATTAATTCGCCTAACGTTGAGCTCTCAGGAACGGATTAATAGCGTTAGGCGAGGGTCCACTGTACTTCCCAGTAAAAGTAGGTCTTAGACAGGGATGTGTAATGTCACCATGGTTGTTTAATATATTTATAGATGGGGTTGTAAAAGAAGTAAATGCTAGGGTGTTTGGGAGAAGGGTGGGATTAAATTATGGGGAATTAAATGCAAAATGGGGATTGACACGGTTGCTTTTTGCTGATGATACTGTGCTTATGGGAGATTCTAAAGAAAAACTGCAAAGGTTAGTGGATGAGTTTGGGAGTGTGTGTAAAGGTAGAAAGTTGAAAGTGAACATAGAAAAGAGTAAGGTGATGAGGGTATCAAATGATTTAGATAAAGAAAAATTGGATATCAAATTGGGGAGGAGAAGTATGGAAGAAGTGAATGTTTTCAGATACTTGGGAGTTGACGTGCCAGCGGATGGATTTATGAAGGATGAGGTTAATCATAGAATTGATGAGGGAAAAAAGGTGAGTGGTGTGTTGAGGTATATGTGTGGAGACAAAAAACGCTATCTATGGAGGCAAAGAAGGGAATGTACGAAAGTATAGTAGTACCAACACTCTTGTATGGGTGTGAAGCTTGGGTTGTGAATGCAGCAGCGAGGAGACGGTTGGAGGCAGTGGAGATGTCCTGTCTAAGGGCAATGTGTGGTGTAAATATTATGCAAAAAATTCGGAGTGTGGAAATTAGGAGAAGGTGTGGAGTTAATAAAAGCATTAGTCAGAGGGCTGAAGAGGGGTTGTTGAGGTGGTTTGGTCATTTAGAGAGAATGGATCAAAGTAGAATGACATGGAAAGCATATAAATCTATAGGGGAAGGAAGGAGGGGTAGGGGTCGTCCTCGAAAGGGTTGGAAAGAGGGGGTAAAGGAGGTTTTGTGGGCGAGGGGCTTGGACTTCCAGCAAGCGTGCATGAGCGTGTTAGATAGGAGTGAATGGAGACGAATGATATTTGGGACCTGACGATCTGTTGGAGTGTGAGCAGGGTAATATTTAGTGAAGGGATTCAGGGAAACCGGTTATTTTCATATAGTCGGACTTGAGTCCCGGAAATGGGAAGTACAGTGCCTGCACTTTAAAGGAGGGGTTTGGGATATTGGCAGTTTGGAGGGATATGTTGTGTATCTTTATATGTGTGTGCTTCTAGACTGTTGTATTCTGAGCACCTCTGCAAAAACAGTGATAATGTGCGAGTGTGGTGAAAGTGTCGAATGATGATGAAAGTATTTTCTTTTTGGGGATTTTCTTTCTTTTTTGGGTCACCCTGCCTCGGTGGGAGACGGCCGACTTGTTGAAAAAAAAAAAAAAACATGTACATATATATATATATATACATATATACATACAAATATATACATACATACATATATACTTTTTACAAGCCACCATTTTTGACGTATATACTATACTCATAAATTATAGCGGCTTCAAATCAAGCAGGAGAAAGCTGGTAGTCCCACATGTGAGAGAATGGGTCTGTGTGGTCAGTGTGCACCATGTAAAAAAAAATTCCTGCAGTACGCAGTGCATAATGAGAAAAAAAAACTAACTTTTTTTTTTAATTAAAATGCCGACTTTGTGGTCTATTTTCATATAGTATTTATGGATGTATTCTCGTTTTCTTGGTCTCATTTGATAGAATGGAAAACATATTATAGAAATAGAGGTGATTTTGATTGGTTTTACTATTAATGCTTCACTTTATCACTGAACTTAACCCATAAATGGTCCATACGTATGTAAACGGTCTTACTGCTACTGCCCCAAACGTATATAGTATGTATAGGTTTTATTTTTCCTGCCTCCAAATTTGGCACGATTGACCTGAGATGCCTGGTCTGCATAGAATGGGTCTTATCTCTTGGTGTGCACCATATTAAAAAAGTCTGGGATCACTTAATACCTTGTGGGAGCACCAGTTAAAATCAGCAAACTGTTGCGAACACCAAGGATTCACTGATGTAATGTCATGTTAACACACCCCTTATAAGAGGAAAGTGATGTTGACCCCAAGTTTAGGGTCTGTCTATCTGTCTCTGTCTCTGCCTATCTCTTCTACTCTCTGTCTCACAGGTACACACAAGTACTATTATTTTTTTTTTTTTCTTTTTTTTTTTTTTTCAACCCATACCTCCACTGGCCAAAACCTCTCCAATTTAGCATATATAAGGAGAAGAGACTAAAGTTTCTCCAATTTTACCCTTTACAACACCGTGCTATGGAGGAAGAATTCTGTCCTTCCCCGGAGCAATTTAGTGCTCTACAAGAACATGCTGGAATAAAGGAGGAGTGAATTCTGTACATTATGGAGTGGCCCAAGGGAAATAAACAAGACACCTGAATCTAGATAAGAGAAAATAAAGAAACACCAGCAGTCTATTGTAAAAAAATTACAGGCTTGGTTACATACTATGAAGGAGGTGACCTAGTGTTAGTATAATAAAATACTAATCTTGCTATGTGTAAATACAGAATAATAAAAAAAACCCTAAATGCATGTGTTAAAATAATGAAGAACTTTGTTCTCACTCACTCTGGCACAGGACGGAGTAACGAGAGAGGGATGCTAAACTAGAAAGATATATAAGTTATAGGAAATAATTAGAATAATAATAAAAAAATTGAAATGTAGAACTGTGATATAGATATAATGATAAGAATAGTTTGTCATAGATAGAGACACAGAGAGAGAGAGAGAGATAGAGAGAGAGAAGAGATAGAGAGAGATAGAGAGAGATAGATAGATAGATAGAGAGATAGATAGATAGAGAGATAGATAGATAGATAGATAGATAGATAGAAGATAGATAGAGAGAGAAAAGAGATAAAAGAGATAGATAGAGAGATAGATAGATAGAGAATAGATAGAGAGATAGATAGAGATAGAGATAGATAGAGAATAGAGAGATAGAAGAGAGATAGATAGAGAGAGAGATAGATAGAGAGAGAGATAGAGAGAGAAGAGAGAGAGAAGATAGAGAGATAGATAGAGAAGATGAGAGAGAGATAGAAGAGAGAGATAGAGAGAGAGATAGATAGATAGAGAGAGAGATAGAGAGAGATAGATAGAGAGAGAGAGAGAGAGAGAGAGAGAGATAGAGAGAGAGAGAGAGAGAGATAGAGAGAGAGAGAGATAGAGAGATAGATAGAGAGAGAGATGGATAGAGAGATAGATAAGCAGAGACAGAGATGCCAACACTCATCAAATGTCAGCCCTTATCTTATCTTATCTCTGCACCCCTGCAGGCACCAATCAAATGTCATCCCTTATCTCATCTTATCACTGCCCTCCTGGATGCTTGTCACTGACATCATGCTTCAAGGGAACTTCTTCTCTCCTCTTCCTTCTTCTTCCTCCTCCTCCTTCTTCCTCCTCCTTCCTTCTTCTTCCCTCTTCATCTTCTTCTTCTATACTCCCGTGTATCCTAAGTATTGCTGGGACCTATAAATACTTTGTATATATTCCTAGACAATAGTAAATGACCAAGGCAGGTGCAAATGTCCACCTGTCAATGTGTTTGTAACAATTTGAGTACAATTTCAGTACCTAATATTAGTGTCAGAACAAAGATTGGTTATGAAAAGACAAGAACTACACCTATCATCCGACTTCTGACCTGCTCGACATACGGCCATTTGACTTACGACCTTGTTTTCTATGCCAAATTTCTGGGAAATAAACAACTGTTTGTGTTGTACACAGTGTTTATCCTAAACCTTACAGTATAAAATGCAGTACTAGCATCATAAAAAGTGAAGTAAAAAATGAAATACCAAAATAAAACAATAAAATAATCATTACAAAAATGTGATGTTGATATTCAGTAGTAAGGTTCGACTTACGTCCATTTTGACTTATGACCGGTTTCTCGGAACCAAACTCGGTCATAAGTCCGATGGTACCTGTATTATAAATTGTAACTATCAGAACATAAAAATTTTATAAAATAATATAAAAATGAGACAAAAAGGTATATCGGCAACACTTCTGCTAGCGGCAGGACTCGATGTTGCCATCAGGTGAGCATTTAGTGCCAACTTTGCAGCCTCATATCTCGGTAAGTACTGACCCTATTATTTTTATTTTAATCCTATAACACTTAGAAAAATTTTCTCTATTTCAATAAAAAACTATTTTTTTTTTTTATTTTTCAAGATATTCAGGGTACTGGGCGAGAGAACGTATATATACATTTGGACTGTTTATGGTTAACTGCGAGCAAGTTTCCCCCTCAACCCACAACCCGCATACCGCACTTGTTTATCTATGATTTCATGCTTTAATTCCATGGAAATCATCCTCTTTTTCCTCTCAGCACTGTCCTTTGCACTTACTTTCTTAGGACTCATGGTTAGAAATAAGAAATTTGGCAAAATAACTGTAGAAAACACAAGCAAATCATAGAGAGAAATGCTTCCACAGTGAGGAAAACATGTGCACTGCTCAGCGGATGTTTTGGCATTCGCTGCGCCAACGTGTTTCTTACATAATTTTGAAGAAAATATCATAGATGGATTAACCCTTTGACTGTCGCGGCCGTATATATACGTTTTACGAGGTGCCGTGTTTGACGTATATATACTCATAAATTCTAGCGGCTTCAAATCAAGCAGGAGAAAGCTGGTAGGCCCACATGTGAGAGAATGGGTCTGTGTGGTCAGTGTGCACCATATAAAAAAAATCCTGGAGCACGCAGTGCATAATGAGAAAAAAAAACCGACCGTTTTTTTTTAATTAAAATGCCGACTTTGTGGTCTATTTTCGTATAGTATTTATGGTTGTATTCTCGTTTTCTTGGTCTCATTTGATAGAGTGGAAAACATATTACAGAAATAGAGATGTTTTTGATTGATTTTCCTATAAAAAGAACCTAGAAATGGAGCTCAAAGTAGGGGAAATGTTTGATTTTTGCCAATGTTCAAAAGTAAACAAATGATGCCATTGTCCAATAAATGTCCAACTAGCCATTCTAATATGCAGTCATGAATGGGTTGATGTTATTTATACAGTTATTACAGCATTGCAGTAGTCTGCATAATAGTAAGTCTAATATTTTTTGTTTGAATAAAAATTCAAAATAGAAAGCAAGAGTAATATCGGAGGGGCCTGGAGACGTGACTGATGAACAAAGAAAACGTTATTTTAGAGCCTGGAATGTCTGCATTGTTCATTCTGGACCTTATTTTGAAATTGTCATATTTTTTAGTTTTCGTGAAATTGGCCAAATTGCAAATTTCTGACCACATTATTAGGTAGTTAAAATCAGTAAATGGGCAGTTTCTTGTACTCAATCGATAGAAAAAATGAAGTTCTAAAGAAATAGCTATGAGTTTGGGCGACTAGAACAATGGAATTAGCCGAAAATAGGGCTCAAAGTGGGCGAAATCGCCGATTTGTAAACAGCGCCGAGGTCGCTAACTTCGCGAGAGCATAATTCCGTCAGTTTTCCATCAAATTTCGTTTTTTTGGTGTCATTACAATCGGGAAAAGATTCTCTATCATTTCATAAGAAAAAATAATTTTTTTTTTTTTTAAATTTTGCGACACCAGAAGACACCTCAGGATTGGGGGTTGCGACAGTCAAAGGGTTAATGAAAATGTCTACATTAATGTAAAATAAGACATTTAATGTGCCCAAGAGTGAGTCACAAACGTATGAGTTGCCCAGGTGGACGAGTCTGGTACTGTCGATTTCAGAACCGATGTACGAAACCCAGGGTGAAATTTCACCGAAAAAAGTGCTCGAAATCCGAACTGTATGATTTCCACACCAGCTGAAAACCAGGGATCCACTTCATTTTCTTAGGACTCATGATTAGAAAAAAGAAATTTGGCAAAATGACTGTAGAAAATGCAAGCAAAGCATGAGAGGAATGCTTCCACAGCGAGGTAAACAGTGTGCTGCGCCAACTAGTGGCGGTGTTCTGAAGCCCTTGTTATTATTATTATTATTATTATTATTTTAAGGAAGTGGAGCACAGATCCAATTCCTGAGATCAAGAGCCCCTCACCAGCTTCAAGGTTCCTTGACGCTGGTGAGGGGCTCTTGATCTAGGGAATTTTATCTGTTATTATTGTAATAATTATTATAATAATTATTATAATAATAACAAGGAAGAGCTTCAGAACACCGCCACTAGTTGGCGCAACACACTGTTTACCTCGCTGTGGAAGCATTCCTCTCATGCTTTGCTTGCATTTTCTACAGTCATTTTGCCAAATTTCTTTTTTCTAATCATGAGTCCTAAGAAAATGAAGTGGATCCCTGGTTTTCAGCTGGTGTGGAAATCATACAGTTCGGATTTCGAGCACTTTTTTCGGTGAAATTTCACCCTGGGTTTCGTACATCGGTTCTGAAATTGACAGTACCAGACTTGTCCACCTGGGCCACTCATACATTTGTGACTCACTCCTGAGCACATTAAATGTCTTATTTTACATTAATGTAGACATTTTCATTAATCCATCTACGATATTTTCTTCAAAATTATGTAAGAAACACTTTACATAGAATATAAACATGCAATTTTATATGTGATGAATGTTTAATAATAATCACTCGGGCACATTAAATGTCTTACTTTACATTAATATAGACATTTTCATTAATCAGTCTATGATATTTTCTTCAAAATTATGTAAGAAACTCTTTACATAGCATATAAGCATTATTTTTATTTTTTTATTAACACACTGGCCGATTCCCACCAAGGCAGGGTGGCCCGAAAAAGAAAAACTCACCATCATTCACTCCATCACTGTCTTGCCAGAAGGGTGCTTTACACTACAGTTTTTAAACTGCAACATTAACACCCCTCCTTCAGAGTGCAGGCACTGTACTTCCCATCTCCAGGACTCAAGTCCGACCTGCCGGTTTCCCTGAATCCCTTCATAAATGTTACTTTGCTCACACTCCAACAGCATGTCAATTATTAAAAACCATTTGTCTCCATTCACTCCTATCAAACATGCTCACACATGCCCCGGAAATCCCCCCCAAGCCCCTCGCACACAAACCTCCTTTACCCCCTCTCTCCAACCTTTCCTAGGTCGACCCCTACCCCGCCTTCCCTTTCCCCTACAGACTGATACACTCTTGAAGTCATTCTGTTTCGCTCCATTCTCTTACATGTCCGAAAACCCTCAACAACCCTTCCTCAGCCCTCTGGGCAACAGTTTTGGTAATCCCACACCTTTTCCTAACTTCCAAACTACGAATTCTCTGCATTATACATGTATTCACACCACACATTGCCCTCAGACATGACATCTCCACTGCCTCCAGCCTTCTCCTCACTGCAACATTCACCACCCATGCTTCACACCCACATAAGAGCATTGGTAAAACTATACTCTCATACATTCCCCTCTTTGCCTCCAAGGACAAAGTTCTTTGTCTCCACAGACTCCTAAGTGCACCGCTCACCCTTTTCCCCTTATCAATTCTATGATTCACCTCATCTTTCATAGACCCATCCGCTGACACGTCCACTCCCAAATATCTGAATACATTCACCTCCTCCATACTCTCTCCCTCCAATCTGATATCCAATCTCTCATCACCTAATCTTTTTGTTATCCTCGTAACCTTACTCTTTCCTGCATATAAACATGCAATGTTTATATGCGATGTATGTATAATAATAATCACTCAGGCACGTTAAATGTCTTATTTTAGGTTAATTTAGACATTTTCATTAATCCATAGCATATAAACATGCAATGTTCATATGCTATCGAGGGGTGGGGTCGGGTGGAGGGTAAACATTACATTTTCTCTGGTCCAGCTTCAGGGAAAACATGTACGAATGTTTGTTGGCCCAGTAACCGACCATTTGTTTACAATTCTCGGCATGAATTTGTTCATTACTTCTCCCTTTGTTTATGATGGCATCTAAAGGTAGTTGTTAGAAGTGATTAAACTCAGTAAACATTGTAGGTCGATGGTAATAATATGGCTGTAGGCTGCAGTGTATGTAGCCGGTAGGTATACGCCTGGGATATAGTCCGCCTGGGACTACAAATAAATACTACTCGCCAACAAGAGTCTTCAATAAAGGTTTGTAATGTTCATTTATCATTAAAATTAGTATTTTTTTTCATTTCTCATTGTTTTCTGCATGTAAAACTATAGTTATTCTCTATAAAATGTATTCTTTTTTTAATATTTTTGGTGTCTGAAGTGGATTAATTGGATTTACACAATTTCTTATGGGAAATATTACTTCGGTTTTTGGTCATTTCGAATTTAGGCCAACCTTCTGGAATGGATTAACTTTTGACTGTTTTGGTCCTATATATACATCTTTCGAGCCACCGTGTTTGAGGTATATATACTCATAAATTCTAGCGGCTTCAAATCAAGCAGGAGAAAGCTGGTAGGCTCTCATGTGAGAGAATGGGTCTGTATGGTCAGTGTGCACCATATAAAAAAAATCCTGGAGCACGCAGTGCATAATGAGAAAAAAGAAAACTCCGACCATTTTTTTAATTAATTAACCCTTTGACTGTCACAGGCCCCTTTCTGAAACTGTCATTCTATGTCGCAAAATACTAAAAAAAAAAAATTATTTTTTCTTACCAAAATGTCAGGATTATTTACTGAGTGTTTTAAGCCTAAAAAAAATTTTTTTGCCATCAGTACTTACCGAGATAGAGGTGCAAAGTTGGCAGAAAATGAGTGGCGTATGGCAACAGTGGCGAATGCCGTCCACCCGGTATTCTTTTATTTACTCCAATTCAAAGGTTTCTTGCATTTTTCAATATTTTTCTTTTCTAAGTAACTTATGTGGCCTGTGAGACCAAAATAAGGTGCATTGTTCAAATATACACTCATTGTTTACAACACAATAACTGAACAAACACTATCACTATTAGATTGTGTATAAAACTTGTTTACAAACAAACAATACAAAACATTGTTTATTACTATTGTTCCATAATATATATACGTATGTATAGTCACTGAACACTTTACTAGAACTGCTGCAGCTTGTGGAACTCTTTGAAACATGGGTATATGCAGAGTGGTACTTGACACTCCTCACACATAAAACGAGTGTCTCTGCGCATTTGTGGGCGTTTTGTGGTATGTCCACATACAAAACACCTCTTCTGAGCACTTTTCTTGAAAGCAGTAGGAGGCAGTTGTATGGGGTAGTGATCACCAGGCCTCAAACGAGATGGTGTGTGTTGGTAATTTCGTGGGCGCTGGTCTATTGCAGGTGTTGCTCCTTGGTACTTGGCGATTATTTGTCTGATGACTGACAAACAAAATTCGCCATACTTTGGTTTGTTGTTGGTCCTCAACTTGTATATGTTATAAGCATTTAGCATGGAAATATCAAGAAGATGGAAAAAAAGTTTTATATACCACTTATAACTCTTGCGTACACAATCAGCAAACCCAGTCTGCATGTCATGTTTGTCCACTAAGCACATATTGAGGTTGTAGTCCATGACAGCTGCAGGTTTTAGAATGGGTTCATTGGTCTCTCTATTGTGCCTACCAGTGTGTGCACCTCACCTCTGCGAGTGCCAGCGTTCAACCTTGGCATATGTTTACGATTACCACACACTGTGCCACACGTCTGTCAGGTTCACTCACAAGAAATCACTGAGTATGGGGCTTGTGTACCAGTTATCAGTATATAATATATGCCCCTTACCAAGATATGGTTCCATCGTTGTTCGAACCACATCACCAGAGATACCCATTAACTTCTTGGTATCTCTCAATGTATTACTGCCAGTGTACACAATGATATCCAAAAGGAGACCACTTTTGCAATCACACAGTACAAATAACTTTATACCAAAACATTTCCTCTTGCTTGGTATGTATTGCTTGAATGAGAGTCTTCCTTTGAATAAAATCAAAGACTCGTCAATAACAAGCTTCCTGAAGGGATAAAAATACATGCAACACTTTTGTTTCAGGTACATAAACACATTTCTGATCTTATATAACCTGTCGTTTCTGTCAGGCCTTGTTTTGTCTGAAAAGTGTAACATACGGAATATCAAAAAACGATTCACACCTATAATGTCACTAAAACCTGGGGTTGAAATCAGGTGTTCTGTTGACCAGTATGTGGTGATAGTGTGCTTATACACATGTGGCATAAGCATTATTGTGGCAAAAAAAAAAAACAGGTACATCTCTGCCACAGTTGTGTCCTTCCACTGGTGTAGCTGTGATCTTGGTGAGAGAATTGTATTTGCCATGGTGTACTCATAGTATGTGTTGGTTTCCCTGACAATAATGTCCATCAGGGGTTCATCGAAGAATAACTGAAAGCATTTCAGTTCAGTAGCATTGTTCCCAAGTGTACACGATGGCCGTATTCCACTTTGTGTTTCATCAGAGTCATGTGGACTGAGAACAAACTCGTCACTGCTGCCAATCGCAGATGCGGTCTGCTGGTGGGTTCTGGATATTGAAACGTGGTTGTGGTTGTGGGAGTGTGGGGATGGGTGAGGCTGGTTGTAGTTGTGCAGAGTCAGCAGCGTCGGTAGTAGCATGGCCCGCTCCTGGTGCCACATGACTCATGCCACCATCACTATCGCCACCACCACCTGCTGCCTCACTCACATCATTCATACCCATTCTAACAATATCATCATCTTCACTATCAGGTCGTGGTGTAGGGCCATGGGATGTGCTCTGAGATTTACTCCTTCCCCTTGGAACAGCATATGACACACTATCAGACCGCATGCTACGTCGTATATACTGCCGCTTCACTGGGGAATATTCACCCTCACTGTCGCAACTAGAACTGCTTTCAGTAGCTTTGAAATCACTATCACTTTCACTGCTCACATCTGAGTCTTGTACACGGGCAAATAGTTTCCTCTTTCGTCCTGGTACAGGTGAACGTGAACGAGCCGGCCCAACACCAGAGGTGGAAGGTCGTGGGTCATCTGGATTTTCATCACTAATTACGTTATCCTGGGCACTGTTTTCGGTCATACCCACTTGAAAACCATGGAATTCACTTTCACTGACACTTCCATCGCTGTTAGAGCTATCACTTGGGAACAAAAGACTTCCAGTCCGCTGAGGAGTGAGGTACTTTTACTGCTAGGCATGGTGAAAATGGACTACCAAGATGGCATTCCCACAATGCACCACTGAGTCCCAGATTTTTATCACAGGGTGCACACCCACCAATCAGACCCATTCTCTCTCATGTAGGCCTACCAACTTTCTCCCGCTTGATTTGAAGCTGCTAGAATTTATGCGTATAAATACGTCAGAAACAGTCAAAGGGTTAAAATGCCAACTTTGTGGTCTATTTTTGTATAGTATTTATGGTTGTATTCTTGTTTTCTTGGTCTCATTTCATAGAATGGAAAACATATTATAGAAATAGAGGTGATTTTGATTGATTTTACTATGAAAAGAACCTTGAAATGGAGCCCAAAGTAGGGGAAATGTTTGATTTTTGCCGATGTTCAAAAGTAAACAAATGATGTCATTTTCCAACAGATGTCCAAGTAGCCATTCTAATATGCATTCATGAATGGGTTCACATTATTTATACAATTATTACAATAGTATTGCAGTAGTCTGCATAACAGTAAATCTTCTATTTTTTGTTTGAATAAAAATTCAAAATAGAAAGCAAGAGTAATATCAGAGGGGCCTGGAGACGTGACTGATGAACAAAGAAAATGTTATTTTAGAGCCAGGAATATCTGCATTGTTCATTCTGGACCCTATTTTGAAATTGTCATATTTTTTAATTTTTATGAAACTGGCCAAATTGCCAATTTCTGACCACTTATTGGTTAGTTGAAATCTGTAAATGGGCAGTTTCTTGTACTCAGCCGATAGAAAAATGGAGTTCTAAAGAAATAGCTATGAGTTTGGTCGACTGGAACAATGGAATTAGCCGAAAAAAGGGCTCAAAGTGGGCGAAATTGCCGATCCGTAAATATCGCCGAGGTTGCTAACTTTGCGAGAGCGTAATTCCATCAGTGTTCCATCAAATTTCATTCTTTTGGTGTCATTACACCCGGGAAAAGATTCTCTAACATTTCATAAGAAAAAATAACTTTTTTTTTTTTTTTTTTTTTTTTTTTTTTTCCAGAAATTTTGCGACACCAGGAGACACCTCAGGATTTGGGGTTGCAACAGTCAAGGGGTTAATTGCGAAAACCAGGGGTCTACTGTAAGTGCAAAGGACAATACACATGTACAGAGAAGAAAGAGAGGATGATGTCTGTGGAATTAAAGCATGAAATCATAAACAAGTGAGGTTTGTGGGTTGAGGGGGAAGCAGGGGAAGCTCGCTCATAACTCAGATGTTGACTCGTAACTCTGAGCAAAAATTGATCGAGCGATGGCTTGTATCTCGAAAAACTTGTATGTTGGGAAACTCGTAAGTTGAGGTTCCACTGTATTTACATGCGGTTCGTAGGTGTCTGGATTGGATTAATCGTTTTTACATACTATCCAATGGGGAAATTAGGTTCGAGTCATGACCAGATCGGGTCGCGACCAGAGTTTTGGAACAAATTATGGTCATGACCAGGGGTTCTACTGTATATGCGAACCAGTAAAGTCAATCAGTATAACTTATTTCCATGTTTTGAGGAGTATTACACTGGGAAACTCTTACAATGTTATAAGTATTCCTTGTACATAGCCTTAGAAGACCAAAATAGTAAAATAAAATAAAAAATAGAATGAAAACCAGTCATACTGTATATCATCATCATTCTTTCTTTCAATAAACCAGCTGTATCCCACTAAAACAGGGTGGCCAAAAAAAAAAAAAAAAAAAATTCTCTTTCAAACGTTAGTAATGTTTACAGAAGGGGTTACTAGCCCCATGCACTTGGCATGTTAGTTGCCTCTTATTACACGCATGGTTTACGAAGGAAGAATCCTGTTCCACTTTCCCATGGAGCAATGTGTGAAGTGCTAAAACACCTTGAAACACATCTAATATAAAACTGGGATGACCTGTACCCCTCCTTTCCTCCACTACAGATTTGTACTCCTTGCAAGTCATTTTATTTTGCTTCATCCACTCTAAATGACCAAAACCACTTCAATAACCCCTCTTCAGCCCTCTGAATAATACTTTTTGCCCCTTCTCTCCCAAGATGCTTGTCCTCCATTTTGAATCCTTCAACACAGAAAAAGTAAAGTTTTTACCCTGTTTCGCGGCTAATAAACCTAACGAAGAATGATTGGTCATGGTGTAGACCATCCCAATAATTGAAACAGACCTATTAAAACCCATAAAACTGGCCAGTGGGAGGAAAGTGAATCAGATAAATTGCCATTAACCCTTTCAGGGTTGGTGCTGTACTAGTACGCATAAATTCTAGCACCCTCAAATCAAGCAGGAAAAGGCTGGTAGTCCTGGATGTGAGAGAATAAGTCTCCGTGGTCAGTGTGTGCAGTATAAACAAAAATCGGGGACCCAGTGGTGCATTGTGGGAAAGCCATTTTATTACACCTTGTTCACCATGTCTAGCGGTAAGAAACTCCTCACTCCTTGACTAAGTGGGGCTCTTTTGTTCCCAAGTGACAGTTCAAACACAGATGGAAGTGTCAGTGAAGATGAACTTCATGGTTTTGAGGAGTTTGTGACCGAAAGCAATGCCCAAGAAACCAACCTGAAGGAAGGAAAGAAGGAAGGTAGAAGAAAGGGAGGAAAGAAGGAAGAGATGAGAGGAAGGAAGGAAGAAAGGAAGAGATGAGAGGAATGAGGGAAGGAAGGAGGGAAGAAAGGAAGGAGACCATCAACCTAGGATAACTCAAAAAAATCGGACAGTGATTTATTTCCATATGGGTTGGTGGGGAGGAAGGGATGGGTGTTGACAGGCAGTGAGGGTGGCGAGTGGTGGTGTTAGTTGTCATTGTGACACTAATTAGGCTGGTGACTCAGCCTAATTAGTGTCACCCCCACACAACAACTATGAGCTTTACAGAAGCTGTAGCAGTTCTGGGAAGTGTCCAGTGACTTATATGTGTATATATGTGACAGAAAAATAGTAATAAACAACATTTTGTGTAAACATGTTTTGTAAACAATATAATAACTGTGCAGTTATTGTGTAGCATACAAGGAGTGAATATACATTTAATATACCTTTTATTGGTCTCGCAGGCCAGAAAAGTTACTTGAAGGAAGGAGGGAGGGAAGGAAGGAGGGAGGGAGGGAAGGAAGGAAGGAGGGAGGGAAGGAAGGAGGGAGGGAGGGAAGGAAGGAAGGAGGGAGGGAGGGAAGGAAGGAGGGAGGGAAAGAAGGAAGGAGGGAAGGAAGGAGCGAGGGAAAGTAGGTAGGAAGAGATGAGAGGAAGGAGGAGGGAAGGTAGGTAGGAAGAGATGAGAGGATGGAATGAAGGAAGGAAGGTAGGTGTGTGGGGAGGAAGGGATGTGTTGTGGAAGGCAGTGAGGTTAGCGAGTGGTGGTATGATGCATCATTGTGACACACGACACACTGGTGACTCAGCATATTTACAAGTCCACCCCCACACTACTACAAGCTTTCAGAACCTCTTGTAGTTATAGGAACCTGTCCAGTCACTCTATATGAGTATATATATATAATAGAAAAATAGTAATAAACAACATTTTTTATCGTTGGTTTGTGTAAACATGTTTTGTAAATATAATGACAGCAAAGTTTATGCTATTATTGTATAGTATACAGTGAGTGAATATATACCAAATAGTCTTTATATTGGTCTCACCGGCCATAAAAGTTAATTGAAAAAAAAAATATTAAAAAATAAAAGAAAAAAGTAGAAAAAACAAAAACTATTACTGATGACCGGCAGTCAGTGATCTTGCCGTATGCGGTTCAGTTTCTGTCAATTTAATGCCCCCATATCTCCGTAAGTATTGATGGCAAAAAAAAAAAAATTTAGCCTATAGAATTTAGAAAAAAAAAAAAATATCTTTTCATAAGAAAATTTTTTTTTTCTTCTTCTTCTTCTTCTTCTTCTTCTTCTTCTTCTTCTTCTCTTTTTCTTCTTCTTCTTCTTCTTCTTCTCTTCTTCTTTCTTCTTCTTCTTCTTCTTCTTCTTCTTCTTCTTCTTCTTCTTCTTTCTTCTTCTTCTTCTTCTTCTTCTTCTTCTTCTTCTTCTTCTTCTTCTTCTTCTTCTTCTTCTTCTTCTTCTTCTTCTTCTTCTTCTTCTTCTTCTTCTTCTTCTTCTTCTTCTTCTTCTTCTTCTTCTTCCTTCTTCTTCTTCTTCTTCTTCTTCTTCTTCTTTTCTTCATAATATTTACCGACCCCTGAGAAGAGGTTTGGGAGAGGGCCTGCCGACCCTGAAAGGGTTAACTTAATATTTCTGCAGCTAACAGTCTAAAACTGACCAAAATATTTCCATTTCACTAGTATGCCTTCCATTCTATTGATACCAAGAAACCCCAAAATACCCATAAAACTACCCTTAAAACATGCTTCATAGTGGCTGTTTTAAACCAAATATAAGGTCAGAGGTTAGCTGTTCTTATTGTGCTCTGCTTTGGGCAGGTTTTTTTTTTTTATATAGTACACACCCACAGCACATATTCATTCTTTCATATCTAGGCCAAACTTTTCCAGTCACACCATAATTGAGGGCACTTTGATTGCATAGGTCATCATGAGCAACAGTGAAAGGGTTAAACATCAAATGCTGT
Organism: Cherax quadricarinatus; assembly: GCF_026875155.1. Lineage (NCBI taxonomy): Eukaryota > Metazoa > Arthropoda > Malacostraca > Decapoda > Parastacidae > Cherax > Cherax quadricarinatus. The sequence goes on along the minus strand of NC_069413.1, from coordinate 66,766,166 downwards.
TCCAGTAGTTTAAATACTTTGCTGCATTAGACATGAGTTTTTAAATTATTTCATTAGATCCCAAGTTTTCGAACACTTGGAAGTACAGTAAGGCCCCAGTTATACGGCAGGTTAGGTTCCAGGCTGCCGCTGGAAAGTGGACATTGCCGGAAAGCAGAATGTCATTTTTTCCACTTGCAAATACATATAAATATCATATAACAAGTTTATACTAACATGTATTAAGTTACCAATAAAAGTAAAATACACACACAGTACAATCATTACTTACCTTGAAGTATTTGTAGTCTTAACTTAGGGTGAGAGGCGAAATATATCATAGATTAATGTATGTGTACCCTGGAGAAGAGAGTGAAGATTATGACATTTGACCTTGTTTTATCTAGTGTCTTATTTTCTCAATTAACATTGTTTTTTCATATCCAGGTTTAAATTTCAAGATGAAAGAAGAATACCTATTTGGAAAAGACGAGAACATAAAGAAAATAAAGAATTTGAAGAGATGATTGCACCTTATATAAGGTAAGGAATGGTCATCTTCACACATTAAGTTCCTTTTACTTGACCACTCTATATCAGTTTGTTAGTAAAGTTTCTCTCTCTGTCTCTCTGTCTGTCTTTTTTTTTTACATTGGGTTTCACAAGGTTAGGTTAAGGATCCCTAGCTTTATTGACAAGCTATTTACAAGGTAAGGATTCCTAACTTTATTGACAAACTAAGAGCTGTTACCTTCGTCAGCTCATTTGAAAGCATTTTTAATGTTATGAAACATACAAGTAAGGAACAGGATGAAGTTGGAGCCATCTGTGGGCCAGCATTTTCATTTGGTCAACTGACTTTATCTCATTGACATCATAATGCTGTACAAATGTGTTCCAGACTCGAGTCATCCTGGGGATAAGTGATCTCAGATGAAGTGATGTTCTGGAGAAGGGTACAGCTAGAGTGAAGTTGCTGCTTTCTGCCTGTCTTGTGGTATAGAAGTTTGCTTCTCGCTGTCCTTGAAGTGGAGCCAAGTGTGGTGCTTCGACAATGTTGGCCTTATACATAACAGAAAGGCCACCTACATCCCTCCTGTGTTGAAGGCTCTGCTGAAATGACAGATCTATCCAGGATGGGTCCAGGCGAGAGATGAGACGTCTTGCTGTTCTCTACTCTGTCAAGCAGTTGCAGATGGGGGAAGGGGGAAAGGGGCAGGCAAACCAAGAAAGTGGAGCATACTCAAGGTGTGAGTGTACCTGTGCCTCATACAGAATCTTCCAACCCCTACTGTCAAGCAGATGCAAGATATGGCGAAGTGCTGTAAGCTTCATGGCTGCCTTGTTTGCATGATTTACAACATGGTTCTTCATGGTCACTTTAGTCAGATTTCACCCGAAGGATATCAACTTCTTCCCCAGGTACCAACACTCTCCCATTCATCCTTACTACTGCTCTGGCATTACCATCATGGTGCCTAGAGACCATCATCATTTGTGTTTTCTCAGGTGAAAATGTTACTTGCCATCGGTTTCCCCAAGCTGATATAGCTCTTACCTGGTGATTGATGTAGCTTAGAGCAGCTGGCATTTCTTCTCTTGGATAAGCAAATGTCAGAGTACAGTCATCTGCATATGCATGGGATTCTGAGATGAGATGAAGGTCATTGAAGTAGACATTACATAACAATGGTCCCAGCACACTTCTTTGTGGAACACCTACCCCAATAGGATGTCTTGCTGATTCTTTTCCATTGAGAACTACCCTTAGAGATCTGCCATGAAGGTAATCACTGAGGAGATGTAGCGTAGAGACTGCAATTCCCAGTGCTTGCAGTTTGCCAAGAGGCCCTGGTGCCACACTTGGTAGAAAGCACCAGCAATGTCCAGTGCTACCACACAGCTGACCTTGGATTCATCCAGTGATTAGTGCCATTTAGTGGAGATGTTTAACAACAGATCAGCAGCAGAGTAACCTTTCCTGAAGCCATTTTGACAGTCACAAAGTAGTGAGTGGTAGTCAAAAAACTCTCTCATTTGTCTTGAGATTATTGTCTCAAGGATCTTACCAGTGATTGACAGGAGTGACACTGGTCTGAAGTTGCAGATTTCTGCTCTGCTCTTCTTTTTGTGAACAGGGACTACATTTGCCTCTTTCCACAGAGAAGACCATTTACACTGTACTAGGTAGTGTTGAAAGATGTGAGTTAGAGGGGCTGCTAGCTGGTCTGCACACCTTCTCAGCAATCTTGGGCTCAACTTGTCTGGGCCTTATTGTCACCACTGACAGTTTTCACACAGTTCTTGCAGCTAGCCAAGGAGGGCCCCTTGCTGGATCAGGAACTTGCATTTTGGTAGCCAAGTGTTCGGCAAAGGGGTCCACTTTCTCTGGACTACTAGTAGAGGTGGTCCTATCCTGTGGAATGAGTTCATCAGGCAGATAACCTTGTCTGTCCTTGACCAGGGATCACCAGGTTTTGGAGCCTACTCTACCTCATGCTAGCTTTCTTTTTGTGTCCACCTCCCATTTAGCAATGGCTCACTTTTGAACTTCATCCATATGCTTACAGGCTTGCCTGCGCAAGTTCCTGTTATAGGTGGTAGGATGTCTCTTATACCTTTGCCATGCCTTGTACTTAGCAGTAGCAGCCCCTCTACAATGAAAGCCAAACCAAGGCTGATCCGTAGGCTTCATCACATACTGCCAGTGATGGGTGTGTTCTTGTTGTAGATTAAGGATGTGTCCAGTGAAGGCTTTCACTTGGTTGTCAGCATCCCCTTGGAGTAGAGCATTCCAATTGGTGGTGGCGAGTTCAAAGCAAAGGGCTGGCCAATTACCTCTTTCCCATAGCCAGGTTGTGCGTGTGGACTCCTCACCTTGCTCTGTTGGGATCTTAAGTATCATAAAAACAGCCTTGTGGTCAAATGATCCAGTATAAGCCAAGGAGTTGACAAGTGACTATACCTTCTGCCAGATCACTCACTACTGGGTCAAGGGAGGAGGCAGACTCTCTCTCTCTCTCTTTTTTTACACAGGGTTTGACAAGGTTAGGTTAACGATCCCTCGCTTTATTGACAAGCTGTTGACAACTTAAGGATTCCTAACTTTATTTATAAGCTAAGAGCTGTTACCTACATCATCTCATTTGAAAGCATTGTTATGAAACATACAAGTAAGGAAAAGGGTGAAGTTGGAGCTATCTGTGGGCCAGCATTTTCATTTGATCAACTGACTTTATCTCGTTGATATCATAATGCTGTACGAATGTGTTCCAGACTCGAGGCATCCTAGGGATAAATGATCTCAGATGAAGTGATGCTCTGGAGAAGGGTACAGCCAGAGTGCAGTTGCTGCTTTCTGCCCGCCTTGTGGTATAGAAGCTTGTTTCTCTGTCCTTGAAGTGGAGCCAAGTGTGGTACTTTGACAATGTTGGCCTTATACATAACAGTAAGGCCACCCACATCTCTCTCTGTCTTTGTCTCTCTCTCTCTGTGTCTCATTTGGCTGCCACCCACAGAGATAGGGTAACTTAAAAAAAAAAAGAAACACTTTCACCATTACTCGCTCCATCACTATCTTGCTAGAGGCAGGCCAATACTACAGTTCAAAACTGCAAATATCCCCTCTTCCCACCTCCAGGACTTGAGTCCAGCTAGCTGGTTTCCCTGAATCCCTTTATAAATGTTACCTTGCTCACACTCCAACAGCACATCAACTCGTAAATAAAAACTACTTGCCTCCACTCCTATCTAACATGCTCACACATGCCTGCTGGATGTCCAAGCCCCTCACACAAAAAACCTTCTTTACCCCCCTCCCTCCAACCTTTTCTAGGACATCCCTTACTCCCCTTCCCTCAAGTACAGATACATCCTCCAAGTTGTCCTATTTTGTTTCATTTTCACTGAATGTCCTAATCATCTCAACAACCCCTCTTTAGCCTTCTGGATAATACTTATAGTAACCCCACACCACCTCATAGTTTCCAAGCTGCAAATTCCCTGCATAATATTCACACCACACATTGCCCTCAGACAAAGCATCTCCACTGCCTCTAGCCACCTCCTTGCTGCAACATTCGTGACCCATGCTTCACATCTATATAAAACGTTGGTGCTACTTTATGCATTCCCCTCTTTGTTTCTGTGGATAATGTTCTTTGTGTTCACAATACCTTAACCCTTTAACAGCTTCAAACGCTTGATATACTTCTTACCTTCGACATCCAATCTATAAATGTTTTATTTTTCCCTGCTTTCAAATTTCGCCTGCTGGATAGGCTAGCAGTATAGAATGGCTTAACACTCAGTTTGCGAAGTTTAAAAAGTTCTTGGACCCAAACTTAGTAAATGGGTTTCTTTTCCGTTCAATTGAGTGCCATCTAGAGCAACAGCACGGCAAACCCTGGTTTGCAGTTAATGCTATGTTGAATTAACTCCTTTTAGAGGGAGGACGTGACCTTGAGTTAGTGGCATCTGAGATGAATGTGGCCACAACGTGGTTAAAAGTTCAGAAATCTAGATAATGCCTTTGGCAACACAGTGGCTTGCTTGAGTAGCTGCGCTGGTGGATGTGGCTGCTCATGGGTGGCTCGCTGCTAGAATGGCTTGCTGGCTGGCTGGCTGGCTGACTGGCTGGCTGGCTGGCTGGCTGGCTGGCTGGCTGGCTGCTGCTGGCTGCTGGCTGGCTGGCTGGCTGCTGGCTGGCTGGCTGGCTGGCTGGCTGGCTGGCTGGCTGCTGGCTGGCTGGCTGGCTGGCTGGCTGGGGGCTGGCTGGCTGGCTGGCTGGCTGGCTGGCTGCTGGCTGGCTGGCTGGCTGGCTGGCTGCTGGCTGGCTGGCTGGCTGGCTGGCTGGTTTGGCGGGCTGGCTGGCTGGCTGGCTGGCTGGCTGGGCTGGCTGGCTGGCTGGCTGGCTGGCTGGCTGGCTGGCGGGGCTGGCTGCTGGCTGGCTGGCTGGCTGGCTGGCTGGCTGGCTGGCTGGCTGGCTGGCTGGCTGGCTGGCTGGCTGGCTGGCTGGCGGGCTGGCGGGCTGGCTGGCTGGCTGGCTGGCTGGCTGGCTGGCTGGCTGGCGGGTGGCTGGCTGGCTGGCTGGCTGGCTGGCTGGCTGGCTGGCTGCGCTGGCTGCGCTGGCTGGCTGGCTGGCTGGCTGGCTGCTGGCTGCGCTGGCTGGCTGTGGCTGGCTGGCTGGCTGGCTGCATGGCTGGCTGGCTGGCTGGCTGGCTGCTGGCTGGCTGGCTGGCTTGCTGGCTGGCTGGCTGCTGGCTGCCCTGGCTGGCTGGCTGGCTGGCTGGCTGCTGGCTGGCTGGCTGGCTGGCTGGCTGCTGCTGGCTGCTGGCTGGCTGGCTGGCTGGCTGGCTGGCTGGCTGGCTGGCTGGCTGGCTGGCTGGCTGGCTGGCTGGCTGGCTGGCTGGCTGGCTGGCTGGCTGGCTGGCTGCTGGCTGTCTGGCTGTCTGGCTGTCTGGCTGTCTGGCTGTCTGGCTGTCTGGCTGTCTGGCTGTCTGGCTGTCTGGCTGGCTGGCTGGCTGGCTGTCTGGCTGGCTGGCTGTCTGGCTGGCTGGCTGTCTGTCTGTCTGTCTGTCTGTCTGTCTGTCTGTCTGTCCAGCCAGACAGGTACCCTTAAGTACAGTTTTCAAGCAGTGCAAATTACCTATCATAACCCAAAAAAAGACAGACAGTGCTATATGTATTGTGCTTTTAAATATGAAGCATAAGTATGACTGTGGCAAGTAATACGCATTTCCACTTGTTCAGATGTGATAATTCTACAGCTTGTGTAATACCGGTTGGTTCATGAGCAGCCTCTCTGAGACAGAGAAAGAGAGACAAGCAGAGAGACAGACAGACAGATATGTTTGTGTGTAGAGCAGTGAGAACAAATAAAGAAACGTATGCCAAGCTTCAGCAGCGCAAGATTAGCAATATTGAGTGACTACACCATCAGCATTGTAAAGTGACACTCTTGTCTGACATGGTATTTCAAGGAGTTTCATATACGGTGGGCCCCTGGATTACATTGTCATCGGAATATTCGGAGTAAGTAACCTTTTTTCGTCAAAATATTGGCTCGGTGATCGTCATATATCTCAGTATTAGTCATTCGTCCCGAATGTGTCTGCACAGCCCAAGCGGTCCGACACACCATTTACAGCCAGTGTACCATTGTTTATCAGCCAGTGAGGATGATCCCATGCGCTCGTACGATATATTTTGTATTCCATTCTTTTTAGTGCTTGCAACTGCTAAATAAGCCACCATGGGTGCAAGGAAAGTTTCTGGTGCCAGGCAGCCCTTTGGTAAAGGGCTGAGAGAGAGGGAAGAATGTGTCTTTTTCAGTGATTCTGCAATATGTACGATACTAAAGCAGCAGGAGTCGATAAAGGCTATAGGGCCAGCCAGCGATAAAGTGTAGCATTAACAGTGTAGCAAGTAAGTTAAGCGATTAATCGATAGAAAAAGGACAGCACGAAACTGACTCCTCCATTGTTGTTGGAGGTATATAGGGCTACTGACTAAAACTGCCGCCTCTTGCTGCCACCTTCACCACCACTATGTAAGACTTACTTTTCAGTGACCCTTATACACCCAACAACAAACAACACACCACCACTCGTGACATTCTTTATTTTTTTTTATTAACACACTGGCCGATTCCCACCAAGGCAGGGTGGCCCAAAAAAGAAAAACTTTCACCATCATTCACTCCATCACTGTCTTGCCAGAAAGGTGCTTTACACTACAGTTTTTAAACTGCAACATTAACACCCCTCCTTCAGAGTGCAGGCACTGTACTTCCCATCTCCAGGACTCAAGTCCGGCTTGCCGGTTTCCCTGAATCCCTTCATAAATGTTACTTTGCTCACACTCCAACAGCACGTCGAGTATTAAAAACATTTGTCTCCATTCACTCCTATCAAACAGCTCATGCATGCTGCTGGAGTCCAAGCCCCTCGCACACAAAACCTCCTTTACCCCTCCCTCCAACCTTTCTAGGCCGACCCCTACCCGCCTTCCTTCCACTACAGACTGATACACTCTTGAAGTCATTCTGTTTCGCTCCATTCTCTCTACATGTCCATCCACCTCAACAACCTTCCTCAAGCCCTCTGGACAACAGTTTTGGTAATCCTGCACCTCCTCCTAACTTTCCCAAACTACGAATTCTCTGCATTATATTCACACCACACATTGCTCTCAGACATGACATCTCCACTGCCTCCAGCCTTCTCCTCGCTGCAACATTCATCACCCATGCTTCACACCCATATAAGAGCGTTGGTAAAACTATACTCTCATACATTCCCCTCTTTGCCTCCAAGGACAAAGTTCTTTGTCTCCACAGACTCCTAAGTGCACCACTCGCCCTTTTCCCCTCATCAGTTCTATGATTCACCTCATCTTTCATAGACCCATCCGCTGACACGTCCACTCCCAAATATCTGAATACATTCACCTCCTCCATACTCTCTCCCTCCAATCTGATATCCAATCTTTCATCACCTAATCTTTTTGTTATCCTCATAACCTTACTCTTTCCTGTATTCACTTTTAATTTTCTTCTTTTGCATGCCCTACCAAATTCATCCACCAACCTCTGCAACTTCTCTTCAGAATCTCCCAAGAGCACAGTGTCATCAGCAAAGAGCAACTGTGGCAACTCCCACTTTATGTGTGATTCTTTATCTTTTAACTCCACGCCTCTTGCCAAGACCCTCACATTTACTTCTCTTACAACCCCATCTATAAATATATTAAACAACCACGGTGACATCACACACCCTTGCCTAAGGCCTACTTTTACTGGAGAATAATCTCCCTTTTTCCTACATACTCTAACTTGAGCCTCACTATCCTCGTAAAAACTCTTCACTGCTTTCAGTAACCTACCTCCTATACCATACACCTGCAACATCTGCCACATTGCCCCCCTATCCACCCTGTCATACGCCTTTTCCAAATCCATAAATGCCACAAAAACCTCTTTAGCCTTATCTAAATACTGTTCACTTATATGTTTCACTGTAAACACCTGGTCCACACACCCCCTACCTTTCCTAAAGCCTCCTTGTTCATCTGCTATCCTATTCTCCATCTTACTCTTAATTCTTTCAATAATAACTCTACCATACACTTTACCAGGTATACTCAACAGACTTATCCCCCCTATAATTTTTGCACTCAATTTTGTCCCCTTTCCCTTTATACAAAGGAACTATGCATGCTCTCTGCCAATCCCTAGGTACCTTACCCTCTTCCATACTTTTTTTTTTTTTTCAACAAGTCGGCCGTCTCCCACCGAGGCAGGGTGACCCAAAAAAGAAAGAAAATCCCCAAAAAGAAAATACTTTCATCATCATTCAACACTTTCACCACACTCGCACATTATCACTGTTTTTGCAGAGGTGCTCAGAATACACAGTTTAGAAGCATACACATATAAAGATACACAACATATCCCTCCAAACTGCCAATATCCCAAACCCCTCCTTTAAAGTGCAGGCATTGTACTTCCCATTTCCAGGACTCAAGTCCGACTATATGAAAATAACCGGTTTCCCTGAATCCCTTCACTAAATATTACCCTGCTCACACTCCAACAGATCGTCAGGTCCCAAGTACCATTCGTCTCCATTCACTCCTATCTAACACGCTCACGCACGCTTGCTGGAAGTCCAAGCCCTTTGCCCACAAAACCTCCTTTACCCCCTCTCTCCAACCCTTTCGAGAACGACCCCTACCCCGCCTTCCTTCCCCTATAGATTTATATGCTTACCATGTCATTCTACTTTGATCCATTCTCTCTAAATGACCAAACCACCTCAACAACCCCTCTTCTGCCCTCTGACTAATACGTTTATTAACTCCACACCTATTCCTAATTTCCACACTCCGAATTTTCTGCATAATATTTACACCACACATTGCCCTTAACCCCTTCAGGGTCCAAGGCCCAATTCTGAAGTGGTTCCCCAGTGTCCAAGAATTTTAAAAAAAAAATTTTTTTTATTTTTTCTTATGAAATGGTAGAGAATCTTTTTGTGAAGGTAATAAAACAAAAAGTATGAAATTTGATGGAAAATTGACGAAATTATGCTCGCGAATTTTGATGTGTCAGTGATATTTACGAATCGGCAATTTTGCCGACTTTGACTCCCATTTTAGGCCAATTACATTATTCCAGTCAACCAAATTCTTAGCTATTTCACTAGTATTACTTCTATTCTATCGATTGAGCACAAGAAATCGCCAAGTCAACTGTTTCAACTACAAATTAAAGTGATCGGAAATTGTTAATTTGGCCAATTTAACACAAAGCTCAAAATATTCCAATTTCAAAATAGGGTCCAGAATAAACAATGTAGGCATTCCTGGAACTAAACTAACATTTCCTCTGTTCATTAGTTACGTTTTGAGGCTTTACAAATAAATTCCATTTTTATATTTTATTCACATAATGAATTTTTATTCACACCAAAAAATAGAAGATTTACTGTTATGCAATACTGTAATAATTGTATAAATATCATCACCATATTTGTGAATGCATATTAGACCCACCAGCTGGCGTGTATTAGACGTGTGAGGTCGTTTGTTTACTCTTGAATATCGGCAAAAATTTAACATTTCTGCTATTTTGAGCTCAGTTTCAAGCCATTTCCAGTGCGAAAACCAATCAAAATCATCTCTATTTCTGTAATACGTCTTCCATTCTATCAAATGAGACCAAGAAATCGCAAATAGAACTATAAAAAACATACGAAAAAACACTGCAAAGTCGCTGTTTTAATCGAAAAATCATGATTTCAGTTTTTTTCTCTCATTATACACAGCGTGCTGCAGGATCTGTTTTATGTGGTGCACACATACCACATAGATGTATTCTCTCATATCTAGGCCCAAATGTACCACTGACAGTTTATCAGAGTGAGCTGAGCTCATGACCTAGATCTACGGTTTGGACCCTGAACGTAAAGCCGTAGATCTACGGGACGGACCCTCAAAGGGTTAAACAGGACATCTCCACTGCCTCCAACCGTCTCCTCGCTGCTGCATTTACCACCCCAGCTTCACACCCATATAAGAGTGTTGGTACTATTATACTTTCATACATTCCCTTCTTTGCCTCCATAGGTAACGTTTTTTGACTCCACATATACCTCAACGCACCACTCACCTTTTTTCCCTCATCAATTCTATGATTAACGTCATCCTTCATAAATCCATCCGCCGACACGTCAACTCCCAAGTATCTGAAAGCATTCACTTCTTCCATACTCCTCCTCCCCAATTTGATATCCAATTTTTCTTTATCTAAATCATTTGATACCCTCATCACCTTACTCTTTTCTATGTTCACTTTCAATTTTCTACCTTTACACACATTCCCAAACTCATCCACTAACCTTTGCAATTTTTCTTTAGAATCTCCCATAAGCACAGTATCATCAGCAAAAAGTAACTGTGTCAGTTCCCATTTTGAATTTGATTCCCCAAAATTTAATCCCACCCCTCTCCCGAACACCCTAGCATTTACTTACTTTACAACCCCATCTATAAATATATTAAACAACCATGGTGACATTACACATCCCTGTCTAAGACCTACTTTTACCGGGAAGTAGTCTCCCTCTCTTCTACACACCCTAACCTGAGCCTCACTATCCTCATAAAAACTCTTTACAGCATTTAATAGCTTACCACCATTCCATATACTTGCAACATCTGCCACATTGCTCCTCTATCCACTCTATCATATGCCTTTTCTAAATCCATAAGTGCAATAAAAACTTCCCTTCCTTTATCTAAATACTGTTCACATATATGCTTCAATGTAAACACTTGATCTACACATCCCCTACCCACTCTGAAACCTCCTTGCTCATCCGCAATCCTACATTCTGTCTTACCTCTAATTCTTTCAATTATAACCCTACCGTACACTTTTCCTGGTATACTCAGTAAACTTATTCCTCTAGAATTTTTACAGTCTCTTTTGTCCCCTTTCCCTTTATATAAAGGGACTATACATGCTCTCTGCCAATCCCTAGGTACCTTCCCCTCTTTCATACATTTATTAAACAAAAGTACCAACCACTCCAACACTATATCCCCCCCTGCTTTTAACATTTCTGTCATGATCCCATCAGTTCCAGCTGCTTTATCCCCTTTCATTCTATGTAATGCCTCACATACCTCCCCCACACTTACATTCTGCTCTTCTTCACTCCTAAAAGATGGTATACCTCCCTGACCAGTGCATGAAATTACTGCCTCTCTTTCTTCCTTAACATTTAAAAGTTCCTCAAAATATTCTCGCCATCTACCTAATACCTCCATCTCCCCATCTACTAACTCCCCTACTCTGTTTTTAACTGGCGAATCCATACTTTCCCTAGGCTTTCTTAATTTGTTTAACTCACTCCAAAAATTTTTCTTATTTTCATTAAAATTTCTTGACAGTGCCTCTCCCACTCTATCATCTCTTCCATACATTTATTAAATAATAGCACCAACCACTCGAAAACTATATCCCCACCTGCTTTTAACATTTCTATCTTTATCCCATCAATCCCAGCTGCCTTACCCCCTTTCATTTTACCTACTGCCTCACGAACTTCCCCCACACTCACAACTGACTCTTCCATACTCCTACAAGATGTTATTCCTCCTTGCCCTATACATGAAATCACAGCTTCCCTATCTTCATCAACATTTAACAATTCCTCAAAATATTCCCTCTATCTTCCCAATACCTCTAACTCTCCATTTAATAACTCTACTCTCCTATTTTTAACTGACAAATCCATTTGTTCTCTAGGCTTCTTCAACTTGTTAATCTCACTCCAAAACTTTTTCTTATTTTCAACAAAATTTGTTGATAAGATCTCACCCACTCTCTCATTTGCTCTCTTTTTACATTGTTTCACCACTCTCTTAACCTCTCTCTTTTTCTCCCTATACTCTTCCCTCCTTGCATCACTTCTACTTTGTAAAAACTTCTCATATGATAACTTTTTCTTCCTTACTACTCTCTTTACATCATTCCAAAAATTGCTCCTCTTCCCTCCTGCACCCACTTTCCTGTAACCACAAACTTCTGCTGAACGCTCTAACACTACATTTTTAAACCTACGCCATACCTCTTCGACCCCATTGCCTATGCTCTCATTAGCCCATCTATCCTCCAATAGCTGTTTATATCTTACCCTAACTGCCTCCTCTTTTAGTTTATAAACCTTCACCTCTCTCTTCCCTGATGCTTCTATTCTCCTTGTACCCCATCTACCTTTTACTCTCAGTGTAGCTACAACTAAAAAGTGATCTGATATATCTGTGGCCCCTCTGTAAACATGTACATCCTGAAGTCGACTCAACAGTCTTTTATCTACTAATACATAATCCAACAAACTACTGTCATTTCGCTTTACATCATATCTTGTACAGTGGACCCCTGGTTCACGATATTAATCCATTCCTGAGATCTCATTGTAAACCAAAATTATCGGAAAGCGATTCAATTTTCCCCATAAGAAATAATGGAAATCAAATTAATCCGTGCAAGACACCCAAAAGTATGAAAAAAAAAAACTTTTACCACATGAAATATTAAGTTTATTGCAATATAATAATTACAATAACAATAATAACAATAGCATAATCACAATAGAATAATTGACACTTACCTTTAATGAAGATCTGGTAATGATTGATGGGATGGGAGGAGGGGAGAGTGTCGAAGTTTTTAATGTTTAGAAGGGGAATCCCCCTCCATTAGGACTTGAGGTAGCAAGTCCTTTTCCGGGGTTACTTCCCTTCTTCTTTTAATGCCACTAGGACGAGCTTGAGAGTCACTGTCCATAGAGGTTTACACAATTGAGGATATTAAAGTGATCCTTTCAAAACTCCTTTAGAGTCAGTAGAGTACCTGTGGTCACTTCAAAGCACCTTTCAAACATAGCTTTAGTGTACAGTTTCTTGAAGTTGGAAATGATCTGCTGGTTCATGGGCTGCAGGAGAGGAGTGGTATTAGGAGGCAAAAACTTGACCTTAATGAAGCTCATGTCCCCATAAAGTCGCTCTGCCAAGTCTGTAGGATGACTAGGCGTATTGTCTAACACCAGGAGGCACTTATGGTCTATTTTCTTTTCAGTTAGGTAATTTTTCACATTGGGGGCAAATGCATGGTGTAACCAGTCATAGAAAATGTCCCTAGTGGCCCATGCCTTACTGTTTGCCCTCCACAGCACACACAAATTAGCCTTGAGAATATTCTTTTGCCTGAACGCTCTGGGAGTTTCTGAGTGATACACCAATAAAGGCTTCACTTTGCAATCACCACTAGCATTGGCACACATCAGAAGAGTAAGCCTGTCTTTCATAGGCTTATGTCGTGGGAGTGCCTTTTCCTCCTGAGTAATGTAGGTCCTGCTTGGCAATTTCTTCCAAAACAGGCCTGTTTCGTCACAATTAAACACTTGTTCAGGTTTCAGTCCTTCAGCCTCTATGTACTCCTTGAATTCATGCACATATTTTTCAGCCGCTTTGTGGTCTGAACTGGCAGCCTCACCATGCCTAATCACACTATGTATGCCACTACGATTCTTAAATCTTTCAAACCAACCTTTGCTGGCCTTAAATTCACTCACATCACCACTAGTTGCAGGCAATATCTTTACCAAATCATCATGCAACTGCCTAGCCTTTTCACTTATGATCACTTGAGAGATGCTATCTCCTGCTATCTGTTTTTCATTTATCCACACCAATAACAGTCTCTCAAAATTTTCTAACACTTGCTGTTGCTGTTTCGTAATCACAGTTGCACCTTTTGCAAGAACAGCTTCCTTGATTGCCGTTTTCCTGCTCACTATAGTAGAGATGGTTGATTGGGATTTACTATACAGCGTGGCCAGCTCCGACACGCGCACTCCACTTTCATACTTTGCAATTATCTATACACAAATAACCCGCACATAAAAGAGAGAAGCTTACGACGACGTTTCGGTCCGACTTGGACCATTGACAAAGTCAATGGTCCAATGTCAATGGTCCAAGTCGGACCGAAACGTCGTCGTAAGCTTCTCTCTTTTATGTGCGGGTTATTTGTGTATCGTTCCAGGCACGGTATTGTGCCTTTTTGTTATTTATTTATTTATTTTTGCAATTATCTCTTTCTTCATTTCAGTAGTCATTAGCACCCTTGGTCTCGATGGGTTGGCATTAGAAGCTTTCTTGGGGCCCATGGTGACTTATTTTGCAGAAACAAGCACCAAAAACAGTGATAATATGGATAATATGGAATGTGCTGAATGTATCATTAGATGCGCACACAGTGGCTGGCTTGTAAACACTGGCACACACGGGGCAGCTCAGGCCACGTGTGGACACGTCTTGTACGAATCATATCGCATACCGGGTTTTGTAACGGGAACCGAGGCAAATTTTTTGCGATATAATGCTTCGGATACCGGATTTATCGGATACCGATGGCTTCGCGAACGGGGGGTCCACTACATACTTATATATCCTCTTTTTCTTAAAATATGTATTACCTATAACTAAACCCCTTTCTATACAAAGTTCAATCAAAGGGCTCCCATTATCATTTACACCTGGCACCCCAAACTTACCTACCACACCCTCTCTAAAAGTTTCTCGTACTTTAGCATTCAGGTCCCCTACCACAATTACTCTCTCACTTGGTTCAAAGGTTCCTATACATTCACTTAACATCTCCCAAAATCTCTCTCTCTCCTCTACTTTCCTCTCTTCTCCAGGTGCATACACGCTTATTATGACCCACTTTTCACATCCAACCTTTACTTTAATCCACATAATCCTTGAATTTACACATTCATATTCTCTTTTCTCCTTCCATAACTGATCCTTCAACATTATTGCTACCCCTTCCTTAGCTCTAACTCTCTCAGATACTCCAGATTTAATCCCATTTATTTCTCCCCATCTAAACTCCCCTACCCCCTTCAGCTTTGTTTCGCTTAGGGCCAGGACATCCAACTTCTTTTCATTCATAACATCAGCAATCATCTGTTTCTTGTCATCTGCACTACATCCACGCACATTCAAGCATCCCAGTTTTATAAAGTTTTTCTTCTTCTCTTTTTTAGTAAATGTTTACAGGAGAAGGGGTTACTAGCCCATTGCTCCCGGCATTTTAGTCGCCTCATACGACACACATGGTTTACGGAGGAAAGATTCTTTTCCACTTCCCCATGGACAATAGAAGAAATAAAGAAGAACAAGAGCTATTTAGAAAAAGGAAAAAAAACCTAGATGTATGTATATATATATCCATGTACGTGTCTGTGAAGGGTGACCAAAGTGTAAGTAGGAGTAGCAAGATATCCCTGTTATCTAGCGTGTTTATGAGACAGAAAAAGACACCAGCAATCCTACCATCATGTAAAACAGTTACAGGTTTCTGTTTCACAGTCATCTGGCAGGACGGTAGTACTTCCCTGGGTGGTTGCTGTCTACCAACTTATTACGCACAGAAAATTGCCCTCTTCATTTAAAAAAAATCAGAATATTCGGAGAGCTAGCAGTGAAAATGTCTATGAACATTTGGACAGTTCAAGGGTAAATGTACCACTCACCTATTTCCCTTCATTAGTTCTGTGGTTTATCATGTCTTTCATATCCCCGTCCACAAACACTCCCACTCCCAAATATCTGAACACCTTCGCTTCCTCCATACTTCCTCCCTCCAATCTGACACTCAGTTTTTCATTATCTAACTCGTTTGGTACCCTCATCACCTTACTTTTACCTATGTTCACTTTCAACTTCCTTTTCACACCCTCCCAAACTCAAACACTGACCTTTGCATCCTTTCCCTCTTTCCTTAACGTCTTGGTTAACTTTATCTATGCTAATTAATTAATTTCAATACCAGGATTGTTCTAAGCAAGTCCATTATGTTTTCTATGTTTATTGTGAAATAATTATACTTAAAATGTGCATAAAAATTCATTTACTTTTTATTTTATTGCTAGAAACCTAGAACGAAGTCAGAAATACTCTAGCCAAACTCTTGATGAACTGTATAAGAAGTCTAGTGAGGAGTTAAACGTGGAGTTGATTCTGGAGTTGTTACGTTACATTGCTCAGCAACCTCCAGGTGCTGTCCTGATCTTTCTTCCTGGATGGGACAAGATCTCAAAACTACATTCAATGATACAAGAAGACAGAATGCTAGGTGGACGTAAGTATTTTGGCAAAGATTAGCTTCAATTTAAACAGTCTTTCAGTATTTGATGTACAGTTAGGTGTACCACTTAAAAATGAAAATGTGTTCTGTGTAGTAGTATGTTGATGTCATGGTAGTAATACAATTATTCCAGAGTATGGCATAAAAATACTGCTTCACAGGATCTGGAATATAAGACACAGGTAGCAGAGAATTCTTTTCTTTTATACAATTCTCTGCTACTAATGTCTTTTTCTGCCTGGCTGCTTTTGCCATTGTCTACCTTTACAGGATCTGTTTTCTTTGTAGCAAATATTTTTTGTTGCTGGAATGAATAGAATAAGTACCTCTTGATGTCTGCAAAAGGGATAAAGTTGGAAAGAAAAAATGGAGACTGCAGTATTTGTAAAAAAAAAAAAAAAAAAAAAAATTACAGGTTGCAGAATTATAGTCCAAAACACTGTTAAAATTCTGGAGGGGGGGGGTAAATCCAATCAGGAATCGTATAAATGAATTTTTTTGTGTAATTTAAACTGTTCGTATTAGCAAAGCGCCATAAAGTGGGGCCCACCTGTGTAGTAATTTTATGGTACTCAACGTAATTTACAGTAATTATTTTAGCCTTTTCGTGGTGGAGAGATGAGATGTAAACCACTGAATAACTTTTACTCTGAGTCAGAGAAGCTGTAAAGCTCTGCTAGTGAAAACAATGTAGATGCCTAGAAGACTTAGTTTTCACATACCCCTGCCACTGAGATACCAGACTTAACCTTTCTCCTTAACAATGAGAACCACATGTTTTCTTTTGGCACTGCCACTTGATTTAGAAGCCATTGTTAATTGCACTGTACGTAATATATTAGTAGTAGTAGGTTGGTAGACAGCAACTGCCCAGGGAGGTACTACCATACTGCCAAGTGAGCGTAAAACAGAAAACTGTATTTGTTTTACATGATGGTAGGATTGCAGGTGTCTTTTTTCTGTCTCATAAATCATGCAAGATTTCAGGTACATCTTACTACTTCTATGTACACTTAGGTCACACTACATATGCATGTACAAGTTTATGTATACACTCTCATCTGAGTTTTCTTTGCTTTTATCTTAATAGTTCTTCTTATTATTATTACTTTTCCTTTCACATCGATGGGGAAGAGGAATAAGAATCTTTCCTCCATAAGCCATGTGTGTTGCAAAAGTCAACTAAAATGCCAGGAGCAATGGGCTAGTAACCCCTGCCCCGTATAACCTACTAAAAAGAAAAAGAAGAAAACCATCAAAGTGGGATGTTTGAATGTGCATGGTTGTAGTGCGAATGATAAGAATGATGATTGTGGATGATATGAATGAAAAGCTGGATATCCTGGCTTTAAGGGAAACAAAGCTGAAGGGGGTAGGAGAGTTTCATTGGGGAGAAATAAATGGGCTTAGGTCAGGGGTTTCTAATAGAATTAGAGCTAAGGAAGGAGTAGCAATAATGTTGAAGGATAAGTTATGGCAGGAAAAGAAGGAATATAAATGTATGAATTCAAGGATTATGTGGAGTAAAATAAGGGATGGATGTGAAAAGTGGGTTATAGTAAGTGTTTATGAACCTTGAGAAGAGAGAAGTGTAGAGGAGAGAGAGAGATTTTGGGAAATGTTGAGTGAGTGCATGGGGAGTTTTGAACCAAGTGAGAAAATACTTGTGGTTGGGGATCTCAATGCTAAAATGGGTAAAAATGTTGTAGAGGGAGTAGTAGGTAAATTTGGGGTGTCAGGGGTAAATTAAAATGGGGATCCTTTAATTGAACTAAGTGTAGAAAGAGGTTTGGTAATAAGTAATACATATTTTATGAAGAAGAGGATAAATAAGTATAGTACAGGATATGATATAGCACGTAATGAAGGTACAAGTTTTGTTATATTATGTATTGGTGGGTAAAAGGTTGATGGGTAGGCTTCAGGATGTACATGTTTATAGAGGAGCAATGGATATATTGGATCATTATCTAGTTGTAGCTACAGTTAGAGTAAGAGGTAGATAGAACAAAAGGAAAATGGCAACAGTAAGTAAGAGAAGTGAAAGTTTATGAACTCAGGGAGGAGGAAGTTAGGGTGAGATATAAGCAACTTTTGGCAAAAAGGTGGGCTAGTGAATGTTTGGGTAGTGGGGGAGGTTGAAGAGGGATGGGATAGTTTTAAAAATGCAGTATTAGAATGTGAGGGAGAGGTTTGTGGTTATAGGAGGGTGGGTGCAGGAGGAAAGAGGAGTGATTGGTGGAATGATCAGGTAAAGGGTGCAGTGAAAGTGAAAAAGGTAGCTTATGAGAGGATTTTACAAAGCAGAAGTGATATAAGAAGGGCAGAGTATATGGAGAGTAAAAGAAAGGTGAAGAGAGTGGCGAAGAGTGCAAAAAGAGAGCAAATGATAGTGTGTGAGAGGCACTGTCAAGAAATTTTGCTGAGAGGAAGAAAAAATTTTGGAGTGAGATAAACAAGTTAAGAAAGCCCAGGGAACAAATGGATTTGTCAGTTAAAAATAGAGTAGGGGAGTTAGTAGATGGGGAGATGGAGGTATTGGGTAGATGGCGGGAATATTTTGATAACTCTAAATGTCGATGAAGAAAGGGAGGCAGTAATTTCATGCACTGGCCGGGAAGGTGTAACATCTTTTTAGGAGTAAAGAAGAGCAGGATATGAGATTTGGGGAGGTGCATTAGACATTTTGTAGAATAAAAGGGATAAAGCAGCTGAAATGGATGGGATCATGACAGAAATGTTAAAAGCAGGGGGGTATATAGTGTTGGAGTGGTTGGTATTTTTGTTTAATAAATGTATGAAACAGGGGAAGGTACCTAGGGATTGGCAGAGACTATGTATAATTTCTTTATAAAAATGGAAGGGGGACAAAAAAGATTGTAAAAATTTTAGGGGAATAAGTTTACTGAGTATACCAGGAAAAGTGTACAGTAGGATTATTATTGAAAGAATTAGAGGTAAAACAGAGTAGAATTTCGGATGAGCTAGGAGACTTTACAGTGGATAAGGGATGTGTAGATCAGGTGTTTACATTGAAGCATATATGCGAACAGTATTTAGATAAACATAGGGAAGTTTTCATTGCATTTATTTATTTAGAAATGGCATATGATAGAGTAGATAGAGGAGCAATGTGGCAGATGTTTTAGGTACAGTGGACCCTCGGCTAACGATATTAATCTGTTCCTGAGAGCTCATCGTTAGACAAAATTATCGTTAGCCGAATTAATTTTCCCCATAAGAAATAATGGAAATCCAATTAATCCGTTCCAGACAGCCAAAAGTATTAAAAATTTTTTTTTTCATGAAATATACATTTCCCTACAAAGAAAACAATGAGACATGCACAATAACTATATAAATAAATGTTTAAATGACACTTACCTTTATTGAAGAATATTGATGAGTGATGAGACACTGTTTTTCTTGAACACTGGGATTTTCAGAGTGGTACATGAGTAAAGGCTTCACTTTGCAATCCTTACTAGCATTACAACAAAACAAGAAAGTTAGCCTGTCTTTCATAGGCTTGTGTCCTGGCAGTGACTTTTTCTCCTGAGTAATGTAGGTCCTGTTTGGCATTTTCTTCCAGAATAAGCCTGTTTCGTCACAGTTGAACACTTGTTGGGGTTGGAATTTTTCAGCTTCGCCATGCCTTATCACACTGTGTATGCCACTATGATTCTTAAATCTCTCAAACCAACCTTTGCTGGCCTTAAATTCACCAATATGAGCACTAGTTCCAGGCATTTTTTACCTGTTCACCTGAGTGTTAGTCGACTGGTGTGGGTCGCATCCTGGGGGACAAAATTAAGGACCCCAATGGAAATAAGTTAGACAGTCCTCAATGACTCACTGACTTTCTTGGGTTATCCTGGGTGGCTAACCCTCTGGGGGTTAATTGTTTCTCGGTAATTGTTTCTCGTTAAAGCCACACCAACAATAGTCTCTCCACATCGTCAAGTAGTACAGCTGACGGTGGTGCAGCAACAGCTGACGGTGGTGCAGCAGCAGCTGACCGTGGTATGATAGTATTTCAATAGTATTTCTCACCCTTTTTACCACAGGGTTGGCACTAGAAACTTTCTTTGGGCCCATGGTGGCTTACTTAGCAGTTACAAGCACTATAAACAATGGAATAATACAAAATGTATCGAATGTATGCATGAAACCGGCCACCCTGGCTTGTAAACAGTGACGGTAGGGCAACTGAGGCGCTCAGGCTGGACGGACAAGTTCAGGACGAATCACGTTGGGCGAGTTTTTTAGCGTTAGGCGAGCCAAAAATTTTTACGCTCAAATGCTTCGTTAGACGGATTTAACGTTATACGATGCGTTCATTAGCCGAGGGTCCATTGTATTTATGCAATAGACAGTAAGTTACTAAATGCTGTAAAGAGTTTTTATGAGGATAGTGAGGCTCGGGTTAGGGTGTGTAGAAGAGAGGAAGATTACTTCCCAGTAAAAGTAGGTCTTAGACAGGGATGCGTAATGTCACAATGGTTGTTTAACATATTTATAGAAGGGGCTGTAAAAAAAGTAAATGCTAGGGTGTTGGGGAGAAGGGTGGGATTAAATTATGGGGAATCAAATACAAAATGGGAGTTGACACAGTTACTTTTTTGCTGATGATACTGTGCTTTTGGGGGATTCTAAAGAAAGGTTGCAAAGGTTAGTGGACAAGTTTGGGAGGGTGTGTAAAGGTAGAAAATTGAAAGTGAATATAAGAGTAAAGTTATCTTTCTTTCAACACACCTGCCATATCCCACCGAGGCGGGGTGGCCCAAAAGAAAAAATAAAAGTTTCTCCTTTTACATTTAGTAATATATACAGGAGAAGGGGTTACTAGCCCCTTGCTCCTAAGAGTAAAGTGATGTGGGTATCAAATTGGATATCATATTGGAGGGAGGGAGTAATGAAGTGAATGTTTTCAGGTATTTGGGAGTTGACTTGTTAGCAGATGGGTTTATGAAGGATAAGTTAAACCATAGAATTGGTGAAGGAAAAAAGGTGAGTGGTGCATTGAGGTATCTGTGGAAACAAGGAACATTATCCATAGAGGCAAGGAAGGGAATGTATGAGAGTTTAGTGGTACCAACACTTTTATGTGGGTGTGAAGCAATGGGTTGTAAATGCTGAGATGTCGTGTCTAAGGGCAGTGTGTCGTGTAAATATTATGCAGAGAATTCGTAGTGTGGAAATTAGGAGATGTGGAGTTACTGAAAGTATTAGTCAAATGGCTGAAGAGGGGCTGTTGAGGTGATTTGATCCTTTAGAAAGAATGGAACAAAGTAGAATGACTTGGAGAGCACACAAATCTATTGGAGAGGGTAGATGGGGTAGGGGTCGTCCCTGAAAAGGTTGGAGGGAAGGGTTAAAGGAAGTTTTGTGGGTGAGGGGCTTGAACTTCCGGCAAACATGTGTGGTGTGTTAGATAGGAGTGAATGGGGACCTGATGAGCTGTTGGAGTCTGAGCATGGTAATATCTTGTGAAGGGATTCAGGGAAACTGGTTAGCCTTACCTGAGTCCTGGGAATTGGAAGTACAATGCCTGCACTTTAAGGAGAGGTTTAGGATATTGGCAGTTTGGAGGGACGTCTAAACTGTCGTATCTGAGCACCTCTGCAAAGACAGTGATTATGTATGAGTGATGGTGAAAGTGTTGAATGATGAAAGTTTTTTCTTTCTTTTTGGGTTTTTTCTTTCTTTTTGAATTACCCGCCCTCAGTGGGAAATGGCCGGTATGTTAAAATAAATAAATAAATAAATAAATAAATTTAATAAATATATAAATATATATATACAGTGGACCCCCGCATAACGATTACCTCCAAATGCGACCAAATATGTAAGTGTATTTATGTAAGTGCGTTTGTACGTGTATGTTTGGGGGTCTGAAAGGAATAATCTACTTCACAATATTCCTTATGGGAATAAATTCGGTCAGTACTGGCACCTGAACATACTTATGGAGTGAAAAAATATCTTTAAACCGGGGGCCCACTGTGTTGTGTGTGGTGTGTGTGTGTGTGTGTTTTGGTGTGGTGTGTGTGTGGTTGTGGTGTGTTGTGTGGTGTGTGTGTGTGTGTGTTGTTGTGTGTGTGTGTGTGTGTGTGTGTTTATATATATTATATATTATTTATATTATATATATTAAAGGTTTTTACAAAGCAGAAGGTTTTAAAAGAAGAGCGGTATTGGGATTTTAAAAAAAAGGTAAAGGAGTGGTGAGAGAGTGCAAAAAAGGGAGCGATGATAGAGGGGAGAGGCACTGCAAAAAATTTTAATGAAAATAAAAAAAAAATTTTGGAGTGATTTAAACAATAAAAACCCTAGGGAAAATATGATTTGTCATTAAAAAAACAGGTAGGGGAGTTAGTAGATGGGGGGATGGGGGTATTGGGTAGATGGCGGAATATTTTTAGGAACTTTTAAATGTTAAGGAAGAAACAGAGCAGTAATTTCATGCACTGTCAGGGAGGTATACCATCTTTTAGGAGTGAAGAAGAGCAGAATGTAGTGTGGGGGAGGTACGTGAGGCATTACGTAAAATGAAAGTGGTAAGCAGCTGGAACTGATGGATCATGACAGAAATGTTAAAAGCAGGGGGGGATATAGTGTTGGAGTGGTTGGTACTTTTGTTTAATAAATGTATGAAGAGGGGAAGGTACCTAGGGATTGGCAAGAGCATGTATAGTCCCTTATATAAAGGGAAAGGGGACAAAGAGACTAAAATTATAGAGGAATAAGCTTACTGAGTATACCAGGAAAAGTGTACGGTAGGGTTATAATTGAAGAATTAGAGGTAAGACAGAATGTAGGATTGCGGATAGCAAGAGGTTTAGAGTGGGTAGGGATGTGTAGATCAGGTGTTTACATTGAAGCATATATGTGAACAGATTTAGATAAAGATAGGGAAGTTTTTATTGCATTTATGGATTTAGAAAAGGCATATGATAGAGTGGATAAGGAGCAATGTGGCAGATGTTGCAAGTATATGGAATAGGTGGTAAGTATTAAATGCTGTAAAGAGTTTTTATGAGGATAGTGAGGCTCAGGTTAGGGTGTGTAGAAGAGAGGGAGACTACTTCCCGGTAAAAGTAGGTCTTAGACAGGGATGTGTAATGTCACCATGGTTGTTTAATATATTTATAGATGGGTTGTAAAGGAAGTAATGCTAGGGTGTTTGGGAGAGGGTGGGATTAAATTATGGGGAATCAAATTCAAAATGGGAATTGACACAGTTACTTTTTGCTGATGATACTGTGCTTATGGGAGATTCTAAGAAAAATTGCAAGGTTAGTGGATGAGTTTGGGAATGTGTGTAAAGTAGAAAGTTGAAAGTGAACATAGAAAAGAGTAAGGTGATGAGGGTGTCAAATGATTTAGATAAAAAATTGGATATCAAATTGGGGAGGAGGAGTATGAAGAAGTGAATGTTTCAGATACTTGGAGTTGACGTGTCGGCGGATGATTTATGAAGGATGAGGTTAATCATAGAATTGATGAGGGAAAAAGGTGAGTGGTGCGTTGAGGTATATGTGGAGTCAAAAACGTTATCTATGGAGGCAAAGAAGGGAATGTATGAAGTATAGTAGTACCAACACTCTTATATGGGTGTGAAGCTTGGTGGTAAATGCAGCAGCGAGGAGACGGTTGGAGGCAGCGGAGATGTCTGTTTAAGGGCAATGTGTGGTGTAAATATTATGCAGAAAATTCGGAGTGTGGAAATTAGGAGAAGGTGTGGAGTTAATAAAAGTATAGTCAGAGGCAGAGAGGGGTTGTTGAGGTGGTTTGGTCATTTAGAGAGAATGGATCACAGTAGAATGACATGGAAAGCATATAAACTATAGGGGAAGGAAGGCGGGGTAGGGGTCGTCCTCGAAGGGTTGGAGAGAGGGGGTAAAGGAGGTTTGTGGGTAAGGGCTTGGACTTCCAGCAAGCGTGCGTGAGCGTGTTAGATAGGAGTGAATGGAGACGAATGGTATTGGGACCTGACGATCTGTTGGAGTGTGAGCAGGGTAATATTTAGTGAAGGATTCAGGGAAACCGGTTATTTTCATATAGTCGGACTTGAGTCCGGAAATGGGAAGTACAATGCCTGCACTTTAAAGGAGGGGTTGGATATTGCAGTCTGGAGGGATATGTTGTGTATCTTTATATGTTTATGCTTCTAGAATTTGATTTATATCTTTGAGCACCTTGCAAAAAATGATAATGTCGAGTGTGGTGATAGTGTTGAATGATGATGAAAAGTATTTTTTTTTGGATATTATATATTTCTTTTTTGGGTACCCTGCCTCGAGTGGGAGACGCCTGACTTTTAATAATATAAATATATATAATATATATATATATATATATATAATATATATATATATATATATTATATATATATATATATATATATATATATATATATATAATTCACACAAAATGCACTAAATCCAGGGAAAATTTGACTGAGTGTATGTGTGAGTGAGTAGAAACAATAAACTGGCATGGGTGGCCTACAGCTCAGGTATCAGTAAAAAGGGACAGGTCCTAAACATGGCCACTTTGGCCTGTACTGGACAGATGTTGGAGTTACTGGAGACTACTGGACACTTATTGCTCTGGACATAATGCAAAATTACAGAATTTTGTCCAATAATTAGAGCTTTTATCCAGCCAAATTTTTCATCTGAAATTCCCTGAAATCTGTTAGTGAGAGGTTTTAGTATTTACTGAATTTAAAAATACAGTATTTATTACTTCAATAAATGCACTAACCATAGTTTGTCTAGAAATAAAATATCATAAAATATGCTTTATTATTTAAAAAAATGTATTAAATGTATTCCTTTCCAGGTAATTATCTGGTGATTCCATTACACTCCATGATGCCAACAGCTAACCAGCGTGAGGTGTTTGACAGACCACCTAAAGGTAATGTGGGCTGAATTACAGTAGACCGCCATTTAGCACAGTAGTTACGTCCCTGAAAATGCCATGTTAGGTAAAAATCACGTTAGTTGAACTGAAGAACTTATGGGAAAAATAAGGTTACATTCCTGGAATCCCCCAAAAAGCCAAACAACTTTTTTTTTTAGGCCTCCACATCTTACAAAAATAAAAGTGAATATGTAGTTGTAGTTCAAAAACAGTGATTATGTGTGAGTGAGGTGAAAGTGTTGAATGATGATGAAAGTATTTCCTTTTTGGGGATTTTCTTTCTTTTTGGGTCACCCTGCCTCTGTGGGAGACAGCCGACTTGTTGAAAAAAAAAAAAAGTTCATTGTTGTGATGTATTAAGTTGTTTTTACTGCTTAAGACTACAAATGTAACAGAAATAATAGTATTTCTTACCATAACCCTTTGACTGTTTTGGTCGCATATATACGTCTTACGAGCCACTGTTTTTGATGTATATATGCTCAAAAAAAATTCTAGCGGCTTCAAATCAAGCAGGAGAAAGCTGGTAGGCCCACATGTGAGAGAATGGGTGTGTGGGGTCAGTGTGCATCATATAAAAAAAAATCCTGCAGCACGCAGTGCATAATGAGGAAAAAAAAAAAGACCGATTTTTTGGATTAAAACTCCGACTTTGTGATCTATTTTCGTATAGTATTGATGGTTGTATTCTCATTTTCGTGGTCTCATTTGATAGAATGGATAACATGTTATAGAAATAGAGGTGATTTTGATTGGTTTTACTATGAAAAGAACCTTGAAATGGAGCTCAAAGTAGGGGAAATGTTTGATTTTTGCTGATGTTCAAGAGTAAACAAATGAGACCATTTTTCAATAAATGTCCAAGTAGCCATTCTAATATGCAGTCATGAATGGGTTCACATTATTTATACAGTTATTACAATATTGCAGTAATCTGCATAACAGTAAATCTTCTAGTTTTTGTTTGAATAAAAATTCAAAATAGAAAGCAAGAGTAATATCAGTGGTGCCTGGAGATGAGACTGATGAACAAAGAAAATGTTATTTTAGAGCCAGGAATGTCTGCAGTGTTCATTCTGGACCCTATTTTGAAATTGTCATATTTTTTAATTTTCGTGAAATTGGCCAAATTGCAAATTTCTGACCACTTTATTGGGTTATTGAAATTTGTAAATGGGCAGTTTCTTGTACTCAGTCGATAGAAAAAAATGGAGTTCTAAAGAAATAGCTATGAGTTTGATCAACTGGAACAATGGAATTAGCCAAAAATAGGGCTCAAAGTAGGCGAAATCGCTGATTCGTAAATATTGCCAAGGTCGTTAACTTCGCGAGAGCGTAATTCCATCAGTTTTCCATCAAATTTCGTTCTTTTGGTGTCATTACAATCAGGAAAAGATTCTCTATCATTTCATGAGAAAAAATAATTTTTTTTCGGACACCAGGAGACACCTCAGATTTGGGGTTGCGACAGTCAAGGGGTTAAATGGTGGGTGCTGGTGTTTGTAGATGATTGTGAAGAGAGTGGAGAGTTATGTTGTGGTCTTACTGGGCTGAGGTGGATGGTAGAGGTTCTGTTACTGAAGTTGATGGTTATTACAAATTTGGTAGGGAAGCTTCTAGGGGAAGCTAAACTAATAGGCCTATAGTATAATTAATAAACTCACCCATTACCAAACCTGCAATATGCAATATAGTCCGGAGTACAAAAACACATACAATACTTTTTAATCTTTACTAGTAAAATTGTTTTATCATAAAAAAGTATTATTTGATTTATGCAGAAACATAATAAAATAAGAGTATATTCTTTGGCATTAATATCACATTACACTAGCAATGTAGTCATGACCCTACCTACCCCGTGTCACAAGACACTACCTTTCCCTAAGTCTCATGACACACTTACTACTACTTGTCATAATACACCCTTGTCTCTGTTATGACACTCCTTCTCTCACTGTCACAAGACACCCTTTTCTCTGCGTCATAACACGCTTCCTCTCTGTGTCACTTGACACCCTGTTCTCTGTGTCGTAAGACACTACCTTTTGTACAGGGTTACATGACACCTTGTTAATGGCATATGATTGTTACACCCTTCACCTGTGTTATTACTGACAATCTCACACATGACACTGTTAACACTACCGTCTGTGTCACACATGACAAACCTTGACTGTCTTCATACAACTCTACCTCGCCTGTGTCTTCACACGACACTAACTCAACCGTGTCTTCACAACATCGTGGGATAGCCAGGAGCAAACCAAGTACAGACGGTACATGTGTCTAGCAGTGATGAACACACACTCGTGAATACTCTCTGAAGCCATCAGGCTCAGTGAGCGGTGGTGAACACACACTGTGGTGAATACACTCTTTCTGACACTGAGGCCGGCTAAGCAGCCCCTCCCCCTACATTGGTTATGCTGACATCACACAGGGTGCTGCCAGGTAACAACCATAGCAGCACCCAAGTGGTCAGTCAACCACCTCCCTTTATTTGTTTGTTTCTGGGTTCGCAACAATGGTTGTACTGGCATGTCTAACTTTAATTCATTCAGTCAGTCAGTCAAGTCATTTAGTAAGTCAGTCAGGTCATTCAGTAAGTCACTCAATAAGTCAGTCAAGTCAATCAGTAAGTCTACCTGGAGTTTACCTGAGGTTATTCCGGGGATCAATGCCCCCGCGGCCCGGTCCACGACCAGGCCTCCTGGTGGATCAGGGCCTGATCAACCAGGCTGTTACTGCTGGCCGCAAGTAGTCTGACGTACGAACCACAGCCCGGCTGATCCGGCACTTACTTTAGGTATCTGTCCAGCTCTCTCTTGAAGGCAGCCAAGGGTTTATTGGTAATTCCCCTTATGCTTGGTGAGAGGCTGTTGAACAGTCTTGGGCCCTGGATACTTGTGGTGTTTTCTCTTAGTGTACCAATGGCGCCCCTACTTTTAATTTGGGGTATTTTGCATCACCTGCCCAGTCTTTTACTTTTGTAGGGAGTGATTTCTGTGTGCAGATTTGGAATCATTCCTTCCAGGATTTTCCAAGTGTAGATTATGATATCTCTCTCTCTCTCTCTCCTGCGTTCCAACGAGTACAAGTCAAGTGTTTCCAAGCGTTACCAGTAGTTAAGGTGCTTGACAGAACTTATATGTGCAGTCAAGATCAGTCAAGTCATTCAGTAGGTCAGTCAAGTCATTCATTCAGTCAGTCAAGTCATTCAGTAAGTCAATCAAGTCATTCATTCAGTCAGGTCACTCAGTAAGTCAAGTCACTCAGTAAGTCAGTCAGTCAGTTCAGTCAGTCATTCAGTAAGTCAGTCACACAAACTCATGTTTACCTCTTTTCCTGTGTACAAAGTAACACTTCATTACGGCTACAGGTTATCTTTTGTCTAATATCTTTGTTTGTTAATTCTAAGACTTTAGTGTTGATACCTCTTTGTGCCACTTTCAGCAACACTGTATGGCTACTGGGTGTCATGATTGCTTGGCAGATACAAAATATAGTAATTAAAATATCATAACACAATTTACAAACACAGCTGCCTTGTAGCAGAGAAAGACTGGACACGTATGAATTACGAATGTTGGGATGGTGGGGTGGTGTCAGGGAGTGGCAGGGGATGGCGGGAGGGCTCCCCGGCTGCTCCACAACAAGGTGACCGCTTGAGCTAAAGAGAATTTTTTTTTCCTTCCCACAAACTGAACCATGTAAATTAATTATGCGACTTGTTACATAAAATTGTGCAGCAATTCTTCAATCGTGCAATACTCAGATCGTGCCAAATAAACTCGTGCTAAATGACGGTCTGCTGTATATCAGTCTTCTGTATGCTGTTTCAGTACTCTCATTAGGGTTTTTCTTGTAGAATCTCCACTAGATTTTTTTTAACTCACTGTCCATCTCCCAATAAGATAGGGCAACCCGAAAAAGAAACTTTCACTATCGTTCATTCCAACACTGTCTTGCCAGAGGCATGCAGACATTACTGTTCAGATTCTCCTCTTTCAGAGTGCACCATTGTACTTCCCGCCTCCAGGACTCAAGTGCAGCTAACTGGTTTCCCTGAATCTTTTCACAGAATGTTACCTTGCTGACACTCCTATCTAACACACTCACACATGCCTACTGAGTGTCTAAGCCTCTCGCACACAAGACCTTTACCCCTCCCTTCAGCCTTTCCTAGGGTGACCTCCTACTCCACCTTCCCTCTGCTACGGATTTAGACTCTCTCCAAGTCATCATATTTTGATCCATCCTCATCGTATGTCCAGACCATCTCAACAACATCTCAACAACCCTTCTTCATCCCCCTGGATAATACTTTTAGTAAATCCACATCTCCTAATCTTCAAGTTACAAATTCTCTGCATGATACTTACCCTCAGATATGACATGTTAACTGCCTCCAGCCTCCTCTTTCTTGCAACATTCCATGCTTGACACCCATATAAGAATGTTAGTGCCATTATACTCTCATTCATTCCCCTCTTTGTCTCCACAGGTACCTCAATGCATCACCCCCTAATTTTTTCCATCATTTATATGGTGTACATATTTTAATAATGTTGAATGTTTTGTTAGCTTTAAAGTTTTAAATTGCATTTTTTGTCTGTACAGTGGACCCTTGACCAATGGCGTTAATCCGTTCCAGAGAGCTAGCCATTAGTCATATTTGCCGTTAGTCTAATTAATTTTCCCCATAAGAAATAATGGAAATAGAATTAATCCGTTCCAGACACCCAACAGTATTAAACAAAATAACTTTTTTACATGATATATACGTTTCCCTACACAAAAACGAATGGGACATGCAAAATAAACAATAATTAAATGCCACTTACCTTTATTGTGGAGTTGTTGATGAGTGATGAGACGGCAGGAGGGCAGATGATGCAGGTGTGTTATTGTTTGGAAGGGAAATCCCCTTCCATAAAGACTTGAGGTACTAAGTCCTTTGGTCGGGTCACCTCCCTTCTTGGTTTTTTAATGCCACTAGGACCAGCTTGAGAGTCACTGGACCCCTGTCAGACAAAATATCTGTCCAGAGAGCTGTGTTTCTCACATGCCCTTAGGATTTCCCTAAAATGGGACACAAGAGTGTCATTGTACATGTTGCCAATATGGCTTGCAACTTCTGTGACAGGGTAAAATTCATCCATAAATGCTTGCACCTTTGTAAACATTGAACACTTTTCCCTAATCCTTGACAAAGTCATCTTCCTCCTGCTCTGAAGAACATTCCTGAGATGTGATCTGTTGCTGTTGCACCTGAAGCTCTTGCAGGTCTGCAGTGGTTAGTTTTCCTCATCGTTCTGCACAAACTCTTCCTCATCCTCACCACAAACCTCTAACCCCAAGGACTTCCCCAATGACACAATAGCTTCCACTACTGGCATAGGCTCCTGAGGGCTAGCCCCAAGCCCTTCAAAATCCTCTCTTGTACACATTATGGCCACAGTTTCCTCCAAGAAAAGTTCAAAGTCCTGCAAGTCACTCCTTCCCAAGCCTTACCTATAAGGTTTATGCAACTGAGGATATTGAAGTGATCTTTCCAAAACTCTCTTAGGGTCATTCAGTGTCTGAGGTCACTTCAAAGCACTTTTGAAACACTGATTTTGTGTAGAGCTTTTTGGAGTTCGAAATGACCTGCTGGTCAATGGGCTGGAGGAGAAAAGTTGTATTAGGAGGCAAAAACTTCACTTTAACAAAACCAAACTCCCCTGCAATTTCCTCTTGCAAGCCGTGAGGATGAGCAGGAGCATTGTCCATTACCAGGAGGTACTTGAGTGACAATTTCTTTTCCTGGAGATAATATTTTGTCACAGTGGGGCCAAACACACCATAAAACCAGTCCAAGAAAAGTTCCCTAGTGACCCATGCTTTACTGTTTGATCTCTACAGCACACGCAAATTACCCTTGATGATACTGTTTTTCCTGAACACAATGGGAGTTTCAGAGTGATACACCAATAAAGGCTTCACTTTGCAATCACCACTAGCATTACTACACAACATTGTCAGCCTGTCTTTCATAGGCTTATGTCCTGGGAGTGCCTTTTCCTCCTGAGTAATGTAAGTCCTGTTTGGCATTTTCTTCCAAAACAGGCCTGTTTCATCACAATTAAACACTCGTTCAGGTTTTAAGTTTTCAGTCTCTATGTATTCCTTAAAGTCCTTCACATATTTTTAGCCGCTTTTTTGTCTGAACTGCCAGCCTCACCATGCCTTACCACACTGTGTATGCCACTACGATTCTTAAATCTTTCAAACCAGCCTTTGCTGGCCTTAAATTCATCAGTATCATCACTATTTTGAGGTATTTTCCTAATGAGATCATCATGCAACTGCCTTGCCTTTTCACAAATTATAGACTGAGAAACACTATCTCCTGATAATTGTTTTTTGCTTATCCATACCAGTAACATTCTCTCTACCTCCTCAATTATTTGCTGTCTCCGTTTTGAAAACATACTTGCACCTTTTGCAACAACAGCTTCCTTGATTGTCTTTCTGTTGGCCAAGATAGTACTGATGGTTGAATGGGAGTTGTATAGCCTTTCCAACTGAGACATATGCACTCCACTATCATATTTTTCAATTCTCTCTTTCTTCATTTCCATCATAATTCTCACCCTTTTTAACACAGGCTTGGCACTAGAAGCTTTCTTGGGGCCCATGGTGGCTTATTTAGTGGTTATAAACACTAAAAACACTGGAATAATCCAAAATATATGGCAAGTACACATGGAATCGACCGCAACAGCTTATAAACAATAGCACACTGAGTCTTGGAGTCGCTGGGCCCGCTCGGGCCATGCTCCCTCCGCGTGGACACGTTCCAGACGAACGCTGTTAGATGCGTTTTTCATCATTGGTAGACCCATTTTTTTTACGCCAAAGAGTGCCATTAGACGAATTTGTCGTTACTTGATGATGCTGTTGGGTGGGGGTCCACTGTAAATACAGTGGACCCCGGTTAACGATATTTGTTCACTCCAGAAGTATGTTCAGGTGCCAGTACTGACCGAATTTGTTCCCATAAGGAATATTGTAAAGTAGATTAGTCCATTTCAGACCCCCAAACATACACGTACAAACGCACTTACATAAATACACTTACATAATTGGTCGCATTCGGAGGTGATCGTTATGCGGGGGTCCACTGTATATAATTATTAGATAAAAATGCACTAAATTAATATGTCAGAACTTATAATTAAGGTGATAATTTAGATAGCAATGTATTTGCCAATTTTACAAGAAAGTGGCTTTTTCTTCATCCCAAAAGTACATAACATATTTTAGAGTGCACTGTGGATAAAGTGATAGATTAATGTATTTTTAGTTTACATATTACAGTAGCTTAAATTCTGGTACAGTGTCATTTTTTATACAGTACAGTGTTTTGAGTGAAGTCTTGCAGTGGAAACATTTCAGGAAATTAGCCTAAAAATAGTAATATTTTAATTACAAATAATGGTAGGACTATGAAGGGCATAATAGGAAGTATTAACCCTTAAACTGTCCAAACGTAGATCTACGTCCACGTGCGGGGGGCTCCGAACGTAGATCTACGTTTGTTTTTTTACGTGCTTTCAAATGGGAAAAACCAAGGTCGGAGCGCTACACACGTGAACGTAGATCTACGTTGGGACAGTTTTATTATTGGAAAATTTTAATTTGTGATAGGCTCAGTATTAATGAAGACACCATATGCATTGTTCTACTAAATTACATACACTTAATTAACCCTTTGAGGGTCGACAGGCCCTCTCTGAGACTCGTTTCAGGGTCGGCCAAATTTAAAAAAAAAAATAATTTTTTCTTATGAAAAGATAGAGAATCTTTTCCCGATCATAATGACACCAAAAATATGAAATTTGATGGAAAACTTACGGAATTATGCTCTCGCGAAGTTAGCGGTCTCGGCGATGTTTACGGATCGGTGATTTTGCCCACTTTGAGCCCCATTTTCGGCCAGTTCCACTGTACTAGTCGACAAAAAACATGAATATTTCGCTAGAACTCCATTTTTTCTATTGAATGAGTGCAAGAAACCACCCATTTACCAATTTCAACTATCCAGTACAGTGGTCAGAATTTAGCAATTTTTCCAATTTCACACAAATTTCAAAAGATGCCAATTTCTGAATAGGGTCCAGAACAAACAAGAAATACATTCCTGGAACTAAAATGACATTTCCTCTGTTCATTAGTAATGTCTCAAGGGCCCCTCTTACATTCTTTTGCTTTCCACTTCGAATTTTTATTCTCACAAAAAATAGAAGATTTACTGTTATGCAGACTACTGCATTAGTGTAAAAATGGTATGAATCATATTGGCGCACTTGCAAAAGAATATTAGACTCACCAGTTGACGTGTATTGGACGCTTGGCATGATTTGTTTACTTTGAACTTTGGTAAAAATCGAATGTTTCTGCTATTTTGAGCTCAATTTCAATGTACTTTTCATTGTAAAACCAGTCAAAATCATCTCAATTTCTATGATATGTCTTCCATTCTATAAAATGAGACCAGGAAAACTAGAATATAACAATAAATACCATACGAAAATACAGTGCAAAGCCGCTGTTTTATTCCAAAAAAACGGTCAAAGTTTTTTTTTTCTCATTATGCACTGTGTGCTGCAGGATTTTTTTTATACCGTGCACACTGACTACATAGACCCATTCTTTCATATGGAGGCCTACCAGCTTTCTCCACTAGATTTGAGGGCGCTAGAATTTAGGCGTACTAGTACGTCAAAAACCCTAGGTCGTAAGCCGTACTAGTACGTCCGAAACCCTCAAAGGGTTAAAAATAAATGTGACAGGGTGGATAAGGGGGCAGTGTGGCAGATGTTCCAAATGTATGGAATAGGAGGTGGGTTATTGAAAGCAGTGAAGAATTTTTACGAGGATAGTGAGGCTCAGGTTAGAGTATGTAGAAGAGAGGGAGATTATTTCCAAATAAA
This sequence comes from Cherax quadricarinatus, assembly GCF_026875155.1. Classification (NCBI taxonomy): domain Eukaryota; kingdom Metazoa; phylum Arthropoda; class Malacostraca; order Decapoda; family Parastacidae; genus Cherax; species Cherax quadricarinatus. Next base: position 66,732,044 of record NC_069413.1, on the reverse strand, counting down.
AGTAGGCCTTAGACAAAGATGTATGATGCCACCATGGTTGTTCAATATATTTATAGATGGGGTTGTAAGAAAAGTGATTGCTCGGGTATTGGCAAGAGGTGTTGGGTAAAAAAAATAAAGAATCTAACACAAAGTGGGAGTTGTCACAGTTGCTCTTTGCTGATGACACTCTACTTTTGGGAGATTCTGAAGAGATGTTGCAGAGGTTTGTAGACAAGTTTGGTAGGGTACGTAAAAGAAGAAAATTAAAAGTGAATATAATGAAGAGTAAGGTGATGAGAATAACAAAAAAATTAGCAAACGGAAGATTGGATATCATATTGAAGGGAGAGAGTATTTAGGAGGTAAATGTATTCAGATATTTACTAGTGAATGTGTCAGCAGATGGGTCTATGAAAGATGTGGTGAATCATAGAATTGACAAGGGGAAATGGTGAGTGGTGCACTGAGAAGTCTGTGAAGACAAAGAACTTTATCCATAGAAGTAAAGAGAGGAATGTATGAGAGTATAGTTATATCAACACTCTTATATGGGTGTGAAGCATGGGTGGTGAATGTTGCAACAAGGAGAAGGCTGGAGGCAGTGGAGATGTTGTGTCTGAGGGCATGTGTGGTGTGAATATAATGCAGAAAATTCATAGTTTGGAAATTAGGAGGAGGTGTGGAATTGCCAAAACTGTTGTGCAGGGGGCTGAGGAAGGGTTGTTGAGGTGGTTTGGACATATAGAGAGAATGGAACGAAACAGAATGACTATGAGAGTGTATAAATCTAGCGGAGGGAATGCAGGATAGGGGTTGGCCCAAGAAAGGTTGGAGGGAGGGGGTAAAGGAGGTTTTGTGTGCGAGGGGCTTGTGCTTCCAGCAAGCGTGCGTGAGCATATTTGATAGGAGTGAATGGAGACAAATGGTTTTTAGGACTTGACATGCTGTTGGAGTGTGAGTAGGGTAATATTTATGAAGTGATTCAGGGAAACTGGCATGCCAGACTTGAGTCCTGGAGATGGGAAGTACAGTGCCTACACTCTGAAGGAGGGGTGTTAATGTTGCAATTTTATAACTGTAGTGTAAGTGTGCCTCTGACAAGACAGTAATGGAGTGAATGATGGTGAAAATTTTTCCTTTTTTGGGCCACCCTACCTTGGTGGGAAACGTCCGATGTCTTAATAATAAAAAATACTATATATAGTAAACCCTCTATTGAACAAGCTAATTGGGGGGAGGGGGAGGTGGGTGGTCAGCAATGGAAGTTGTGGTGGATAGAGAAAAGATTACCTTGCTATGATTGTAACAGTAATGAGCAGTTCTGAGACCAAAGGGCTTTGTCCATTGTTTCCAAATCTGTTGACCCGCCGGCTTTTGTTTCGTATTTCCAAAGCCCATTAAATAAGGAGCTTTTTGGTAAAAGTGAGAAAGACATACTGATCATGGGTCCTGTTAGTTGAAGTAATAATTAAGTTTGTTTACCTGCTGTTACTAAGCGTCATTTGTGTTTGCAGGTGTGCGCAAAATAGTCTTGGCAACAAATATTGCTGAAACAAGTATAACAATAGACGACATTGTGTATGTTGTTGATGGTGGGTTTATTAAAATGAAAAATTATGACAAGGAGGCTAATGTGACAACTTTGTTACCTCAATGGGTCACTCTTGCCAATGCTAGGCAACGTCGAGGTCGAGCAGGACGGTGAGTATAGCAGATTTTAATGTTATATATGAAGTAATATTATTTTCAAGAGATCAAGGTATCTGTAATTAGATTTCTACCTTTAATACAGCTTGTATTAAAACTTCAATGTAGATTATGCAGTTGACTGTTGGATAACCTGGTAGTCATGTTCCTGAACACAGTATGTAATAAAAAAAATCATGCAAATTGAACTGAAGAACCTGTGGGAAAAATAGGGTTACATTTATTGGAGTCCCAAAAAAGCCAACCAAATTTTTTTCAAGTCCCTAAAATTGTAAAAAACTTGCTTCAGAGATTGCATAGATATTACTTCTTACCTTAATTTCTGGTTGCTGGTGCATGTCGATGATTTTGATAGATGTGGAGAGGGATGTTGTTGCCTTACTGGGCTGAGATGGAAGGATGGGGATCGTTAACTGAAGTAGATAGTTGAGGCTCTTGCGCTGTTGTTGATAGTTGCACTGGAGTACTGAGAAATTCTGCAATGCATCTGTGGTCTCTTTACCCTACAGTACTTTATACAGCAGACAGTACGCTATCATCAACGGCGCTAGACCCTGTTTCAGTGCAGTGCTTCTAGATTTGTGAGGGTCCTATTTAGTGAAAAAATTTGCCGTTTGGCAGTAACATGGAACTGCTCACGTATCTGTTGCAGTGTTAATTGTTTTTCTTCAATTTCTTCCTCATCTTCTTCTGTTATCTGCCTCCCTTGTATCTGGGCATTGAGATCTTCCAACAATTCCTATGGACTTCTTTCGTCATTATCATCATTGTCTAACAATTCATTCACATCTTCCTGCATATCTTCAAAGTCCCTCACCTGGCAATCTCCTAGCCAACAGAATAATTTCCTGCACCTGGCTCTCAACTGAAGAAAAACTTGTGATAATATTCGCCAAACTAGGTCATAACTTTCCCTAGCCTGCATTTAATGTTGTTTGGGACACTTAGTTTCATACATTTCTAATATAGCTCATGACATCTGCACTGTAAAATTTATTCCTAAAGTCTTTTACTCCAAGCTCAGGGTCAGCATCCATTGATGCAACATGTTTCTGCATCACTTTTCATGTGTAGTTACATTTGAATGTCCTAATAATTCTGTGATCCAGTGGTTGTATTAAGGATGTTGTATTTGGAAGTAAAAATATGTGGATGCACATCCAACAAAGTTTCCAGATGAGTTCAGAAATTATTAAGACTGAGGAGAACCGTGAGTGCAAGGATCTTGCTGCTTTGAGAACAAAGTGATCCTTAAACCAGTCAATAAATAATTCCTCTGTCATCAGTGCTGACTGATTTGACCTCTGAAGAACTGGTAAGGTAGTTTTATCCACACCTTTCAAAGACGGGAATCTTAGAGCGGGCTAACACTGGAAATTGCCTGATGCATTACTGCAAAGAGCAAACCGAAGCAATCCTTTGTTGCCTTGAATCCTGGTGAACTTTTCTCTTACAAACTGATGTAAGTTCGTGCTAGCATCTTCCAATAAACACTTATTATCAACATTAAACACTTGTTGTGGCTCATAGTCACCCTTAGAAATAATTTCATGTAACTCAGCAGGGAAATTCCCAGCAGCAATGTGGTCAGTAGAAACTCTTTCAATGAAAAACTTAATATCATCCAAGCAACTGTGCAACTGGAATTTGTGGAATGACCATATGCTAAACAAGCACTCTTATTCAGATCTTCCTTCATCACACAGTTTTTTATTGCTGTGAGGCTTTTTCTTAATATGGCAGTTTGGAGGGATATGTTGTGTATCTTTATACGTATATACTTCTAAACTGTTGTATTCTGAGTACCTCTGCAAAAACAGTGATTATGTGTGAGTGAGGTGAAAGTGTTGAATGATGATAAAAGTATTTTCTTTTTGGGGATTTTCTTTCTTTTTGGGTCACCCTGCTTCGGTGGGAGACGACCGACTTGTTAAAAAAAAAAAATGAAATAAGTGGTGCACCTTTCTTGGTTTTTTGCTCAGTCCACTCACTCAGCTTTTCCACCTTATTTAACTGTTCTGACCTGTTTGTCATATCTTTGTCTCATTCTTCTTAATCGTATGAATTGATGCCTCATTCAGACCTTAGGCTCATACTGTCTCCATCACACGTTCACCACTCTTACGCTCTTAATCTCGATTTTCTTTGAAACGCCATAATTTCACGCTTATTCTTCTTTACAGTTTCAGGATCATTCTCATTCCTCTTGGGTGTCATTGTTACTATCAAGACATGAGGTAGGACGATGAAAAGATCAACAGTTAATTATCTAACACAGGCTGAGTGTGGTGAGGAAGGTTATGTATATTATGGACTTGTGCTGAGGCTCACTGTGAGGAACACATTGTGTGTCACATTTTCCCCTACATGTACTTCGAGTAAACTGATTTTTCATGGCACGTTCACTGAAAATTTGTCGCAACTTTGAAACAGTTTTGGAGCGAAAATATGTTAACAGATGGTGTGCTATCCGACAGTCTACTGTATATAAAAAATACACACATTTCTGAATTATGTTTTAAATTCTATATTGTGTAAATGTAGAAAGTTGAAAGTGAACATAGATCAGAGTAAGGTGATGAGGGTATCAAGTGATTTAGATAAAGAAAAATTAGATATCACATTGGAGAGAGGGAGCATGGAAGAAGTGAATGTTTTCAGATATTTGACAGTTGACATGTCAGTGGATGGGTTTCTGAAGGATGAGGTTAACCATAGAATTGATGAAGATAAAAAGGTGAGTGGTGCATTGAGGTATATGTGGAGAGAAAAATTGTTATCTGTGGAGGCAAAGAAGGGAATGTATGAAAGTATAGTGGTACCAACACTCTTATATGGGTGTGAAGCTTGGGTTGTAAATGCTGCAGCGAGGAGGCAGTTGTTCAGGTGGTTTGGTCATTTAGAAAGAATGGATCAAAGTAGAATGACATGGAGAGCGTATAAATCTGTAGGGGAAGGAAGGCGGGGTAGGGGTCGTCCTCGAAAAGGTTGGAGGGAGGTCGTAAAGGAGGTTTTGTGGGCGAGGGGCTTGGACTTCCAGCAAGCATGCGTGAGCGTGTTAGATAGGAGTGAGTGGAGATGAATGGCTTTTGGGACTTGACAAGCTGTTGGAGTGTAAGGAGGGTAATATTTAGTGAAGGGATTTGGGTTTGGGATATTGGCAGTTTGGAGGGGTATGTTGTGTATCTTTATATGTGTATGCTTCTAGACTGTTGTATTCTGAGCACCTCTGCAAAAACAGTGATAATGTGTGAGTGTGGTGAAAGTGTTGAATGATGATGAAAGTATTTTCTTTTTGGGGATTTTCTTTCTTTTTTGGGTCACCCTGCCTCGGTGGGAGACGGCCGACTTGTTGAAAAAAAAAAAAAAAAAAATTCAGGGAAACCGGTTATTTTTATATAGTCGGACTTGAGTACTGGAAATGGGAAGTACAATGCCTGCACTTTAAAGGAGGGGTTTGGGATATTGACAGTTTGGCAGGATATGTTATGTATCTTTATATGTGTTTCTAAACTGTTGTATCTGGGTGCCTCTGTAAAAACAGTTATTATGGATGAGTGAGGTGAAAGTGTTGAATGATGAAAGTTTTTTCTTTTTGGTTCACCCTGCCTCGGTGGGAGACGGCCAACTTGTTGAAAAAAAAAATTGTACTGTATTTTAATAGTAAAATTAATCTCTCTTTAAACAGCTATATCAGTAAAGGTGTAGAAAATTCAAATTCAAGTATAGTATATAAGTATATTTAAGCAAAATAACTGTGCAGTTTTTTTTTTTTTTTTTTTTTTTTTATCCCAGTGTGCAGGCAGGTATTTGTTACCATTTGTTCACACGTGCTCGAGAACAAGCTCTGGATGAGTATCCCCTGCCAGAAATCCAAAGAAGTCGCCTTGAAGAGATTATTCTTCACATCAAAATCTTACGCTTAGGTTCGGTCAAGCCTTTCTTGCTTGAAGTGATGATGCCTCCTGACCCATCTGTTGTTGGTGTCTCTCTTCAGGTAAGAAAAAATGATTGTTTCTTAGGAATTATTGTAGTAATAATATACAGGATTATATGGATAATAATAATTATAATTATGTGGATAATAATAATAATATTCAAGGATTATGTGGATTAACCCCTAAACGGTCCAAACATTTATATACGTTCTTACACATAGCGCCCCAAACGTACATATACGTTTTAATTTTCCTGCCTCCAAATTTGGCACGATTGCCCTGAGATGCCTGGTCAGCATAGAATAGGTCTTAACACTCGTTATGCACCATATTAAAAAATTCTGGGACCACTTAGCACCTTGTGGGAGTGCCAGTTAAATTGAGCGCCAGCTAGAGCAAACAGGGTGGCAAACACCAAGGATTCTCTGATGTAATGTCATATTAACACTTCTCTTTTAAATGGAAAGTAATGTTAACCCCAAGTTTAGGGTCTGTCTATCTCTGTCTATCTGTCTGTCTCTGTCTATCTGTCTGTCTGTCTTTGTCTATCTGTCTATCTCTTTCAGTCTGTCTATCTCTGTCTTACACTTACACATATATATAAGTATACATAGTGTAAATTACCTAGGATAACCCAAAAAATCCAGACAAAGTGCTATACTCTGCTTGAAGATGTGAGTAAACGTGATGACACAGTCTTGTGGAGAGGTAGACGGATAGACAGACAGGGAGCTTGACAGACAAACAGACAGACAGACATGTTTGTGTACCAGCGAAAACAAGGAGGGCCGATGCTCATCAGATGTCACCTCTAATCTTTTCTTATCAAGTGTTATCACTGCACCCTCTGTATGATCATCAATCATCACCTCTTATCAAATGTTATCTCATCTTATCATGTCTATGTCAGGGGTGGACTTTGTTTTTCGTGCTTCAAGGGAACTTTTTTTTTTTTTCAACAAACTGGCCTTATCCCACCAAGGCAGGGTGGCCCAAAAAGAAAAAACGAAAGTTTCTCTCTTTAAATTTAGTAATTTATACAGAAGAAGGGGTTACTAGCCCCTTGCTCCCGGCATTTTAGTTGCCTCTTACAACACGCATGGCTTATGGAGGAAGAATTCTGTTCCACTTCCCCATGAAGATAAGAGGAAATAAACAAGAACAAGAACCAGAAAGAAAATAGAAGAAAACCCAGAGGGTTGTGTATATATATGCTTGTACATGTATGTATAGTGTGACCTAAGTGTATGTAGAAGTAGCAAGACGTACCTGAAATCTTGCATGTTTTTTTTTTTCCAACCGGCCGTATCCCACCAAGGCAGGGTGGCCCAAAAAGAGAAATAAAAGTTTCTCTTTCTAAATCTAGTAATTTATACAGGAGAAGGGGTTACTAGCACCTTGCTCCTGGCGTTTTAGTCGCCTCTTACAACAGGCATAGCTTACAGAGGAAGAATTCTGTTACACTTCCCCATGGAGATAAGAGGAAATAAACAAGAACAAGAACTAGAAAGAAAATAGAAAAAAAAAAACCAGAGGGGTGTGTGTATATATGTGCTTGTACATGTATGTGTAGTGTGACCTAAGTGTAAGTAGAAGTAGCAAGACGTACCTGAAACTTTGCATGTTTATGAGACAAAAAAGACACCAGCAAGCCTACCATCATGTAAAACAATTACAGGTTTCCGTTTTACACTCACCTTTAGGGAACTTCTTATTATCTCCTCCTCCTCCCTCCCTTCCTCCCTCCACTTCCACTTCCACATATCCAAAACATTGCTGGGACATATAAACACTTTGTATATATTCCAAGACCAAGGTAGGTGTAAATGTCCACCTGTCATTGTGTTTGTGACAATTTGAGTACAATTTCAGTACCTAATACTAGTGTCAGAACAAAGAATGATTATCAAATGACAAGAACTGCTATGAATTGTAATTATCAGAACATAAAAATTATATAAAATAAGAAAAAAAGGTATATCAGCAACATTTTTGCAAGTGGCAGGACTCGATGCTGCCATCATGTGAGCATCCAGTGCCAACTTCTCAACCTCATATCTCTGTAAGTACTGACCCTAATTTTTTTATTCTAAAACACTTCAAAAATGTGCCTTTTTTTTTTTTTTTTTTTTTTTTTTTTTTTTTTTTTTTTTTTTTTTTTTGTGAATATTCGGGGCACTGCACAAGAGATATGTACATATGTATATGTTTGGACTATTTAAGGGTTAAAATAAGGGTTGGATGTGAAAAGTGGGTCATAATAAGCGTGTATGCACCTGGAGAAGAGTGTAGAGGAGAGAGAGAGATTTTGGGAGATGTTAAGTAAATGTATTGGAACCATTGAACCAAGTGAGAGAATAATTGTGGTAGGGGACCTAAATGCTAAAGTAGGAGAAACATTTAGAGATGGTATGGTAGGTAAGTTTGGGGTGCCAGATGCAAATTGAAATGGGAGCCATTTGATTGAACTTTGTATAGAAAGGGGTTTAGTTATAGGTAATACATATTTTGAGAAAAAGACGATAAATAAGTATACAAGATGTGATGTAGGGCGTAATGACAGTATAGTGGACCCTTGGGTAACGATTTTAATCTGTTCCAGAGAGCTTGTCCTTAAGTGATTATATTGTTAGCCGAATTAATTTTCCCCATAAGAAATAATGGAAATCCAATTAATCCGTTCAAGACAACCAAAAGTATTAAAAAAAAAATTTTTTTTACATTAAATATACATTTCCCTACACAGAAAACAATGAGACATGCACACTAAATACATAAATAAATACTAAAATGACACTTACCTTTATTGATGAGCGGTGAGACACTTTTTCTTGAAAACTCTGGGATTTTCAGAGTGATACATGCAATCCCCACTAGCATTACAACAAAACATGAGAGTTATCCTGTCTGTCATAGGCTTGGGTCCTAGGAGTGCCTTTTCCTCCTGAGTAATGTAGGTCCTGTTTGCCATTTTCTTCCAGAACAGGCCTGTTTTGTCACAATTGAACACTTGTTGGGGTTGGAATTTTTCTGCTTTGCCATGCCTGATCACACTGTGTATGCCACTACGATTCTTAAATCTCTCAAACTAACCTTTGCTGGCTTTAAATTCACCAATATGAGCACTAGTTCCAGGCATTTTTTCCTGTTCACCTGGGTGTTAGTCGACTGGTGTGGGTCGCATCCTGGGGGACAAGTTTAAGGACCCCAATGGAAATAAGTTAGACAGTCCTCGATGACGCACTGGCTTTCTTGGGTTATCCTGGGTGGCTAACCCTCTGGGGTTAATTGTTTCTCGGTACATATAATTGTTTCTCGTTAAGCCACACCAACAACACACACTCCACATCTTCGAGTAGTACAGCTGACGGTGGTGCAACAGCAGCTGACGGTGGTACAGCAGCAGCAGCAGATGGTGGTGCAGCAGCAGCTGACCATGGTAAAGGAGCAGCTGACAGTGGTGCAGCAGCAGTTGATGGTGGTGCAGCAACAGCTGATGGTGATGCAGCAGCAGCTGACAGTGGCGCAGCAGCAGCTGACAGTGGTGCAGCAGCAGCTGACCGTGGTACGATGGTATTTCTCACCCTTTTTACCACAGGGTTGGCACTAGAAGCTTTCTTTGGGACCATGGTGGCTTATTTAGCAGTTACAAGCACTAAAAACAATGGAATAATACATAATGTATCGAATGTATGTGTGGAACCGTCCGCCCTGGCTTGTAAACAATGGCACACTAGCTGAATGCAGGGCAGCTGAGGCACTCAGGCCGGACAGACAGGCAGATGCGTTCAGGACGAATGTCCCTAACCGAGTTTTTCATCGCTGGCCGAGCAAATATTTTTACGCAAAGACGCATCGATATCTGATTTTATCACTAGCCGATGTCATCGTTACCCGAGGGTCCACTGTAGTTTGTTGGACTATGTATTGGTAGATAAAAGACTGTTGAGTAGACTTCAGGATGTACATGTTTATAGAGGAGCCACAGATATATCAGATCACTTTTTAGTTGTAGCTACGTGAGAGTAAAAGGTGAGGGGATACAAGGAAATGAAGTTTTCAAGAAAGGTGGGGTGAATTTTATAAACAAAAAAGAGGAGGCGTTAGGGTAAGATAAAAAACAACTTTTGGAGGATAGGGGGGTAGTGGGAGATAGCGTGGGGTCGAAGATGTATGGGGTAGGTTTAAAAATGTTTTTTTGAGTTTTCAGAAAAAGTTTGTGGTTACAGGAAAGGGGGTGCGGGGGGGAAAAAGGCGATTGGTGAAATGGATGTAAAGAGGTAAGGTCCACCATCAAAACCCGGCAATCGTTTTTCGGTTCCTTCAGTTTTTCTGCCAAATTTTGGCTAGCTTAATTTCAAATTTCCGGGTCCCCACCCCAACCTGTGGTATGTTTGGTGGGCTATTTGTGCATAAGTCATTCCAATTTCTTTTTCTCCATTTAGCCTACCCAGGGTTTCCCAATAAATAAAAGAAATGTTTCTCATTTGTAAAGCACCAACCAGACATTTCCATTAAAGATAAGGTGGTTTGCCCCACTGTCGGTTGTCTGAGCTCAGTTCATGATGCAGGAGATTAGCTTTATTTTTTCGTAATATCAACATACAGCTATTTGCCTATCCATTGATCTAATATGAATAAAAAAACAAATAAATAAAAAAAAATTTTTAAATAAATTTGGCAAAATACTGAGCAGTTCGTGGGGGTATGAAGGGATTGGTATCAAATACCTTTCCCCTTCCCGTCTTGGGGTTTATATTGAAAAAACAGAGTGTAGCACGGACAATGTGATATACATCTTTATGCACCTAACCCTGAAACAAAAAAAGTTATTTTCCTATTCTGGACCCCGGTTCACGTTTTTTAAATTTTTCCCTGAGAGCTCATCGAAAAACCAAATTATCGGGAAAGCGAATCATTTTCCCCAAAGAAATAATGGAAATAAAATTAATATAAAAGACACTCAAAAGTATGAAAAAAAAACTTACCACATAAAATATTAAGTTTAATGCAATATAATAATTAAAATAAAAATAAAAATTTGTATAATCTAATAGAATAATTGACACTTCCCTTTAATGAATTGGTGATGATTGGGGGGATGGGGGAGGAGAGGTGCCGAAGTTTTTAATTTTTAGAGGGAAATTACTCCCCCTTTAGGATTTGAGGTAGCAAGTCCTTTTCCGGGGTTACCCCCCTTTTTTTTTAATGCCACTGGGGACCAGTTCAGAGCCCTGGATTCTGTGCACAAATATCTGTCCTAGAGGCCTGTACTCTCGTTCTTTATGACTTTCTTAAAGTTTTTCCAAAAAACACTGTCTTTGTCAGGTTCCAAACACGGCTTGCAGTAGCTGGTCAGGGTGATTTTCATCAAAAAATTTGCACTTCAAGCCACTTTGCCCCCATTTCCTTAATCTTTAAAGTGGGAAACTTCGTCAATTTTCTTTCCCTCCGAAGCTTCCTCGATTGGCCTCTTGTGTTGAGATGTCTAGCAGTCATCGTGGTTGTTCGTCATTGTCCTCTTCCCCAACTCTTCCCACCCTCCCCACAACCCCAAACTCAAGGATTTCCCAATGCCACAATGGATTCCCAAGGGGCATATATTTCAGAGTTCCCTCAAACCCTTAAAAACCCCCTTTTTGTCACACATTCTGGCCACTTTTTTTCCCAGGAGAGTTAAAGGTCTTCTTGTCACTCCCTCTAAGCCTTCCCTTTAAGGTTTACACAATGGGATATTAAAGTGATCTTCCCAAAAACCCTTTTTAGGTCAATAAGATCTGTGGTCACTTCAAGCACTTTTAAAACATAGCTTTTGTGTACAGTTTCTTGAAGTTGGAAATGACCTGTGGTCCCTGGGCTGCGGAGGGAGTGGTATTGGGGCAAAAATTGACCTTTAAAGGAAACTCATATCCCCACAAAATTGCCTGCCAAGCTGGGTGACCGGGGCATTGTCTTTAAAACCGAGGCACTTAAGGGGGTTTTTTTTTTCAATTGGTAATTTTTCCCTTGGGGGCAAAAGCATGGGGTAACCGATGAAAAAAGTCACTGTGACCCCGCCCTTTTGTTTTCCCTCACAGCACACACAAATTAGCCTGAGGATATTCTTTTGCTGAAAGTCTGGGAGTTCCCGAGTGTACACCAATAAAGGTTTCAAATTTGCAATCACCATAGCTTGGCAACATCAGAAGAGTAAGCCCGTTTTTCATAGGCTTATGTCTGGGAGTGCCTTTTTTCCCCTTGATAAAGTAGGTCTGCTTGGCAATTTCTTCCAAAAAAGGCCCGTTTTGTCACAATTAAGCACTTTTTCAGGTTTTTAAACTTCACCCCTATGTACTCCTTGAATTTATGACATTTTTTCAGCTGCTTTGTGGTCTGAACTGGTAGCCCCACCATGCTAATCACACTATGATGCCACTTGATTCTTAATCTTTCAAACCAAACCCTTTTCTGGCCCTTAAAAATTTACTCACATCACCACTAGCGAGGGATTTCTTTACCAAATTTGTCATGCAACTGCCTAGCCTTTTCCAAATGATTGCTTGAGAGTGCTATCTCCCGCTATTGTTTTTTTATTTATCCCCAAATAACAGTCTTCAACTTTTCTTCATTGCGGTCGCTGTTCGTAATCACAGTTGCACCTTTTTTAAGAACAGTTCCCTTTTTTGCCGTTTTTCCCGCCCTATAGTAGAGATGGTTGATTGGGATTTACTATACAACTTGGCCAGCTCCGACACATGCATCCCCTTTCATACTTTGCAATTACTCTTTTTTTCATTTCAATGGCATTAGCAAACCCTTGGGCTCGATGGGTTGGCACTGAAGTTTCTTGGGGCCATGGTGACTTATTTTGCAGAAACAAGCACCAAAAAAGTGATAAATGGTTTGTGGAATTTTTCTGAATGTATCCCCTTGTGGCTCCAAGGCTGCTTGTAAACATGCCACACGGGCACAGGGATCGGGCACGTTCGGAAATTTATGCCCTACCGGGTTTTTGTTAAGGGAAAGCAAGTTTTTGCTATTGCTTTGGATACCGGTTTAGGATCCGAGGCTTGCGAAAACCTGGGGGTCCATTATGTTACCCGGGGTTGCAGCATGTGTTTAGAGAACTGGAAACCAAAAAAAGTCCGTGGCTTATTTTAGTCCGGCTTGGGTTAGCCATATATGATTTTTTGGGAAATATTGATTCCCAGCCCGGGTTTTGAAAAAATTTCGTGTGTTTATTTTAAATTGTTGTTATGTTTACCCCTCAGTAAATGTGTACCCGGTGTTTGCCCACTTGTGTGGGTGTTATCCTGGGACAGCCTAATTTTCTTGAAATGACTTGCTTCAAGCGCTTTTTATACAGTAATTGTCACTGATGTCGTGGACTGTATACCTTGACATTTTTTTTTTTTTTTTTTTTTTTTCAACAAGTCGGGGCGTCTCCACCGAGGCAGGGGACCCAAAAAAAAAAAAAGAAAATCCCCAAAAAGAAATACTTTCATCATCATTCAACACTTTCACCACACTCACACATTATCACTGCTTTTGCAGAGGTGCTCAGAATATAACAGTTTAGAAGTTTAGAAGCATATACATATAGAGATACACAACATATCCCTCCAAACTGCCAATATCCCAAACCCTCCTTTAAAGTGCAGGCATTGTACTTCCCATTTCCAGGACTCAAGTCCGACTATATGAAAATAACCGGTTTCCCTGAATCCCTTCACTAAATATTACCCTGCTCACACTCCAACAGATTGTCAGGTCCCAAGTATCATTCGTCTCCATTCACTCCTATCTAACACGCTCATGCACGCTTGCTGGAAGTCCAAGCCCCTCGCCCACAAAACCTCCTTTACCCCCTCTTTCCAACCCTTTCGAGGACGACCCCTACCCCTCTTTCCTTCCCTATAGATTTATATGCTTTCCATGTCATTCTACTTTGATCCATTCTCTCTAAATGACCAAACCACCTCAACAACCCCTCTTCTGCCCTCTGACTAATGCTTTTATTAACTCCACACCTTCTCCTAATTTCCACACTCCGAATTTTCTGCATAATATTTACACCACACATTGCCCTTAGACAGGACATCTCCACTGCCTCCAACCGTCTCCTCCTGCTGCTGCATTTTCCACCCAAGCTTCACATCCATATAAGAGTGTTGGTACTACTATACTTTCATACATTCCCTTCTTTGCCTCCATAGATAACGTTTTTTGACTCCACATATACCTCAACGCACCACTCACCTTTTTTCCCTCATCATTTCTATGATTAACCTCATCCTTCATAAATCCATCCGCCGACACGTCAACTCCCAAGTATCTGAAAACATTCACTTCTTCCATACTCCTCCTCCCCAATTTGATATCCAATTTTTCTTTATCTAATCATTTGATACCCTCATCACCTTACTCTTTTCTATGTTCACTTTCAACTTTCTACCTTTACACACATTCTCAAAACTCATCCACTAACCTTTGCAGTTTTTCTTTAGAAATCTCCCATAAGCACAGTATCATCAGCAAAAAGTAACTGTGTCAATTCCCATTTTGAATTTGATTCCCCATAATTTAATCCCACCCCTCTCCCGAACACCCTAGCATTTACTTCTTTTACAACCCCATCTATAAATATATTAAACAACCATGGTGACATTACACATCCCTGTCTAAGACCTACTTTTACCGGGAAGTGTCTCCCTCTCTTCTACACACCCTAACCTGAGCCTCACTATCCTCATAAAAGCTCTTTACAGCATTTAGTAACTTACCACCTATTCCATATACTTGCAACATCTGCCACATTGCTCCTCTATCCACTCTATCATATGCCTTTTCTAAATCCATAAATGCAATAAAAACTTCCCTACCTTTATCTAAATACTGTTCACATATATGCTTCAATGTAAACACTTGATCTACACATCCCCTACCCACTCTGAAACCTCCTTGCTCGTCCGCAATTCTACATTCTGTCTTAACTCTAATTCTTTCAATTATAACCCTACCGTATATTTTTTCCTGGTATACTCAGTAAACTTATTCCTCTATAATTTTTACAATCTCTTTTGTCCCCTTTCCCTTTATATAAAGGGACTATACATGCTCTCCGCCAATCCCTAGGTACCTTCCCCTCTTTCATACATTTATTAAACAAAAGTACCAACCACTCCAACACTATATCCCCCCTGCTTTTAACATTTCTGTCATGATCCCATCAGTTCCAGCTGCTTTACCCCTTTCATTCTACGTAATGCCTCACGTACCTCCACCACACTTACATTCTGCTCTTCTTCACTCCTAAAAGATGGTATACCTCCCTGGCCAGTGCATGAAATTACCACCTCCCTTTCTTCCTTAACATTTAAAAGTTCCTCAAAATATTCTCGCCATCTACCTAATACCTCCCTCTCCCCATCTACTAACTCCCCTACTCTGTTTTTAACTGACAAATCCATACTTTCCCTAGGCTTTCTTAACTTGTTTAACTCACTCCAAAATTTTTTCCTATTTTCATTAAAATTTCTTGACAGTGCCTCTCCCACTCTTTCATCTGCTCTCCTTTTGCACTCTCTCACCACTCTCTTCACCTTTCTTTTACTCTCCATATACTCTGCTCTTCTTATAACAAAAAAAATTAGGTAACAGAAGATTGGATATCAGATTGGAGGGAGTATGGAGGAGGTGAATGTATTCAGATATTTGGGAGTGGACGTGTCAGCAGATGGGTGTATGAAAGATGAGGTGACTCATAGAATTGACGAGGTGGAAAGGGTGAGTGGTGCACTTAGGAGTCTGTGGAGACAAAGAACTATGTCCTTGGAAGCAAAGAGGGAAATGTATGAGAGTATAGTTTAACCAGCACTCTTATATGGGGGTGAAGCATGGGTGATGAATGTTGCAGCGAGGAGAAGGCTGGAGGCAGTGGAGATGTCATGTCTGAGGGCAATGTGTGGTGTGAATATAATGCAGAGAATTCTTTGTTTGGAAGTTAGGAGGAGGTGTGTGATTGCCAAAACTGTTGTCCAGGGGGCTGAGGAAGGGTTGTTGAGGTGGTTCGGACATGTAGAGAACTGAACGAAACAGAAAGACTTCGAGAGTGTATAAATCTGTAGCTGAGAGAAGGCGGGGTAGGGGTCGGCCTAGGAAAGGTTGGAGGGAGGGGGTAGAGGAGATTATGCGTGCGAGGGGCTTGGACTTCGAGCAAGCATGTGTGAGCATATTTAATAGGAATGAATGGAGACAAATGGTTTTTAATACTTGACGTGCTGTTGGAGTATGAGCAAAGTAACATTTATGAAGGGATTCAGGGAAACCGATAGGCAGCATTGCAATATTAACCCTTTCAGGGTCCAAGGCCCAAATCTGGAGTCACGCACCAGTGTCCAAGAATTTTCAAAAAAAAAATTTTTTATTTTTTCTTATGAAATCGTAGAGAATCTTTTTGTGAAGGTAATAAAACAAAAAGTACGAAATTTGGTGGAAAATTGACGAAATTATGCTCTCGCGAATTTTGATGTCTCAGCGATATTTACGAATAGGCGATTTTTCCGACTTTGACTCCCATTTTAGGCCAATTACATTATTCCAATCAACCAAATTCTTAGCTATTTCACTAGTATTACTTCCATTCTATCGATTGAGCACAAGAAATCGCCAAGTCAACTGTTTCAACTACAAAATAAAGTGATCGGAAATTGTTAATTTGGCCAATTTAACACAAAGTTCAAAATATTCCAATTTCAAAATAGGGTTCAGAATGAACAATGTAGGCATTCCTGGCACTAAACTAACATTTCCTCTGTTCATTAGTTATGTTTTGAGGCTTTACAAATAAATTCCATTTTGATTTTTTATTCACATAATGAATTTTTATTCACACCAAAAAATAGAAGATTTACTGTTATGCAATATTGTAATAATTGTATAAATATCATCACCATATTTGTGAATGTATATTAGACCCACCAGCTGATGTGTATTAGATGTGTGAGGTCGTTTGTTTACTCTTGAATATCGGCAAAAATTTAACATTTCTGCTACTTTGAGCTCAGTTTTCAAGCCATTTCCAGTGCTAAAACCAATCAAAATCATCTCTATTTCTGTAATATGTCTTCCATTCTATCAAATGAGACCAAGAAATCGCAAATACAAATATAAAAAACATACGAAAAAACACTGCAAAGTTGCTGTTTTAATCGAAAAATCATGATTTCATTTTTTTTCTCTCATTATACACAGTGTGCTGCAGGATCTGTTTTATGTGGTGCACACATACCACATAGATGTATTCTCTCATATCTAGGCCCAAATGTACCACTCACAGTTTATCAGAGTGAGCTGAGCTCATGGCGTAGATCTACGGTTTGGACCCTGAATGTAAAGCCGTAGATCTACGGGACGGACCCTGAAAGGGTTAACACTGCAACATTAACACCCCTCTGAAGGAAGGGTGTTAATGTTGCAGTTTTACGAACTGTAGTGTAAAGCACCCCTCTGACAAAACAGTGATGGAGTGAATGGTGAAAGTTTTTCTTTTTTGGGTCACCCTGCTTTGGTGGGAATTGGCCGATGTGTTAATAAAAAGAAAAAGAAAAAATATACAGGAGGTCCTCAACACACTGATACCGAGAATTACACTCATCCTCACTAACAAACAAGGAACTAAGACATGTTTCACATTTGCTGAGCTACAGCACAAACGTGTCAAACATAACCTCCAAGAATGCAACTCATTTGCATCGTATATTGAGCACATGATAACTGCAGTACACAAAGCCTCTGGAATTTAAAGTAAACATGGCCATCCTCAGCTTTTATTGAAAAAAACCAAAGTTATCGAAGTTACCCCAGTACAGGCATATCTCATTAATACTATACGTGCTTGCTTTAGTGCTTCACTTACTTGGCACTTTTCAGTTATATTCATGTTTATTATTTTTCTTGCTTGCCTTGCTCTTAAGATGTTTTTTGACAATTTTCATTTTTTTTTATTATTTTTACTTTTGCATCTTTTCTTTTTTAGCCTAGTGCTATTATACATGTTTTTATGCTTTTTGTATGCACTGGCAATTGAAAAAAAAGGCTGTGACTCAAGAAATCGTAATGACACGATTGCAAATAAACCATACCCCCGGCCGGGATTGAACCCGCGGTCATAGAGTCTCAAAACTCCAGAGTTTGAGACTCTATGACCGCGGGTTCAATCCCGGCCGGGGGTATGGTTTAAAAAGGCTGTGATTTGCTTGAATGTGATAATTGCTTTATATCAGCGGTCTGGAAACTAACCTGCTTTAGTGAGGTATGACTGTATATTGATCACTTCCTTAACCCAACTAAAGAATGGAAGGGGTGATCTGGTTTACATTAAATTCTGTTTAAGCCTAGCAAAATTATTTTTGTTTTTAAGACACTAGCCGTCTCCCACCAAGGTAGTGACCCGAAAAAGAAACACACTCGCCATCACTCATTCCATGACCATCCTGCCAGAGGCTTGCTGACACTACAGGTCAGATGTCCTTCCAAAACTACAGCATACCCACCCCTCCTTAACCCTTTGACTGTCGCGGTCGTATATATATACGTCATAGGAGATACTATGTTCGATGTATCTATACGCATAAATTCTAGGGGCTTCAAATCAAGCAGGAGAAAGCTGGTAGGCCCACATGTGAGAGAATGGGTCTTCATGGTCAGTGTTCACCATATAAAAAAAATCGGGGAGCCAGTGGTGCGTTGTGGGAATACCATTTCAGTCGTCCTTTTTCAGCATGTCTAGTGGTAAGAAATATGTGACTCCCCAGCAAATCTGGGACTCTTCTCTTCCCAAGTGATGCTCTAACACAGATGGAAGTGTCAGTGAAGATCAATTTCATGATTTCGAGGAATTTGAGACCAAAAGCAATGGAGGAGGAAGAGGAGGAGGAAGAAGAGGAGGAGGAGGAAGAAGAGGAGGAGGAGGAAGAAGAGGAGGAGGAAGGAAGGAAGGAGGAAGGAAGGAAGGAGGAAGAGGAAGGAAGGAGGAAGAGGAAGGAAGGAGGAAGAGGAAGGAGGGAGGGAGGAGGAAGGAGGGAGGAGGAGGAGGGAGGGAGGAGGAGGAGGGAGGGAGGAGGAGGAAGGAGGGAGGTGGAGGAAGGAGGGAGGAGGAGGAAGGAGGGAGGAGGAGGAAGGAGGGAGGAGGAGGAAGGAGGAGGGAGGAGGAGGAAGGAGGGAGGAAGGAGGGAGGAGGAGGGTTAGGAAGAATGAAGAAGAAGAGGAGGAGGAGGAAGAATAGGAAGAAGAGGAATAATAATAATAATAATAATACCTGTGGAGAAATTTTCTCCAGGAGGGGGGTATCAGCCCCCTTCAGCCCCCTTCAGCCCCCTTCAGCCCTCTCAGCCCTGAGGGGCCACTCAGAAGGGGCGAGCGTCTTGTTTACTGCTAGAGTGAGTAATTGATCACAGATGCTATGCCACGTAGTCAAATGACCTCTGCTCCTTGCAGCGGTGTTGCAACGTGTATTTTTATAAGAGACAGTACATCTCTTACTTAGCAGGACAATTAAGGAAAATCCTGCTCCCACTTTATTACCATAGTAAAGATATTGTACATTGTTGTCTATGATTAAGACAGCAAGAAACAAACATTCTGCTTTGCTTCATCGAGGAGGTGACAAGGATGCAAGGTACTAGGTCAGCGTTTTTTTTTTTGTGCTGGGGGCAGAGACGGCATGGAGCGCTGTGGCGTCTGGCAGACTATCTTTGACTCTACTACGAGTGACACTGACGCCAGGATAACCAACAAAGAACACTGATCTGTGCGTTAGTGTGAATAAAGTGTCTCACAAAACACAATAAACACTTAAGAGAGGTGTGATCGGCTTCTCTTGTGATACATTGTGAACAATAAAGACAAATCTTGTGGAACATAGTGTAACCAGTGTGCGTAACCTAGACAATGGAAGACGTGCATCCAAGTAACACTTTCAGCTTCTATCAATTCACCCGATAATCTGTCGAAGTGTTGAGAACACCATAGCTCACGTTACAAAGAAGCAAGTATGTTTACGAATTTCTTGTAGAACGGGGGATTGCGCAATTCCTGAGTCCACAAGGATTTGTAATCAACCTATGAATCCAGAAAGTGTGTGGACTTTTTTAGTCCAAACAAGTAAGTATTTCACACCATCATCGACTGAAATATTCTTACAAAACACCCCCTCGGGTAATTTATACTTACAAATTGTATCTCTTGCAGCCCACTGTTGGTGATGGTTTCGACAGTTCAAGAAACCTCGTCTGCAGGGGCGTCTGTGTAAGACGATTTGCTGTCCTTTAATCAGCTAAGTTTCATTATAAATAGTTATATAAACACAGCACGGTAAGGCCAAAAATCTCAACAGAGTTTTTGTGGTACAAACATTCTGCTTTGCTTCAACGAGGAATGTGACAAGGATGCAAGTACTATGACAATCGTTTTATTTGTGCTGGGGGCAGAGTCGGCATGGAGCGCTGTGGCGTCTGGCAGACTATCTTGACTCAAGTGAGAGTGACACTAATCGCCAGATAACTATCAAAGAAACAGATCTGTGCTTTAGTGTGACAAAGTTTCACATAAACCGCGATAAACATAAGAAAAAGTGTGATCAGCTTCTCTTCGTTAAACATTGTAAAATAAAGACAAATCTTGTGAAACATAGTGTACCAGTGTGCGTTTCCTAACATGGAAGACGTGGAAATCCAAGGACACTTCAGCTTCTATCAAAGTCACCGATATCTGTCTAAAGTGAGGAATAGAAGAAGGAGTGGGAGAAGGTGGAGAGGAGGAGGAAGGAGGAGTAGGGTAGAAGGGGGATAGAAGGAGGAGAAGAAGAGAAGAAGGCGGAGAAGAAGGAGGATGGAAGGAGGAGTAGAATCAGGAGGAAGGAGGAGTAATGAGAAAGGAGGAGGATAATGAAGTAGGAATAAGGAGGGAGGAGAAATGATAAGGACAGAGGGGAGGAGGAGAAGGAGAAGGATAAGGAGGAGGAGGAGAAGTAGGAGTATAATGGAGGAAGAAGGAGGAGGAGGAGGAGAAGGGGAAAAAAAATGAGGATTGATGAGGAGAAGTGAGGGATGAGGAGACGGAGGATGAGGAGGAGAAGGAGGAAGGAAGAGAAGGAGGAGGAGGAGAGGAGAAGGAGTGAAGAAGTAATAAAAGAAGACAACGACAGAACAAACATTTGTCGTCTGTCTATTTGTCCCTGTCTGCCAAGCTCCCTGTCTATCCTAGCTCTGTCTCAGAGAGCCACAAGACTGTGTCATCATCACGTTTACTCACATCTTCAAGCAGAGTATAAGCACTTTTCTGGATTTTTTGGGTTATCCAGTAATTTACACTATGTGTACTTGTATTTTGTGTAACCTTTGGAGGACAGAGATAGACAGACAGAGAGAAATAGAGAGACAGATTGAAAGGGATAGAATGAGGGAGAAAGAAATAAGTCACTCTGTCTGACTTTTTTGGGTTATCCTAGGTTCTTTACACAAATGCTGCTAAGTATGATAATTCTATGTAACTGTATTTGTGTATACCTGAATAAACTTACTTACTTACTTACTTACTTATAGAATGGAGGGGAAGCAGCATCCGACCCCATTGTTTTGACAGGCGGGGGGGGGGGGGAGTGAGTAAAGAATACAATATGTCATTTTTGACAGCTCCGACCTCCTGACACAAAACAAATATAAGCCCCACACTGGCACACAAGACAAGCTTGCTGAATGGTGATAATAGCAGTTTTATGAAAGTATCTAGTGACTATATATGTGTGTATATATTATAGAAACCAGAAGCAATAAGGGAAGTCAGAATGAATGAAGACTAGATTGAAAGGAAGGAAAAAAAGTTACGGAAGGACAGATTAAGAATGAAGGAAGAGAGGTGGAATCCCTCCAGGTAGCCTCAGTAGGAAAGTAATGAAGGAAATCAGGAAGTAAGGAAAGATGACACAACAACCATTTACCTAGGAAAACTAACACAACACAACTGCCTGCTAATACTTGAAGAAAAACAGCTCAACGAGGTATTTTGTCTTTTGTACAAAAAAAAAAACATCCACAAAAATGCAACACACATGCACTGATTTTATGTTTTGATGAGTGTAAAACACCACTTGTAATACACCCAGTTGTATGTGTAGGAGTGTAAAAACACCACCTGTGTATGACACCATGTATTTATGTGTGTTGTAAAACACCACAGTGTATGACACCATTATTTTATGTGTGAGGAGTGGTAAAACAACCATTGTGTATGACACCATGTTTTATGTGTGAGAGTTTGTAAAACACCATTGTGTATGGACACCATGTTAAGTGTGAGGAGTGTAAACCCATTGTGTATGAACCATGTTTTATTTATGTGTGTGAAAAACACCACTGTGTATGACACCATTTTTTATGAGTGTGAAAACACTTCGCCATTGTGTCTGACAACCAATGTTTTAAGTGTGAGGAGTGTAAAACACCACTGTGTATGACACCATGATTTATGTTGAGAGATGTAAAACACCACTAGGGTATGACACCATGTTTTATGTGTGAGATGTAAAACACCACTTTGTAATTACACCATGTTTAATGTGTGTAAAACACCATTGTGTATGAACACCATGTTTTATATGTGTGAGGAGTGTAAAATCCACACTGTGTATTACACCATGTTTTATGTGTGAGAGTGTAAAACAACCACTGTATACACCATGTTTTATTGTGTGTTGTAAAACACCAATTGTGTATGACCCCAAGTTTTTATGTGTTGAGGAGTGTAAAACACACTGTGAATGACTCCATGTATTATGTTTTAGGAGTGTAAAACACACACTGTAGTTAAGACACCATGTTTTATGTGTGAGAGTGTAAAAACAAACACCACATGAATACACCATTATTTATTTTGAGTAAAACACCAAAGTGTATGACACCATGTTTTTTAATGTGTGAGAGTTTAAAACACGCACAGTGTAATGAACACCATGTTTTATGTGTGAGGAGTGTAAAACACCACTGTTAAGACACCAGATTTATTAGTGAGTGTAAAACACCACTGTGTATTACTACCATGTTTTATTTGTGAGAAGAAGAGAAAAACACCACTGTGTTATGACACCATGTTTTATGTGTGTGTAAAACACCACTGTGTAATGACACCAAGTTTAAATGTGTGTTAGTGTAAAACAACCACTGGTTAATGACACCATGGTTATATTGTGAGGAGTGTAAAACCCCACTGTGTATTACACCATGTTTATGTGTGAGAGTTTAAAACACCATTGTTATTACACCATGTTTAAATGTGTGCGAGGTGTAAAACACCACTGTGTAAGACACCATGTTTTAATGATTGAGAGAGTAAAACACCACTGTGTATGACAACCAATGTATTATGATGTGGATGGAGTTGTAAAACACCACTGTGTATGACACCATTTTTTATGTGTTATGATGTAAAACACCACTTGAGTATGACACATGTATTTATGTGTGAGAGTGTAAAACACCACTGTGTATACACCATGTTTTATGTGTGAGAGGTAAAACACCACTTGTGTATGACACCATGGTTTTTGTGTGCGGAGTGGTTCAAACACCACTGTGTATGACACCATTTTTTTATGTGTGAGAGTGTAAAACACCACTGTGTATGACACCATGTTTTATTGTGAAGGATTGTAAAACACCACTGTGTATGACACCAAGTTTAATTGTGGATCGTGTAAAACACCACTGTGTATGAACACCATGTTTTATGTGTGAGTGTACATAAAATCACCACTGTGTAATGACACCCATGTTTTATGGTGCGTGTAAAACACCACTGTGTAAATGACACCATTTATTTTTAGTGTGAGTGTAAAACACCACTGTGATGACACCATGTTATTAATGTGTGAGGAGTGTAAAACAACCACTGATATGACACCATGTTTTATGTTGTGATGTTAAAACACTACTGTGTATGACACCATGTTTTATGTGTGAGGAGTGTAAAAAAACACACTGTGTCTGACCACCATATTAATGTGTGAGGAGTATAAAAAACACCACTGTGTATGACACCATGTTTATGTGTGAGTAGTATAAAACACCAACTGAGTATGACACCAAGTTTTTATGTGTGAGAGTGTAAAACACCACTTGTATGACACCATGTTTATGTGTGATGAGTTAAAACACTGTGTATGACACCATTTATTATTGTGTGAGATAATAAAACACCATTGTGTATGACACATGTTTTACGTGTAGATGTAAAACACCACTGTGTATGACACCATGTTTTATGTGTGAGGAGTGTAAAACACCACTTTGTTAAGACCACCATTTTTAATGTGTGAGGAGTATAAAACACCTACTGTGTAATGACACCAATGTTTCAAAGAGTTCCACACGCTGCAGACCTTCTAGAATATGTTCAGTGATGTATTAATAGTATCTATATTATAGAACAATAGTAAATAAACAATTTTTGTATTTTGTTTTTTGTAAACCATTTTTTAAGCAATATATAGATAAATATTTGTGTGCTTATTGTGTTGTATACAACAGTGTATATATGTAACATTGACCTTACTTTGGTCCTCACAGGCCACATAATTTTATGTTGAAAAAAATAAATAGTGAAAAAAAACAACAAACCTTCAAATACAAGTAAACTAAAGTTTACCGGATTGAGCGGCAGTCGCCTCTGTGCCATGCCGTAGCACATTTTTCTGCAAACTTCTGCCTCTATATCTGGGTAAGTACTGATGGGAAAAAAATTTTTTGGGGACTAAAACAATCAGAAAAATAATCTTAACATTTTCATAAGAAAAAATAATTTTTTTTTTCGAATATTTTGGCTACATGGGTATCACCCGGAGACTCCTTCAGGATTGGGCCTTTCGACAGTCAAAGGGTTAATAGTGCAGATACTGCAGTTTCCACCTCCATGACTCAGATCCAGCTAACCAGTTTTCTTTAATCCCTTCATAAATGTTACCTTGCTCAAACTCCAACAACATGACAAGTCATAAAAACCACTTGCCTCCCGTATCTCCTAACACACTCAAACATTCCTGTTGGATGTCCAATCCCTTTGTGTGAAACTTCTTTACTCCTCCCTATAATCTTTACTATGATGAACCCATACCCTCTCCCCTCCACTACAGATTTATACAAGTCATCCTATTTTGCTCCATCTTCTCTAAATGTCAAAAAACTTCTCAGTACCCCCTTTCCCTTCAGCCCTCTGGAAGATACTTGAAGCATCTGTGCACCTAATCTCGATGCTTCAAATTCACTGCATAATATTCACACCACACATTGCTCTGAGACATGACATCTCCACTGCCTCCATCCTCCTTAATACAACATTCAAAACCCATGCTTCACACCTACATGATAGTGTTCATATCACTGTACTCTGGTACATTACCCTTTTTTGCCTCCTTGGATAACATTCTTTGTCGTCACAGATGCCTAAGTGTACTACCCACATTTTTTCCATCATTTCTATGGTTCTCCTCATCTTTTGTAATCTGTCTGCTGACAGTACAACCGTCCAAATTAATGTGAACATTTTCATTTTCTCCCTACTCCCTCTCTCTAATCTGATATCCTATCTTTCATTACCTAATTTTTTTGTTACTTTCATCACCTTCCTCTTTCCATGTTCACTTAATTTTCTTTTACTTTTCCTCCCAATTTTTTCCACTAACTTTGCTACTTCTCTTCAGAATCTCCTATAAACACCATGTCATTGGCAAAAACAACTGAGACTACTCCCACTTTATATTAGATTCATCGTCTTTTAGTCCCACACCTTTCTCTCCAACACTCTAGTATTCACTTCTTTGACAACCTCATCTATAAGTATTTAAGAACAACCATGGGTAAATAATTATTTTGACTTGCCATGAAGTGTGAGCAGGGTAACATTTATGAAACTGATTAGCTAGACTTAGAGGTGGGAAGTATAGTGATTGCACTCTGAAGGTTGGGGATGTTACAGTTGAAGTGTCATCTTAAATATAATGTCAAGCACATTTCTGGCGTCAAGACAGAGGCCGAATTAAATATGGGACGAATAAGTTTCATTTTTTGAGTTTTCTTTTACTATTGTAGATGTGGCTGATGACATAAGAAAAATATTTTTTGTTTTGATAATGCATGGTACGAAGTGTTTATAAGATCCGGTTTTGTGAGTATCATTTTGCATTTCTTGAAGAAGAACCTATATTTATGCAGTAGTAATAACAGTGGAACCTTGTTTTCCCCGTCATAATTAGTTTTCAGAAAGTTTTGACAAAAAAAACCGAATTTAAACTAAAACCGAAGCAATACTACCCATACGAAATAATGTAATTCCAATTAATCCATTCAGACAAAACCCAAAAAGAATTAACATAAAATATATTTTTATAGAGAATAACTATAGTTTTACATACAGGAAAACAATGAATATAAATATAAGTAAATATTAATGACTATTGTTAAATGAACATTTAACATCTCACTTTTACTTAATGAAGACTTGTTTTTGGCGTATGGAAGAAGGCGAGGAGGGAAAAGGTTATCTGTAATCTCTACCACCATCACTACCACCCTCTACCACATCACTACCACCCTCTATACCACCATCACTACCAACCCTCTACCACCATCACTCTACCCACCCTCTACCACCATCACTACCCACCCATCTAACCACCATCACTACCACCATCACTAACCACCACCTCTACCACCATCACACCACGCATCCTCTACCACCATCACAACCACATCCTCTACCTCACCAACACAACCCCAATCCTCTACCCACCCTCACTACCACCATCCCTCTACCACCATCACTACCACCATCCACTACCACCATCACTACACCCTCAAACCACCACAACTACACCCGCTCTAACCACCTCTATACCACCATCACTACCACCCTCTACACCATCACTACCACCCTCTACCACCATCACTACAACCACCCACTACCATCACTACCACCACCCTCTACCACCCTCACTACCGAACCATCCCTCTACCACCCTCACTACCCAACATCACTACCACCCTCTACTAACCACCTCACACCACCCTCTACCACCACCACTACCACCCTCTACCACTACCACCCTCTACCACCATCGCTACCACCCTCTACCACCGTCCCTACCACCCTCTTCCACCGTCACTACCACCCTCTACCACCGTCACTACCATCCTCTACCAACGAGAAACAAAGCCAGACTGGCTCAAAACGCATGGGATGCTTTGTGTGGGCATGGGTGGACATGTTGGGTATGGCATACCACTGTCAGCTTAACGAAAACCGAGGTGATGAATGAAAACTGAGATTAAATCTTGACAAAAAAAAAGTTGTCGAAAACCGAATTCGACAAAAACCAGGGCAAATGAAAACCAAGGTTCCACTGTACTAATTACAGTGGACCCTCAGCTAACGATGGCATCACCTAACGTTAAATCCAGCTAGCGATACATTTTAGCGCAAAAAATTTGCCTCGGCTAACGCTAAAAAAACTCGCCCAACGCGATTCATTCGAGACGCATCCACGTGTGGCCTGAGCATGCCTCACTTGTCCCGTGGGTGCCAGTGTTTACAAGCCAGCCACCACGGTCACATCCAAGAATACAATCGGAACATTTCATATTATCACAGCGTTTTTAGTGATTTTACCTGCAAAATAAAGTCACCATGGGACCCAAGAAAGCTTTCAAGTGCCAACCCTACAGCAAAAAGGGTTAAGAATAACTATGGATATGAAGAAAGAGAGAATTGCTAAGTACAAAAGTGGAGTGCATGTCTCCGAGCTGGCCAGGTTGTATACGAAACCCCAAATCAACCATCGCAACTATTGTGGCCAAGAAACGGCAATCAAGGAAGCTGTTCTTCCAAAGGGTTGCTACTTTGTTTTCGAATAAGAGATCCGCAAGTGAAAGAAGATGTTGAGAGACTGTTTATTGGTTGTGGATAAACGAAAAACAGATTTCAGGAGATAGCATCTCTTCAACGATCATATTTTAAAGGCTAGGAGTTTTGCGTGAGGATTTAATAGAAAAATGCCCGCACTAGTGGTTATGTGAGTGAATTTAAGGCACAAAGGTTGGTTTGAGAGATTTAAGAATCGTAGGGCATACATATTGTGTTAAGTGCATGGTGAGGCTGGCCCAGTTCGGACCACAAAGCGTCTGAAAAAATATGTGGCTGGGAATTCCAAGGAGTACATAGACATGAAGGACTGAAACTGAACAAGTGTTTAATTGTGACTAAACAGGCCTGTTTTGGAAGAAAATGCAAACAGGACCTACTTTACTGAGAAGGAAAAGGCACTCCCATGACATAAGCCTATGAAAGACAGGCTTAGTCTCTTGAGCGTGCTAATTGCTAGTGGGTATTCAAAGAGAATCCTTTATTGGTGTATCACCTGAAACTCCCAGATAGATCCAGTAAAAACAATGTCCCACAAGGCTAATTTTGTGCATTAAGTGGATGGCAAACAGTAAGGCATCGTCACTAGAGACCTATTTCTATGACTGGTTACACCTGCCATTATGCCTTTCACTGTGCAAAATTAACCTCCTGGAAATAAATTGGACGCATAAGTGCCTCCTGTATTAGACAATGCAACAGGTCATCGCTTCAGCATGTGGCAGATGCGACTTTCTGGTTGCCATGAGCTTCATTAGGTTAGTTTTGCCGTCCTAATACCACTCCTCTCCTTCCCTGCCCATGGACCACAGCAGGTCATTGCCAAACTTCAAAAAACTTTACACAAAGCTATGTTTGAAAGGGTGCTTTGTAGTGACACTCAAAACTCAGTTGAACTCTAAGATAGTTTTGAAGAGATCCTTTAGCAAACCTCAATTTGTTTAAACATAATAGGTAAGCATGGGATGAAGTGACAAAGAGGACATGAACTCTGCTTGAAGAAACTGTGGGCCCAGAAATTTAGACAAAATGTATTTTTGAAGGATTTGAGGCTAACCCTTGAGAAGTTATGCCAGTTGTGGAATCAATTGTTGCATTGGAGAAGTCCTTGGGGGTTGGATGTTAGTGGGGAGGATTTGGAAGAGTTGGAGGATGATGACAATGAAGAACAACCATGATGATCTCTGAAACATCTTCAACACCAAGAGCCATACCAGAGGAAGACCTGCTCTGGATGATAGGATAAGAAATTGAGGAAGTTGCCTACTTCAAAGATAAGGAAATCACTTCAAAGTGGCTGAAGTGCAAACCTATTTTGATGAAAATCACCCTCACGACAGCTGTTGCAAGCCGGCTGGTGACATTACACTGACAGTGTTGTGGACCCACTTTAGTGAAAAGTCATAAAGGAACGGGAGATAACAGGCCTCTGTGGACAGATATGTTGTGCGATCAGGGTCCTTGACTTCTAAGCTGGTCCTAGTGGCACTAAAAGAAGAAGGGAAGTAAACCCCGGAAAAGGTACTTGCTACCGTCAAGTCCTAATTGAATGGGATTCCCCTTCTAAACATTAATAACGATCCCCACTCTCCCCTCCTCCCATCCCATCAATCATCACCAGATCTTCAATAAAGGTAAGTGTCAGTTTGTGTGTATTAAAATTAATTTCATGTGGTAAAAAAATTTTTTTGTCAGACTTTGGGTGTCAGAACGGATAAATGTGATTTCCATTATTTCTTATGGGGAAAATTAATTCAGCTAACGATAATTTCGGCTAACGATGAGCTTTCAGGAACGGATTAATATCATTAGCTGAGGGTCCACTGTATATCATTTATTGTATCCTTTATTCCTAGCTTTCAACCTTTTTAGTGTTTATATTACTGTACCTGTACACCTTTTCTCAATAATTATTCTATATTTTTCTGAAGCTTCGAGCAATTAATGCACTGGACGAAAGTGAAAACTTGACACCTCTTGGTTTCCATTTAGCCCGTCTTCCTGTAGACCCACTGACTGGTCGTATGCTGCTAATGGCTGCCATTTTTTCTTGTGTTGGACCCATCTTGACAGTGGCAGCATCATTGACTTTTAAAGATCCTTTCATAATTCCATTAGTAAGTGGATTTCTGTATCATTAATAGACAGAATGTGAAACCTCAGTAATTCATTTAATACAAGCATGGATTGTCTAGTGAAAATCTGAATTTCTTTTAACAAATTACTTGATACACTTAGCTAAGGGTCTTTTCTTTCATAGAATTCATTTATATAATTTATAATACTGTACCTACATTTATCACATACAAGTGCTCCTCGACTTACGATAGGGTTATGTTCCAATGAACCCATTGTAAGTTGAAAATATTGTAGGTCAAATATGAATGTGATAAATAAACAAGTCCTAGGTAGTAGGTTGGTAGACAGCAACCGCCCAGGGAGGTACTACCGTCCTGCCAAGTGAGTGTAAAATGAAAGCCTGTAATTGTTTTACATGATGGTAGGATTGCTGGTGTCCTTTTTCCTGTCTCATAAACACGCAAGACTTCAGGTACGTCTTGCTACTTTTACTTACACTTAGGTCACACTACACATACATGTACAAGCACATATATACACACCCCTCTGGGTTTTCTTCTATTTTCTTTCTAGTTCTTATTCTTGTTTATTTCCTCTTATCTCCATGGGGAAGTGGAACAGAATTCTTCCTCCGTAAGCCATGCGTGTTGTAAGAGGCAACTAAAATGCCGGGAGCAAGGGGCTAGTAACCTCTTCTCCTGTATATATTACTAAATGTAAAAGGAGAAACTTTCGTTTTTCCTTTTGGGCCACCCCGCCTTGGTGGGATACGGCCGGTGTGTTGAAAGAAAGAATATATATATATATATATATATATATATATATATATATATATATATTATATATATATACACACCCCTCTGGATTTTCTTCTATTTTCTTACTAGTTCTTGTTCTTGTTTATTTCCTCTTATCTCCATGGGGAAGTGGAACAGAATTCTTCCTCCGTAAGCTATGTATTTTGTAAGAGGCGACTAAAATGCCAGGAGCAAGGGGCTAGTAACCCCTTCTCCTGTATAAATTACTAAATTTAATGGACTTTTACTCCTGCTATCCTTCAGACTTGGAAGACCTATTGTTTGAGGAGTTTAAGTTCATCACAGTGAAGTTCTTGCCCCCTAATACAACTCTCTCATCCATTCCATGGACCAGCGGGTCATTTAAAACTTCAAAAAACTGTACACCAAAGCAGTGTTTCAAAGGTGCTTTGAAGTGACCTCGGACACTGAATTGACCCTAAGAGAGTTCTGGAGGAATCGCTTCAATATCCTATATTTCTATATTGTGTCTTTGGGGAAGTCCATGGGGTTGGATGTGAGTGGCCAGGATGTGGAAGAGTTGGTGGAGGACCACAGGGAAGAGCTAACCACTGAAGAGCTGCAACACCTTCAACAGGAACAGCAACAGAATGCAGCTGAGGATATTGCTTCAGAGGAGGAAGAGAGGAGGGAGAATGTGCTTTCTTCAGTGATTAAGGACACTTGTGCAAAGTGGAGTGAGGTGCAAAGTTTTGCGGAGAATTATCACCCTGGCAGAACTGTGGTAAGCCGGTTCTGCAACACATTCAATGACAGTGTCCTGTCCCATTTTGGGCAAATTTTACAGACACCAGAAACAGGCCTCTCTGGACAGATATTATACACAATAACTCGCGTA
>NC_069413.1:66677125-66700237 GCF_026875155.1 Cherax quadricarinatus | reverse complement strand
TCCCCCCAGCAAAAAAAAAAAACGCGCCTGACCTTGCATCCTTGTCACCTCCTCGATGAAGCAAAGCAGAATGTTTGTTTCTTGCTGTCTTAATCATAGACAACAATGTACAATATCTTTACTATGGTAATAAAGTGGGAGAGGATTTTCCTTAATTGTCCTGCTAAGTAAGGATGTACTGTCTTTATAAAAATACACGTTGCAAAAACCCGCGGGCAAGGAGCAGAGGTCATTTGACTCCCGTGGCCATAGCATCTGTGATCAATTACTCACTCTAGCAGTAAACAAGACGCTCGCCCCTTCTGAGTGGCCCCTCAGGGCTGAGGGGGCTGAAGGGGCTGAAGGGGGCTGAAGGGGGCTGATACCCCCTCCTGGAGAAAATTTCTCCACAGGTATTATTATTATTATTATTATTCCTCTTCTTCCTATTCTTCCTCCTCCTCCTCTTCTTTTTCATTCTTCCAAACCCTTCCTCCTCCCTCCTTCCTCCCTCCTTCCTCCTCCCCCCTTTCCTCCTTCCCCCCCTCCCTCCTTCCTCCTTCCCCCTTCCTCCTCCTCCTTCCTTCCTCCACCTCCCTCCTTCCTCCTCCTCCCTCCCTCCTCCTCTCCCTCCCTCCTCCTCCTCCCTCCTTCCTCCTCCCTCCCTCCTTCCTCTTCCCCCTTTCCCTTCCTCTTCCTCCTTCCTTCCTCTTCCCCCTCCTTCCTTCCTCTTCCTTCCTTCCTCCTCCTCTTCTCCTCCTCCTCCTTCTTCCTCCTCCTCCTCTTTCTTCTCCTCCTCTTCCTCCTCCATTGCTTTTGGTCTCAAATTCCTCGAAATCATGAAATTGATCTTCACTGACACTTCCATCTGTGTTTAGAGCATCATTTGGGGAAAGAGAAGAGTCCCAGATTTGCTGGGGAGTAAACATATTTCTTACCACTAGACATGCTGAAAAAGGACGACTGAAATGGTATTCCCACAACCACCACTGGCTCCCGATTTTTTTTATATGGTGAACACTGACCATGAAGACCCATTCTCTCACATGTGGGCCTACAGCTTTCTCCTGCTTGATTTGAAGCCCCTAGAATTTATGCGTATAGATACATCGAACATAGTATCTCCTATGACGTAATATATATACGACCGCGACAGTCAAAAGGGTTAAGGAGGGGTGGGTTTTGCTGTAGTTTTGGAAGGACATCTGACCTGTAGTGTCAGCAAGCCTCTGGCAGGATGGTCATGGAATGGGGTGATGGCGAGTGTGGGTTTTTTTTTCGGGTCACTACCCTTGGTGGGAGACGGCTAGTGTCTTAAAAACAAAAATAATTTTGCTAGGCCCTTAAACAGAATTTAATGTAAACCAGATCACCCCCTTCCATTCTTTAGTTGGGTTAAGGAAGTGATCAATATACAGTCATACCTCAAATAAAGCAGGTTTAGTTTCCAGACCGCTGATATAAAGCAATTATCACATTCAAGCAAATCACAGCCTTTTTTAACCCTACCCCGGCCGGATTGAACCGCGGTCATTGAGTCTAAAAACTCTGGAGTTTTGAGACTCTATGACCGGGTTCAATCCCGGCCGGGGTATGGTTTATTTCAAATCGTGTCATTAACGATTTCTTGAGTCACAGCCTTTTTTTTTCATTGCCAGTGCATACAAAAAGCATAAAAACATGTATAATAGCACTAGGCTAAAAAAGAAAAGATGCAAAAGTAAAAATAATAAAAAAAAAATGAAAATTGTCAAAAAACATCTTAAGAGCAAGGCAAGCAGAAAAATAATAAACAGAATATAACTGAAAAGTGCCAGAAAGTAAAAGCACTAAAGCAAGCACGTTTTAGTTTAAAATGAGATATGCCTGTACTGGGGTAACTTCGATAACTTTGGTTTTTTTCAATAAAAGCTGAGGATGGCCAGGGTTTCTTTAAATTCCAGAGGCTTTGTGTACTGCAGTTATCATGTGCTCAATATACGATGCAAATGAGTTGCATTCTTGGAGGTTATGTTTGACACGTTTGTGCTGTAGCTCAGCAAATGTGAAACATGTCTTAGTTCCTTGTTTGTTAGTGAGGATGAAGTGTAATTCTCGGTATCAGTGTGTTGAGGACCTCCTGTATATTTTTTTTTTTTTCTTTTATTAACACATCGGCCAATTCCCACCAAAGCAGGGTGCCCCAAAAAAGAAAAACTTTCACCATTCACCCCATCATGTTTTTTTTTCAGAGGGGGGGTTTTTACACTACAGTTCGTAAAATTTGCAAAAATTAACACCCTTCCTTCAGGGGGTTTGTTAATGTTGCAGTTTTAAACCCCTTTCGGGCCCGTCCCGTAGATCTACGGTTTTTAACATTCGGGGCCCCAAACCCCGAAAGATCTACCCATGAGCTCAGCTCACTCTGAAAAAAATGTGTTTGGGTACATTTGGGCCTAGATATGGGGAGAATCATCTATGGGGATGTTGCCCCAAAATAAAACTTTTTCCTGCAGCACACTGTGTAAAATAGAAAAAAAAAAAAGAAATCATGATTTTTCGATTAAAACAGAATTTTTGCGTTTTTTTCGTATTTTTTTTTTATATTTTTTTTTTGGGCGATTTGGGGGGCCTTTGTGAAGGAAAGGGGCCCAATATTACAGAAATAGAGATAAATTTTTGTTTGGGGTTTTAGCACGGGAAAAATGGTTTGGGAAAACTGAGTTTAAAAGTAGCAGAAAGAAAATATTTTTGCCGATATTAAAGAGTAAAAAAAAGGGGGACCCCCACACATCTAAACACATCAGCTGGTGGGTCTAATATCCCATTCAAAAATTAGGGTAATAAATATTTATACAATTATTTAAAATTTTGCAAAAACAGTAAACTTCTTTTTTTTGGGTTTGTGAATAAAAAATTCTTAAATTTGAATAAAAAATCAAAAGGGAAAATTTTTTTGAAAAGGCCTCAAAAATAACTAATGAACAGGGAAATTTTTAGTTTAGGGGCCAAAAAATGCCTACATTGTTCATTCAAAACCCCTATTTTAAAATTTGGGAAATTTTTTAAACTTTTTTTGTTAAATTGGGGCCAAAATTAATTTTTTCCCGATCACTTTATTTTGTAGTTGAAACAGTTGATTTGGGCGTTTTCCCTTGGCTAAACGATAGAATGGAATTTTTTTCTAGTGAAAACCCTAAAAATTTGGTTGTTTGGGAAAATGAAATTTTGGCCCCCCTTAAAATGGGAGTCAAAGTGGGAAAAAAAAAACCCGCCTATTCGAAATTTATCTGAAAAAATCAAAATTCGCGAAAAGCTTTAATTTCGTCAATTTTCCACCAAAATTGGGTACTTTTTGTTTTTTTTCCTTCCCCAAAAAGATTCTTCCCGATTTAAATAAGAAAAAAAAAAAAATTTTTTTTTTTAAAAAATTTCTTGGACACTGGTGCGTGACTCCGTTTTGGGGGCCTTTGGGAACCCTAAAAAGGGTTAAATTGCAATGCGGGCCTATGGGTTTTCCCCAGAACCCCTTCATAAATGTTATTTTGCTCATACTCCAACAGCACTAAGTTTTAAAAAACCCATTTGTCTCCATTTCTTTCCCTTATTAAAAAAGCTCAAAAATGCTTGCCGAAGCCCAACCCCCTCCCCACGCATAATCTTCTCCCCCCCCTCCCTCCAACCTTTCCTAGGCGCCCCCTTACCCCGCCTTCTCTCAGTACAGTTTTAAAACCCCACTCTCGAAGTTTTTCTGTTTCTTCGTTTTTCAGTCCAACCCCCCAAAAACCCTTCCTCACCCCCCGGGAACATTTTTGGGGCCAACCCACAACACTCCCCCTTTAATTTCCCAAAAACCAAAGAATTCTCTCCAATATTCACCCCAAAACCTTTGCCCTAACTACATCTCCACTGCCCCCACCTTCTCCTCGCTGAAAACATTAAACCCCCCCTGCTTCACCCCCAAAAAGAGTGCTGGTTAAACTTTTACTCTTTTACTTTTCCCTCTTTGTTCCCAAGGACATAGTTCTTTGTCCCCCACGGGACCCTAAGTGCACCACTCACCCCTTTCCCCCCCGTAAAATTTCTATAAAGTCCCCTCATCTTTCATACACCCATCTGCTGACACGCCCTCCCAAATACTGAATAAAATTAACCCTCCTCCATACCCCCTTTCCAAATCGATATCCAATCTTCTTTTAAACCCCAAAATTTTTTTTTGTTATAAGAAAGCAGAGTTTTATGGAGAGAAAAGAAAGGTGAAAAAGATGGTGAAGAGTCCCAAAGGGAAGAAAATAAAGAGGGGGGAGGGGGCACTGTCAAAAAATTTTTTAATGAAAATAGGAAAAAAAATTTTGGGAAAAGTGAGTTAAAAATTTAAGAAAAGCCTGGGGAAAAGTAGGGGATTTGTCAGTTAAAAACAGAGTGGGGGGAGTTAGAAAGAGGGGGAGAGGGAGGTATTGGGTAGATGGCGAGAATTTTTTGAGGAACTTTTAAATTTTAAGGAAGAAAGGGAGGTGGTAATTTCATGCACTGGCCAGGGGGGTATACCATTTTTTTTAAGGAGTAAAGAAGACAGAATGAAATTTTGTGGGTTGGGGTTTACGTGGGGGGCATTACGTAGAAAAAAGGGGTAAAGCAGCGGGAAAACTGAGGGATCATGCCCAAAATGTTAAAAGCAGGGGGGGGAATATGTTGGAGTGGTTGGTACTTTTTTTTAAAAAATTTTTTTAAAAAGGGGAAAGGGGTACCTAGGGATTGGGGGGGGAGAGCATGTTTAGTCCCTTTATATAAAGGGAAAAAGGGGGCAAAAGAGATTTTAAAAATTGAGGGGAATTTTTTTCTGAGTATACCAGGAAAAGTATACGGTAGGGGTTTAATTGGGAAAAAATTAGAGTTAAGACAGAAGTAGGAAAAATTGCGGGGAGCAAGGGGTTTCGAGTGGGTAGGGGATGGTAGATCAAGTGTTTACTTTTAAGAAATATGTGGAAAAAGTATTTAGATAAAAAGGGAGGGAAGTTTTTATTGCATTTATGGGTTTTGAAAAGGCCTTTTGATAGAGTGGGGTAAGGGCAATGTGGCAATGTTGCAATTTATGGAATTTGGTGGGGAAGTTACTAAATTTCTGTAAAAAGCTTTTATAGGATAGTTTTAGGGGGTCGGTTAGGGTGTTTTAGAAGAGGGGAGAATTTCTTCCCCGGGAAAAGTAGGGCTTAGACCGGGATGTGTAAAGTCACCATGGTTGTTTTTAAAATATTTATGATGGGGTTGTAAAAGGGTAAAAGCTAGGGTTTTTCGGGGGAGGGGGTGGGTTTTAAAAAATGGGGAAACAAAATTTAAAAAAGGGGAAATTTTAAAACCCGTTTTCTTTTTTCTGGGGATACTGTGCTTTTGGGAAAATTCCCCAAAGAAAAACTGCAAAGGTTTTGTGGATTTAGTTTTAGAATTTTTGTAAAGGGAGGAAAAATTGGGAAAGTGAACATAGAAAAAGTAAGGTGTTGAGGGGATCAAAAAGATTTAGATAAAGAAAAATTGGATATCAAATTGGGGGGGGAGGGGTTTTGGAAGAATGAATGTTTTCAGATACTTGGGAGTTTTCGTGTCGGCGGATGGGTTTAGAAGGATGAGGTTTTAAACAAAAGAAAAGGGGGAAAAGGGGAAAAAAAGGTGAGTGGTGCTTGAGGATAAAGGGAGTCAAAAAACCCTTTTTTTATGGAGGGGAAAGAAGGGAATGTATGAAAATATAGTAGTAACCCAACCCCTCTTTTATGGATTTTTAAGCTTTGGGGGGTAAAAGCAGCAGCGGGGGGAGACGGTTGGAGGAGTGGAGATGTCCCGTCTAAGGGCAATGTGTGGGGTAAATTTAAAAGCAGAAAAATTTGGGGTGTGGAAATTAGGAGAAGGTGTTTGGGTAAAAAAAAGCATTAGTCGAGGGGAGAAGAGGGGTTGTTGAGGGGTTTGGGGCCTTTTTGAAAAGAAAGGATCAAAGTAAAAATGAATGGAAAGCTTTTTAAAAACTATAGGGGGAAAGGAAAAAGGGGTGGGTCTCCCGAAAAAGGGGTTGGGGAGGGGGGAAAAGGAGGTTTTTTTGGCGAGGGGCTTGGACTTCCCCAAAAACGGCATTTCAAGGCCCCTTGGGTTTGATAGGAGGGGAAAAGGAGACGAAAAGATACTTGGGAACCGGGCAATCTGTTGGATGTGAGCGGGGGAAAATTTAGGGAAAGGGGTTCAGGGAAAAAGGTTTTTTTTTCCCTAAAGTCGGGACTTTAGTCCTGGAAAAGGGAAAAATACAATGCCCTTTCACCTTTTTAAAAGGAAGGGGGTTTGGGGTTTGGGAGGGTTTGGGGGATTTGTTGTGTATTTTCTATATGTAATGTTCAAACTTCTAAATGTTATATTCGAGCAAACCCCTGCAAAAGCATGATAAAGGTGAAATGTGGTGAAAAATGTTGAATGATGATGAAAGATTTTTTTTTTGGGGATTTTCTTTCTTTTTTTTTTTGGGGCACCCTGCCTGGGGGAGACGACCGACTTTTTTGAAAAAAAAAAAAAAAAAAAAAACAGTACAAGGTATTTCAGTCCCAGCTGACATCAGTGACTATTACGGGATAGAAAGCGGCTTTTAAGCAGAGTACATTTCAAGAAAATTTTTTTTCAGTGTTCCCCCGGTAACACCCACACTAGTCCGGCCCAAACACTCGGTACCCCATTTACTGTGGGTAAAAAATAGAAAAACAAGTGTAAATAAAACCACCCTAATTTTTTCTTCCCCCGGCTGGGAAACAAATATTTCCAAAAAAAACATATATGGCCCCCAACCCAAGCCAAGGTACTAGAAATAAGCCCCCGTTTTACTTTTTTTGGGTTTTTCCCAGGCCCCCTACCACATGCTGCTAGCGTGATTTTAAACTTTTACAGTGGGCCCCCCGGTTTTGGAAAAACCGTCGGTATCCAAAAAAATCCGGGTTTCCCAAGCATTATATCGCCCAAAAAAATTGCCCGGTTCCCCCCTTAAAAAAAACCCGGTATGGGTACCCAAAAAATCCGGCTGTCCCCGTTTTTGGCCCGAAATGCCCCGGGGTGCCATGTTTAAAAAGCCAGCCCCTGTGCGGCCAAAGGGTACATTCAGTACATTCCCAAAATTATCCATATTTTCACTGTTTTTTGGGGCTTGTTTCCCCGCAAAATAAGTCCCCCCAAGGGCCCCCAAGAAAGCTTTAGTGCCAACCCTTTCGAACAAGGGTGTTAAAGACCATTGAAAAGAAGAAAAAGATAATTGCCAAAGTATGAAAATGGAGTGCATGTGTCGGGGCTGGCCCCAAATTTTTTATAGTAAAAACCCATCAACCATCCTACTATAGTGAGCAGGAAAACGGCAATCAAGGAAGCTGTTCTTGCAAGAGGTGCAACGGGTGATTACGAAACAGCGACCGCAAGTGATAGAAAATGTTGAGAGACTGTTATTGGTGTGGAAAAATGAAAAACAGATAGAAGGAGATAGCATCTCTCAAGAAATTTCATTTGTGAAAAGGCTAGGCAGTTGCATGACAAATTTGGTAAAGAAATTGCCTGCAGCTAGTGGTGATGTGAGTGAATTTAAAGGCCAGCAAAGGTTGGTTTGAAAGATTTAAGAATCATAGTGCTTTACATAGTGTGTTAGGCATGGTGAGGCTCCAGTTCAGACCACAAAGCAGCTGAAAAATATGTGCATAAATTCAAGGGTACATAAGGGGCCCTGAAGGATTGAAACCTGAAACAAGTGCTTAATTGTGACAAAACAGGCCTTTTTTTGGAAGAAATTGCCAAGCAAGGACCTAAAATTACTCAAGAGGAAAAGGCACTCCCGGACATAAGCCTATGAAAGCAGGCTTACTCTTCTGATGGTGCCAATGCTAGTGGTGATTGCAAAGTGAAACCTTTATTGGTGTATCACTCAGGAACTCCCAGAGCGTTCAGGCAAAAGAATATCCTCAAGGCTAATTTGTGTGTGCTGTGGAGGGCAAACAGTAAGGCGTGGGTCACTAGTGACTTTTTCTATGACTGGTTACACCATGCATTTGCCCCCAATGTGAAAAATTACCTAATTGAAAAAAAATTAGACCTTAAGTGCCTCCTGGTGTTAGACAATGCCCCTGGTCATCCTACAGATTTGGGCCCAGAGCAACTTTGTGGGGACATGAGCTTCATTAAGGTCAAGTTTTGCCTCCTAATACCACCCTCTCCTCAGCGCCCATGGACCAGCAGGTCATTTCCAACTTCAAGAAACTGACACAAAAGCTATGTTTGAAAGTTCTTTGAAGTGACCACAGATACTCTATTGACTCTAAAGGAGTTTGGAAGGATCACTTTAATATCCTCAATTGTGTAACCTTATAGGTAAGGCTTGAGAGGGAGTGACTGAAGACTTGAACTCTGCCTGGAAAAAAAATGTGGGAGAAAGTGTGAAAAAAAGGGGTTTTTTAAGGGTTTTGGGTAAACTCTGAGAAGTTATGCCGTTGGGAATCCATTGTGGATTGGGGAGTCCTTGAGGTTGGAGGTTAGTGGGGAGGATGTGGAAGAGTTGGTGAAGGAGGACAATGACGAACTAACCACTGATGAGCTGCTAGATCATCTTCAACAGCAAGAGGCCAGATCTGAGGAAACTGCTTCGGAGGAGGAGATAGAGAAATTGACGAAGTTGCCTACTTCAAAGATTAAGGAAATGTGTGCAAAGTGGCTTGAAGTGCAAAATTTTTTTGATGAAAATCACCCTGACACAGCTACTGCAAGCCGTGTTGGCAACCTGTACAATGACAGTGTTGTGAACCACTTTAAGAAAGTCATAAAGGAACGAGAGGTACAGGCCTCTATGGACAGATATGTTGTGCGACAGAAGTCCAGTGACTCTGAAGCTGGTCCTAGTGGCATTAAAAGAAGAAGGGAAGTAACCCCGGAAAAGGACTTGCTACCTCAAGTCCTAATGGGGGAGTATTCCCCTTCTAAACATTAAAAACTTCGGCACTCTCTCCTCCTCCCATCCCATCAATCATCACCAGAGCTTCATTAAAGGTAAGTGTCAATTATTCTATTATGATTATACAATTGTTATTATTATTGTAATTATTATATTGCATTAAACTTAATATTTCATGTGGTAAGTTTTTTTTTTCATACTTTTGAGTGTCTTGCATGGATTAATTTGATTTCCATTATTTCTTGTGGGGAAAATTGATTCGCTTTCCGATAATTTTGGTTTACGATGAGCTCTCAGGAACAGATTAATATCGTGAACCGGGGGTCCACTGAATAGAGAAAATAACTTTTTTGTTTCAGGGTTATGGTGCAGTATGAGTGTATATCACAGTTAGTCCTGTGCTACACTCTGTTTTCTCTAATATAAGCCCCTAAGACAGGGATAGGAGAATGGTATTTGTATACCATATCCTCTTCATACCTCCATCGAACTGCTCAGTATTATGCCAAATATTATTTAACATGTTTTATGTTATTTATTTTTTTTGTTTATTATGTCAATTAAACAAATTTTGATAGGAAATAAGCTGTAGTGTTGATATTAGCGTAATTATAAAGCATATTCTCCTGCATCATGATACTGAGCTCATGACAACCGACAGTGGGTTCAAAGCCACCTTATCTTGAATGGACAATGTACTGTGTTGGTGCTTTACATAATGAGAAGCATTTCTTTTATTCATTGGAACCATGGCTAGGGCTAAATGGAGAAAAAGAAATTGGAATGACTTATGCAACAAGTAGCACCACCAAACAGTACCAGCAGGTTGGTGTGGCGACCCTGGAAATTTGAAATTATGCTAGCCAAAATTAGTGCAGAATAACTGAAGGAACCGAATAACTGATTGCCGGATTTGTGATGGTGGACCTGTACTCTCTTTACATCATCATTTCACCAATCGCTCTTCTTCCCTCCCGCACCCACTTTCCTGTAACCACAAACTTTTGCTGAACACTCTAAAACTACATTCTTAAACCTACCCCATACATCTTCGACCCCACTGCCTATACTCTCACTAGCCCATCTATCCTCCAATAGTTGTTTATATCTTACCCTAACTGCCTCCTCTTTTAGTTTATAAACCTTCACCTCACTCTTACTTGATGCTTCTATTTTCCTTGTATCCCATCTACCTTTTACTCTCACTGTAGCTACAACTAAAAAGTGATCTGATATATCTGTGGCTCCTCTATAAACATGTACATCCTGAAGTCTACTCAACAGTCTTTTATCTACCAATACATAGTCCAACAAACTACAGTGGACCCTCGGGTAACGATGACATCGGCTAGTGATAAAATCAGATATCGATGCGTCTTTGTGTAAAAATATTTGCTCGGCCAGCGATGAAAAACTCGGTTAGGGACATTCGTCCTGAACGCATCTGCTGTCTGTCCGGCCTGGTGCCTAGCTGCCCCGCATTCAGCTAGTGTGCCCTTTTTACAAGCCCCGGGCGGGGCGGTTCCACACAAATTCGATCATTAGTATTTCCATGTTTTTTTAGTGCTTGTAATGCTAAATAAACCACCAGGTCCCCAAAAAAAGCTTCTAGTCCAACCCTGTGGTAAAAAGGGTGAGAAATACCTCGTACCCGGGCGCTGCTGCGCAAACTGTCGTGCTGCTGCGCCCCTGTCAGCTGCTGCGCATCACATCGTTTGTGCACCAATCAAATGTGCTGCACCACTGTCGCTGCTCCCTTTTCCCTGTCAGCTGTGCTGCACCCCATTGCTGCTGCTGCTGTACCCCCAGCTGCTTTGCCCCCACCCACGTACTATTTGAAAAATGTGAGTGTGTGTTGTTGGTGTGGTTT
Source organism: Cherax quadricarinatus (assembly GCF_026875155.1). Taxonomy (NCBI): domain Eukaryota; kingdom Metazoa; phylum Arthropoda; class Malacostraca; order Decapoda; family Parastacidae; genus Cherax; species Cherax quadricarinatus. The sequence continues at coordinate 66,689,459 of NC_069413.1, read as the reverse complement.
TTCGAGAAACAAATTTTTTCCGGGAAAAAAACAATTAACCCCCGAGGGTTAGCCACCCAGGATAACCCAAAAAAAAGCCAAGTGCGTCATCGAGGAAGGGGCTAACTTATTTCCATTGGGGCCTAAACTTGTCCCCCCGGGGTGGACCCACCCAGTCGAAACACCCAGGTGACAGGAAAAAAAGCCCGGAAATAGTGCTCATAGGTGAAATTTAAAAACCCCCAAAGGTTAGTTTGAGGATTTAAGAATCAGTGGATACACAGTGTGATCAGGCATGGCAAAGCAGAAAAATTCCAACCCCAACAAGTGTTCAATTGTGACAAAACAGGCCTGTTCGGGAAGAAATGGCAAACAGGACCTACAATTACTCAGGAGGAAAAGGCACTCCTAGGACCCAAGCCTATGACAGACAGGATAACTCTCATGTTTTGTTGTAATGCTAGTGGGGATTGCATGTATCACTCTGAAAATCCCAGAGTTTTCAAGAAAAAGTGTCTCACCGTCATCAAAAAAAGGTAAGTGTATTTTAGTATTTATTTAGTATTTAGTGTGCATGTCTCATTGTTTCTGTGTAGGGAAATGTATTTTAATGTAAAAAAAAATTTTTTTTTTTTAAAACTTTTTGGGTTTCTTGAGGATTAATTGGATTTTTCCCTTATTTTTATGGGGGGGAAAAATTTAAATTTGGCTAACAATATAATCATTAAGGACAAGCTCTCTGGAAAGATTAAAATCCGTTTCCCCAAGGGGCCACTTACTGTCATTACCCCCAATCACATCTTTTTATACTTTTTTATCGCTTTTTCTCAAAAAAAAAGTATTTACCTATAAATAAAACCCCTTTCTATACAAAAAATTCTCAAAGGGGGCCCCCTTTCAATTTGCTCTGGCACCCCCAAACTTATCCATACCATCTCTAAAATTTTTTTCCTACTTTGCATTTAGGTCCTACCCAATTTTCTTCACTTGGTTCAATGGTTCCAAAAATTACTTAACATCTCCAAAATCCCCCTCTCCCCTACACTCTTCCCCTGCCCTACACGCTTTTATGACCCCCCCTTTTCACATCCAACCCTTATTTTTTAACCCCTTAAAAAAGTCCCAAAAAAACATAGACATATTCCCCTTTTGCATGCCCCCAATATTAAAAAAAAAAAAAAAAAAAAAAAAAAAAAAAAAAAAAAAAAAAAAAAAAAAAACACATTTTTTAAAGGTTTTAGAATAAAAAAATTAAGGGTCTACTTTCAAAAATGAGGGTTAAAGTTGGCACTGGATGGGGTCACTATGGCAGATGAGTCCTGCCCTTGCAAAAATGTTGCTGATATACTTTTTTTCTTATTTTATATAATTTTTTTGTTTGATAATTACAATTATAGATTTTTTGTCATTTGTAATCTTCTTTGTTTGACATAGATTTGGTACGAAAATTTACTCAAATTGTCACAAACACAATGACAGGTGGACATTTACACCTACCTTGGTTTTTGGAATATATACAAAGTGTTTATATGTCCCAGCAATGTTTTGGATTTGTGGAAGTGGAAGTTTGGGGGGGGAAGGGGGGAGGAGGGGAGATAATAAGAAGTTCCCCAAAAGGGGAGTGTAAAAAGGAAACCTGTAATTGTTTTACAGATGGGGCTTGCTGGGGTTTTTTTGTTCATAAAATGCAAAGTTTCGGTGTCTTGCACTTTTACTTACACTTTGGCCCTTCAATAATGACAAGCACTTTTATAACCCCCCTCTGGTTTTTTTTTTTTTTATTTTTTTTTTGTTCTTGTTCTTGTTTATTTCCTCTTATCCCGGGGGGGAGGGGGGGGGGGTGTAACAAAATTTCTTCCCTGAAAAGCAATGCCTGTTGTAAGAGGCGACAAAAAACGCCGGGGAGAAAGGTGCTAGAAACCCCCCTTCTCCTGTAAAATTACTAGATTTAGAAAGAGAAACTTTTTTTTCTTTTTTTTGGGCCACCCTGCCTTGGTGGGAAAAGGGCCCGGGTTTGGAAAAAAAAAAAACATGCAAGTTTTCCCAGGTAGTTTTTTGCTACTTCTACATACACTTAGGTCACACTATACATACTTTGTAAAAGCAAATATACACAACCCCTCGGGGTTTTTCTTCTATTTTTTTTCTGGTTTTTTGGGTCTTGTTTATTTCCTTTTATCTTCAGGGGAAGGGGAACAAAAATTCTTCCCCCAAAAGGGCATCCCTTTGTTGTAAGAGGCAACTAAAATCCCGGGGGAAGAAAGGGGCAAGTAACCCCTTTTTTTCTGTATAAATTACAAAATTTTAAAAGGGGGAAAAAACTTTCTTTTTTTTTTTTTGGGGCCACCCCCCTTTGGTGGAAAAAGGCCAGTTGGTTGAAAAAAAAAAAATTTCCCCTTGAAGAAGAAAAACAAAGTCCACCCCGGCATGGGAACATGATAAGAGGAGATAACATTTGATAAGAGGTGTGATTGATATCTTACAGGGGGGGTGCAGTGATAAACAATTGAAAAGAAAAGTTTAGAGGTGACTTTGAGAGCATGGCCCCCCTTGTTTTCGCGGTACCCCAAAACATGTCTGTCTGTCTTTTTGTCTGTAAGCTCCCTGTCTGTCTATCCCTACCCTCCACAAGACTGTGTCATCACTTTTTTCTCACATCTTCAAGAGAGTATAGCATTTGTCTGGATTTTTTGGGTTACCAGGTAATTTACACTATGTATACTTATATTATGGTAAGTGAAGACAGAGATAGAAGACTAAAGAGAAGACAGATAGACAAAGACGCAGACAGTAGAAGAGACAACGAAGAGTTTACAGACCCTAAACGGGGGAAAACATTATTTTCCATTTAAAAAGAAGTTTTATGACTTTTACATAGAGAACCCCTTGGTTTTTTGCCACCCTGTTTGCTCTAGCTGGCGCCAATTTAACGGGCACTCCCACAGGTGCAAGGGTCCCAGAATTTTTTAATATGGGGCTAACGATGTTAAAACCTATTTTTGCGCCAGGCATTCTCAGGGCAATCGGCCAAATTTTTGGAGGCAGGAAAAAAAAAAAGTATAGTACTTTTTGGGGCGCTTGTGAAAACTTATATAAATGTTTGGGGACCGTTTAGGGGTTAATCCACAAACCCTTTGAATATTTTTATTATTACCACATAATTTATTATTATTATCCATATAACCCTGTATATTTTTACTACAAAAATTTCCCCTAAGAAACAATCATTTTTTCTTCCTAAGGAGACCCCCAAAAAACAGAGGGGTCAGGGCATCATCACTTCAAGCAAAAAAGGCTTGACCAAACCTAAGCGTAAGATTTTGATGTGAAATAAACCTTCAAGGGGACTTCTTTTATTTCTGGCAGGGGGAAATCATCCCAACTTGTTCTCGAGCACGTTTGGAAAAAAGGGGGCAAATACTGCCGACACTGGGGGTAAAAAAAAAAAAAAAAAAAAAAAAAAAAAGCAAGTTTTTCTTAAAATAACTTTTAAAACATACTTGAATTTGATTTCTACACCTTTACTGATATAGCTGTTTAAAGAGAGTTTAATTTTACTATTAAAATACAGTACAATTTTTTTTTCAACAAGTTGGCCGTCTCCCACCGAGGCAGGGTGAACCAAAAAGAAAAAACTTCATCATTCAAACCTTTCACCTCACTCATCCATAATAACTTTTTTTTACAGAGGAAACCCAATACAACAGTTTAGAAACACATATAAAGATACATAACATATCCTGCAAACTGTCAATATCCCAAACCCCTCCTTTAAAGTGAAAGGCATTGTACTTCCCATTTCCAGTACTCAAGCCCGGGCTATATAAAAATACCGGGTTTCCCTAAATTTTTTTTTTTTTTTTTTTAAACAAAGTCGGCCGTCTCCCACCGAGGCAGGGTAACCCAAAAAAGAAAAAAAACCCCAAAAAGAAAATATTTTCCATCATCTTTCAACACTTTCACCACACTCCACATTATCACTGTTTTTGCAGAGGTGCTCAGAATACAACAGTCTAGAAGCATACACATAAAAAGATACACAACATACCCCTCCAAACTGCCAAATCCCAAACCCAAATCCCTTCACTAAATTTTTACCCTCCTTACACTCCAACAGCTTGTCAAGTCCCAAAAGCCTTTCATCTCCACTCACTCCTACTAACACGCTCACGCATGCTTGCGGGAAATTTCCAAGCCCCTCGCCCACAAAACCTCCTTTACGACCTCCCTCCAACCTTTTCGAGGACGCCCCCCTCCCCCGCCTTCCCTTTCCCCCTACAGATTTATAACGCTCTCCATGTCATTCTACTTTGATCCATTTTTTCTAAATGACCAACCACCTGAACAACTGCCTCCTCGCTGCAGCATTTACAACCCAAGCTTCACACCCATATAAGAGTTTTTGGTACCACTATACTTTCATACATTCCCTTCTTTGCCTCCACAGTAACAATTTTTCTCTCCACATTACCTCAATGCACCACTCACCTTTTTTCTTCATCAATTCTATGGTTAACCTCATCCTTCAGAAACCCATCCACTGACATGTCAACTGTCAAATATCTGAAAACATTCCTTTCTTCCATGCTCCCTCTCTCCAATGTGATATCTAATTTTTTCTTTATCTAAATCACTTGATACCCTCATCCCCTTTAAACCTGATCTATGTTCACTTTCAACTTTCTACTTTTTACACAATATAAAATTTTAAAAAACAAATTCAAAAAGGGTGTGTATTTTTTATATACAGTAGACTGTCGGATAGCACACCATCTGTTAACATATTTTCGCCCCAAAACTGTTTCAAAGTTGCGACAAATTTCAGTGAACGTCCCAAATGAAAAATCAGTTTACTCGAAGTACATGTAGGGGAAAATGTGACACACAATGTGTTCCTCACAGTGAGCCTCAGCACAAGTCCATAATTACATAACCTTCCTCACCACACTCACCTGTGTTAGATAATTAACTGTTGATCTTTTCATCGTCCTACCTAAATGTCTTGATAGTAACAATGACACCCAAGAGGAATGAGAATGATCCTGAAACTGTAAAGAAGAATAAGCTGAAATTATTGGCGTTTCAAAGAAAATCGAGATTAAGAGCGTAAGAGTGGTGAACGTGTGAGGGAGACAGTATGAGCCAAAGGTCTGAATGGGCATCAATTCATACATTAAGAAGAATGAGACAAAGATATGACAAACAGGTCAGAACAGTTAAATAAGGGGGAAAAAAGCTGAGTGATGGACTGAGCAAAAAACCAAGAAAGGGCACCATTTATTTCATTTTTTTTTTTTAAAACAAGTGGGTCGTCTCCCACCGAAGCAGGGTGACCCAAAAAGAAAGAAAATCCCCAAAAAGAAAATACTTTTATCATCATTCAACACTTTACCTCACTCCACACAAAAATCACTGTTTTTGCAGGGGTTTACTCAGAAAACAACAGTTTAGAAGTATATACGTATAAAGATACACAACATATCCCTCCAACTGCCATATTAAGAAAAAGCCTCACAGCAATAAAAAACTGTGTGATGAAGAAGTTGAAAAAAAGGCTTGTTTTGCATAGGTCATTCCACCAATTCCAGTTGCACATTGCTTGGATGATTTAAGTTTTTTATTTAAAGGTTTCACTGACACATTGCGCGGAATTTCCCCGGAGTTACATGAAAATTATTTTAAGGGTGCTTGAGCCAAACAATGTTTAAAGTTTAAATAAGTGTTTTTGGGAAAAATCTAGCCAACTTTCTCAGTTTTTTAAGAGAAAAGTTCACCCCGATTCAAGGCAACAAAGGGTTGCTTCGGTTTTCTCCCCTTTTCGTAAAGCATCAGGCAATTTTTCCCTGTTTTCCCCCTCTAAAATTCCCGTCTTTGAAAGGTGTGGATAAAAAAAACCCACCGTTCTTCAGAGGTCAAATCATCGCATGATACAGGGAAAATTTTTATTGACTGGTTTTAAGGTTTACTTTTTTCTCAAAGCACAAAATCCTTGCACTCACGGTTCCCCTCATTAATAATTTTTTAACTCATCTGGGGAAAATTTTTTGGGTGTGCACCAAATTTTTACTTTCCAAAAACAACATCCTTTTAAAACAACCCTGGATCACAGAATTATTAGGACATTCAAATGTAACTAACAAAAGTAGCAAAATTTCATCAATGGTCTGCCCCTGAGCTTGGGGGTAAAAACTTTGGGAAATAAATTTTCAGTGCAGATGTCTGGCAAATTTAAAAGTATGAAACAAAGTGTCCCAAACAACATTAATGCGGGCTAGGAAATTTAGCCCAGTTTTGGCGAATATTATCACAATTTTTTCTTCATTTGAAGCCGGTGCAGGAAATTTTTTTTTGGGCTAGGAGTTGCCAGGTGAGGATTTGAAGATATGCAGGAAGATGTGAATGAATTTTTAGACAATGATGAAATGACGAAAAAGTCCATGGGAATTGGGGAAAGACTCAATGCCCAATACAAGGGAGGCAAAAACAAAGAAGATAGGAAGAAATGAAGAAAAAAAAATTTAAAACTGCTACAAACGGGGGCATTCATGTTTCTGCCAAACCAAAATTTTTTTACTAAATAGGGCCCTCACAAATCAGAAAAACCCCGCACTGAAAAGGGGCTACGCCGTTGAGATAGCCGTCTGCGTATAAAAACGTGGGTAAAGAGACCACAAGCTTGCAGAATTTTTCATACTCCAGTGCAACCAAACAGCGCAAAACCCCAAATATCTACTTCAGTTAACGATCCCCATCCCTTTCCCTCCAGCCCTAAAGGGAAACAACATCCCCCTTTCCCCTCTACAAAATCAGACACACCACAAACCCGAAATTAAGGAAGAAAATAATATCTATGCAACTCTGAACAAGTTTTTACAATTTAGGGACTTGAAAAAAAAATTTGGGGGCTTTTTTGGATCCAAAAATGTAACCCTATTTTTCCCCAAAGGTTCTTCAGTTCATTTTTGCATGATTTTTTATTACTACTGTTTTTTCGGAAATAAACCGGTTAACCCCTAAAACTGCATAATCTACATTGAAGTTTTAAAAAAAGCGTTTAAAGGTGAAATCAAATTTACAGATACCTTGATCTTTTAAAATAATATTATTTTCAATAAACTTTAAAAATCTGCTATACTCCACCGCCTTCCCCGACCCGACGTTGCCTAGCATTGGCAAGAGGACCCATTGAGGTAAAAAAGTTGTCACTTTAGCCTCCTTGTCAAAATTTTTTTTTAAAAAACCCCCCATAAACAAATACAAAGTGCTATTGTTAACTTGTTTCGAAATATTTGTTGCCAAACTTTTTTGCGCACCCCCTGCAAACACAAATGCGCTTAGTAACAGCAGGTAACAAACTTAATTATTACTTCAACTAACGGACCCAAGATCAGTAAAATCTTTCTCACTTTTACCAAAAAGCCCTTTTTTAAGGGCTTTGAATACGAAACAAAAGCCGGCGGGTCAACAGATTTGGAAACAATGGCAAAGCCCTTTGGTCCCCAGAACTGCTCATACTGTTACAATCTTAGCAAGGTAATCTTTTCTCTATCCACCACAACTTCCATTGCTGACCCCCCACCCCCCTCCCCCCCAATTAGCTTGTTCAATAGAGGGTTACTATATATAGTTTTTTTATTATTAAGACATCGGACGTTTCCCCCAAGTAGGGTGGCCCAAAAAAGGAAAAATTTTCACCATCATTCACTCCTTTACGGGTCTTGTCAGAGGCCACTTACACTACATTTTATAAAATTGCAACATTACACCCCCCCTTTCCCAGAGTGTAGGAAACTGTATTTTCCCATCTCCAGGACTCAAGTCTGGCATGCCAGTTTCCCTGAATCACTTCATAAATACCCTACTCACACTCCAACAGCATGTCAAGTCCTAAAAACCATTTGTCTCCTTTCACTCCTATCAATATGCTCACGCAGGCTTGCTGGAAGCACAAGCCCCTCGCACACAAAACCTCCTTTACCCCTCCCTCCAACCTTTCTTGGGCCAACCCCCCTATCCTGCATTCCCTCCGCTAGATTTATACACTCTCATATCATTCTGTTTCGTTCCTTTCTCTCTATATGTCCAAACCACCTCAAAAACCCCTTCCTCAGCCCCCTGCACAAACAGTTTTGGCAATTCCACACCTCCTCCAAATTCCAAACTATGAATTTTCTGCTTTATATTCACACCACACATGCCCTCAGACACAACATCTCCACTGCCTCCAGCCTTCTCCTTGTTGAACATTCACCACCCATGCTTCACACCCATATAAGAGTGTTGATATAACTAACTCTCATACATTCCTTCTTTACTTCTATGGATAAAGTTTTTTTTCCCTTCACAGACTTCTCAGTGCACCACTCACCATTTCCCCTTGTCAATTCTATGATTCACCACATCTTTCATAGACCATCTGCTGACACATTCACTAGTAAATATCTAAAATACATTTACCTCCTAAATACTCTCTCCCTTCAATATGATATCCAATTTTCCCTTTTGCTAATTTTTTTGTTATTCTCATCACCTTACTCTTCATTATATTCACTTTTAATTTTCTTTTTTTAAACTACCCTACCAAACTTGTCTAAAAACCTCTGCAACTCTCTCTTCAGAATCTCCCAAAAGTAAGTGTCATCAGCAAAGAGCAACTGTGACAACTCCCACTTTGTGTTAGATTCTTTTATTTTTTTTCCCAACACCTCTTGCCAATACCGAGCAATCATTTTCTTACAACCCCATCTATAAATAAAATTGAACAACCATGGTGGCATCATCATTTTTGTCTAAGGCTACTTTTATTTGGAAATAATCTCCCTCTCTTCTACATACTCTAACCTGAGCCTCACTACCTCGTAAAAATTTTCACTGCTTTCAATAACCCACCTCCTATTCCATACAATTTGGAACATCTGCCACACTGCCCCCTTATCCACCCTGTCACATTTATTTTAACCCTTTGAGGGTTTCGGACGTACTAGTAGGGCCCTTACGACCAGGGTTTTTGACGTACTAGTACGCCTAAATTCTAGCGCCCTCAAATCTAGTGAGAGAAAGCTGGTAGGCCTCCATATGAAAGAATGGTCTATGTAGTCAGTGTGCACGGTTTATAAAAAAAATCCTGCAGCACACAGTGCATAATGAGAAAAAAAAAAACTTTGACCGTTTTTTGGAATAAAACAGCGGTTTTTGCACTGTATTTTCGTATGGTATTTATTGTTATATTCTAGTTTTCCTGGTCTCATTTTATAGAATGGAAGACATATCATAGAAATTGAGATGATTTTGACTGGTTTTACAATGAAAAGTACATTGAAATTGAGCTAAAAATAGCAGAAACATTCGATTTTTACCAAAGTTCAAAGTAACAAATCATGCCAAGCGCCCAAATACACGTCAACTGGTGAGTCTAATATTCTTTTGCAAGTGCGCCAATATATTCATACCATTTTTTACACTAATGCAGTAGTCTGCATAACAGTAAATCTTCTATTTTTTGTGAGAAAAAAAATTTTGAAGTGGAAAGCAAAAGAATGTAAGAGGGCCCTTGAGACATTACAAATGAACAGAGGAAATGCCCATTTAGTTCCAGGAATGTATTTCTTGTTTGTTCTGGACCCTTTTCAGAAATTGGCATTTTTTGAAATTTGTGTGAAATTGGAAAAATTGCTAAATTCTGACCACTGTACTGGATGTTGAAATTGGTAAATGGGTGGTTTCTTGCACTCATTCAATAGAAAAAATGGAGTCTAGCGAAATATTCATGTTTTTTGCCCGACTAGTACAGTGGAACTGGCCGAAAATGGGGCTCAAAGTGGGCAAATCACCATCCGTAAACATCGCCGAGACCGCTAACTTCGCGAGAGCTAATTCCGTAAGTTTTCCATCAAATTTCATATTTTTGGTGTCATTATGATCGGGAAAAATTCTCTATCTTTTCATAAGAAAAAATTATTTTTTTTTTTTTTTTTAATTTGGCCGACCCTGAAACGAGTCCAGAGAGGGCCTGTCGACCCTCAAAGGGTTAATTAAGTGTATGTAATTTAGTAGAACAATGCATATGGTGTCTTCATTAATTTTCTGAGCCTTATCACAAATTAAAATTTTCCAATAATAAAACTGTCCCAACGTAGATCTACGTTCACGTGTGTAGCGCTCCGACCTTGGTTTTTCCCATTTGAAAGCACGTAAAAAAACAAACGTAGATCTACGTTTGGAGCCCCCCGCACGTGACGTAGATCTACGTTGGACAGTTTAAGGGTTAATACTTCCTATTATGCCCTTCATAAATCCTACCATTATTTGTAATTAAAAATTACTATTTTAGGCTAATTTCCTGAAATGTTTCCACTGCAAGACTTCACTCAAAACACTGTACTGTATAAAAAAATGACACTGTACCAGAATTTAAGCTACTGTAATATGTAAACTAAAATACATTAATCTATCACTTATCCACAGTGCACTCTAAAATATGTATGTACTTTTGGGATGAAGAAAAAGCCACTTCTTGTAAAATTGGCAAATACATTGCTATCTAAATTATCACCTTAAATTTTAAGTTCTGACATATTAATTTAGTGCATTTTTTTTCTAATAATTATATACAGTGGACCCCCGCATAACGATCACCTCCGAATGCGACCAATTATGTAAGTGTATTTATGTAAGTGCGTTTGTACGTGTAATGTTTGGGGGTCTGAAATGGACTAATCTACTTTACAATATTCCTTATGGGGAAAAAATTCGGTCAGTACGGCACCTGAACATACTTCTGGAGTGAACAAAAATCGTTAACCGGGTCCACTGTATTTACAGTGGACCCCCACCCAACAGCATCATCAAGTAACCAAATCGTCTAATGGCACTCTTTGGCGTAAAAAAAATGGGTCTACCAATGATGAAAAACGCATCTAACGCGTTCGTCTGGAACGTGTCCACGCGGGGAGCATGGCCCGAGCGGCCCAGCGACTCCAAGACTCAGTGGCTATTGTTTATAAGCTGTTGCGGTCGATTTCCCTGTGTACTTGCCATATATTTTGGATATTCCAGTGTTTTTAGTGTTTATAACCACTAAATAAGCCACCATGGGCCCCAAGAAAGCTTCTAGTTTCCAAGCCTGTGTTAAAAGGGTGAGAATTATGATGGAAATGAAAAAGAGAGAATTGAAAAATATGATAGTGGAGTGCATATGTCTGTTGGAAAGGCTATACAACTCCCATACCATCAGTACTATCTTGGGCCCAAAAGAAAGACAATCAAGGGAAACTGTTGTTGCAAAAGGTGCAAGTATGTTTTCAAAACGGAGACAGCAAATAATTGAGGAGGTAGAGAGAATGTTACTGGTAAAGGATAAAACAAAAAACAATTATCAGGAGATAGTGTTTCTCAGTCTATAATTTGTGAAAAGGCAAGGCAGTTGCATGATGATCTCATTAGGAAAATACCTCAAAATAGTGATGATACTGATGAATTTAAGGCCACAAAGGCTGGTTTGAAAGATTTAAGAATCGTAGTGGCATACACAGGTGGTAAGGCATGGTGAGGCGCAGTTCAGACAAAAAAGCGGCCCAAAAAATATGTGAAGGACTTTAAAAGGAATACATAGAGACTGAAAACTTAAAACCTGAACGAGTGTTTAATTGTGATGAAACAGGCCTGTTTTGGAAGAAAATGCCAAACAGGGCCTTACATTACTCAGGGGAAAAAAGGGACTCCCAGGACATAAGCCTATGAAAGACAGGCTGACAATGTTGTGTATAATGCTAGTGGTGGGTTGCAAAAATGAAGCCTTTATTGGTGTATCACTCTGAAACTCCCATTGTGTTCAGAAAAACAGTATCCCTCAAGGTAATTTGCGTTGCTGTAGAGATCAAACAGTAAGCATGGGTCACTAGGGAACTTTTCTTGGACTGGTTTTATGGTGTGTTTGGCCCCACTGTGACAAAATATTATCTCCCGGAAAAAAAATTGTCACTCAAATACCTCCTGGTAATGGACAATGCTCCTGCTCATCCCCACGGCTTGCAAGAGGGAAATTGCAGGGGAGTTTGGTTTTGTTAAAGTGAAGTTTTTGCCTCCTAATAAAAACTTTTCTCCTCCAGCCCATTGACCAGCAGGTCATTTCGACTCCAAAAAGCTCTACAAAAAAATCAGTGTTTCAAAAGTGCTTTGAAGTGACCTCAGACACTGAATGACCCTAAGAGAGTTTTGGAAAGATACTTCAATACCTCAGTTTTCATAAACCTTTTAGTAAGGCTTGGGAAGGATGACTTGCAGGACTTTGACTTTTCTGGAGGAAACTGTGGCCAAATGTGTACAAGAGAGGGGGGTTTTAAGGCTTGGGAGGGGG
>NC_069413.1:66608287-66676625 GCF_026875155.1 Cherax quadricarinatus | reverse complement strand
AGGCTGACATAACACCCCCTGGGGTAATTTTTACTTACAAATTGTTCTCTTGACAGCCCCTGTTGTGAGGGGTTTCGACAGCTTCTGGACCCCGTCTGCAGGGGCGGGGTGTAGAAGTTTGCTGTCATTTATCAGCTAAGTGTTCATTATATATAGTTATAATAAACACAGCAGGTAAGGCCAAAAATCTCAACAGAGTTTTTGTGGTACAAACATTCTGCTTTGCTTCATCGAGGAGGTGACAAGGATGCAAGGTACTAGGTCACGTTTTTTTTTTTTGTGCGGGGGGCATGACTGGATGGAGCGCTGTAGCATCTGGCAGACTATCTTTGACTCTAGTGAGAGTGACACTAACGCCAGGATAACTAGCAAAGAACACTGATCTGTGCGTTAGTGTGGACAAAGTGTCTCACAAAACACGATAAACATAAGAAAAGTGTGATCAGCTTCTCTTGTGATACATTGTGAACAATAAAGACAAATCTTGTGGAACATAGTGTACCAGTGTGCGTTTCCTAGACAATGGAAGACGTGGACATTCAAGGACACTTCAGCTTCTATCAAGTCACCGATATCTGTCGAAGGTGAGGAATAGAAGAAGGAAAAAGGGAGGAGGAGGAGGAGGGGGGAGGAGGGGGGAGGGGGAGGAGAAGGAGGAGGAAGGAGGAGAAGAAGGAGAAGAAGGGGAGAAAAAAGGGAGGAGAAAGGAGGGGAGGAGAAGAAGGAGGAGGAGGAGAGGGAAGGAGGAGGAGAAAGGGGGAGGAGGAGAAGGAGGAGGAGGAGAAGGAGAAGGAGGAGGAGAAAGGAGGGAGGAAGGAGAAGGGGGAGGAGGAGAAGGAGGAGGGAAGGGAAGGAGAAGGAGAAGGAGGGGAAAAGAGGGGAGGAGAAGGGAAAGGGGAGGAGAAGGAGGAGGAGGAGGAGGAGAGGAGGGGGGAGAAAGGGGGAGAGGGGGAGGAGGAGGAGAAGAGAGGGGGAAGAAGAAGGAGGGGAAAATCGCGCAGGGGAAGGAGGAGGAGAGAAGAGGTCGAGGAAAGGAGGGAAAAGTGGAGGAGGAGAAAGGAGAGGAAGAAGAGAGAAGCAGAAGACACGACGAACAACATTTGTTGTCTGTCTATTGTCGTTGCCTAAGCTCCCCTGTTTTCTTCTTATCGTTCTCAACACAAGTCTGTCTTATCAGTTTTACTCACTTTTCAAAGATAAGCATTACTGTCTATTTTTTTAATCCATAAGGAAACACACTTGTACCCATTTATGTTACCGTGAGACGGATGACAGTAAGAGAAAAGAGAGGACCGATTGAAAGGATAGAATGAAAGGGGAAAGATAATTAGATAGAAATTAGGGAAAGAGCATGAATTTGTTTTTGACCCGGCGGGGGGGGGGGGGGGAGTGAGTAATGAGGGCAAATGTCATTTTGACAGTGCCGGGCTCTGACTCAAAACAATTTTAAACCAAACACTGGCACACAAGGGAAAACTTGCTGAATGGTGTAATAGCATTTTTTTGAAAGTATCTTTGTGACTATGTGTGTATTATTATAAAAACCCGAAGCAAGGGGGGAAAGGGGAAAAGGAAGACAATGAAAGGAAGGAAAAAAAGGAGACAAAAAGGAAAGTGGAAAGAGGTAACCCCCCAGGAGCCCCAGGGAAAAAAATGAAAAATTAGGGAAGGAAAACACCAACCATTTTATAGGAAAAAACCCCAAAACCAAATGCCCTGTATATTTGAAAAAACTGTGAAACAATTTTTTTTGTAATAAAAAAAACCCACAAAATACACCATGTTTTTGTGGAGGAGGAAAAAAACACCACTGGTAGACCCATTTTTATGTGTGTGAAAACCCCCACTGGTATGACACCATGTTTTTAGTGGGGGAGTGTAAAACCCCATTGTGTATGACACCATTTTTTAGTGTGAGGTTTAAAAAACACCATGTGTATGACCCATTTTTTTTATGTGTGGGGAGTGTAAAAAACCATTGGTATGACCCAGTTTTATGTGTTTTTAAAAACACCACGTGTTGACCCCATGTTTTAGTGGGGGTGTAAAACACCATTGTTTATGACACCATGTTTTATGTTTGGGGGAGTGTAAAACCCCTGTGTATGCCCCATTTTTTATGTGTGAGGAGTTAAAACACCATGTGTATTTTGACACCATGTTTTTATGTGTGAGGTGAAAAAACCCCACTGTGTATAAAACCCATGTTTTTTTTTTGGGTGTAAAACCCATTGTGTATGACACCATGTTTTATTGGGGGGTTTTAAAACACCACTGGTATGCACCTTTTTAGTGTAGGTGTAAAACACCCGTGTAGACACCAGTTTTAGTTGGGGAAAAACACCATTGTGTATGACCCAGTTTTATGTGTAGGGTGAAAAACACCATGTTTTGACAAATTTTTTTAGTTGGGAGTGTAAAACCCACGGTATGACACCTGTTTTATGTTTTAGGAAAAACACCCCCTGTGTATGAAACCATTTTTTAAAATTTGTTGGGAGTGTAAAAACCCAGTGTAGACCCTTTTTTTATGTGTGAGAGTGAAAAAAACACCACGTGTAGCACCATGTTTTATGTGTGGGGGTTAAAAACACCATGTGTAGACCCGTTTTATGTTTTGGGGAAAAAACACCACTGTTTTTGGGGACCCATGTTTTTGGTGAGGAGTGTAAAACACCACTGTGATGAACCCCATGTTTTTTATGTGTGGAGTTGTAAAAACACCATGTTTTTATGCACCAAATTTTTTTATGTGTGAGGAGGTAAAACACCATTGTGTATGCCCCGTTTTTTTGGGTAAAAAACCATGTTATAACCATGTTTTAGTGTGAGGAGTAAAAAACACCCTGTGTAGACACCAGAAAGGGGAAACCCCAAATTTAAACACCATGTTTTTTTTTTAAAAAATGTGGACACTTTTTATGTGTAGGAGGTTTAAAACACCACGGTTGAAATTTTTTTATTTTGTGGGAGTGTAAAAACCCCAGGAAACACCATGTTTTTTGTGTAGCTGTAAAAAACACCATTTGTGTATGAAAAAGATGGTAAATTAAAAAACACCTTGTTGAAATGTTTTAGGTTGGGGGAAAAACACAAGGTATGCACCATGTTTTAAAGGGGGGATTTTCAAAACCCCACTGTGTATACAAAGTGGGGGGAAAAAACCCCACTTTAACACCTTTTTTTATGTGTGGGGTTTTAAAACACCAAAGGGATCACCATGTTTTATGGTAGAGTGTAAAAACCATGGTAGACAATGTTTTAGGGAGATGAAAACCCCCATGGTAGACACAAAATTTTATGTGTGAGAGTTAAAAAAACCATTGTTATCCCACCATTTTTTTGTGGAGGAGGTTAAAAACCCCCAAGACCCCATTTTTATGTGTGAGGATGTAAAAAACCACTTTAACAATTTTTATGTTATGAAAAACCCCACTGTTATACACCATTTTATGTGTGGATGAAAAAAACACCATGTGTATGACACCATGTTTTAAATGTGGGAGGGAAAAACACCATTGTGTATGACCCCATGTTTTATGTGTGGGGATGTAAAAAACCACTTGTATGACACCATGTTTTTGTGTGAGTGTAAAACCCCATGTGTTGACACCTGTTTTGGGTGTGAGAGTGTAAAACCCCCAGTGTATACCCAGTTTTATGTGTGGGGTGTAAAACACCACTTGGATGACCCCAGTTTTATGTGGGAGTGTAAAACACCCGGGGTGTATGCCCCATTTTTAGTGAGGGTGTAAAACACCACGGTATAAACCCCATGTTTTATGTGTGAGAGTGTAAAAACACCACTGTAATGACACCAGTTTTAGGGTTGAGGTGAAAAACACCATTGTGTATGACACCATTGGGTTTTAGGGGTTGAGAGTTTTAAAAAAACACCCTGTGAAAGACCCCTGTTTTTATGTGTGGTGTAAAAAACACCACTGTGAAAGAAAAAACCATGTTTTTTGGTGAGGAGTGTAAAACAAAGGGATAAATGTTTTATTGGTGGTTAAACACCATGTGTAGACACCATGTTTTAAAAGGTGTAAAACACCACTGTTTACACCCATGTTTATGTGTGATTTAAAAACCCCCAAACTGTGTTAACACCATGTTTTATTTTTAAAAAAAACACCAACTTTAAAAGATGGTGATATAAAAAAACACTTTGTTACACCATTTTTATGTTTAATTAAAAAACCCATGTTATACACCCCATGTTTTATGTGTGGGGATTAAAAACCCACGGGGAACAATTTTTTAGGGGAGGGTATAAAAACACCACGGTTTTTGACCCAGTTTTATGTTTGGGGAGAAAAAAACCCCCACTGTGTAGACACCTGTTAAAAGATTCCACAAGCTGCAGAACTTCAGAATTTTTTTTCAGTGAGTATTGGTATAATATTTTGGGTATATATTTTATAGAAAAATAGAATAAAAAATTTTTTTTTGTATTTTTTTGTTTTTGAAACAATTTTTTAAAGCAAAAAATTGATAATTTTTTTTTGTTGCTTATTGTGTTTATACAACGAGTGAATAATTACATTGACCTTATTTTGGTCTAAAGGGCCACATAATTTATGTGAAAAAATAAAATAGGGGAAAAAAAAACAAACCTTCAAATACAAGTAAACTAATGTTTCCCGGGTGACGGCAGTCGCCGCTGTTGCCACGCGGCCCCATTTTCTGCAAAACTTCTGCCTCTATATCGGGGGTAAGTACTGAGGGGAAAAAAATTTTTTTGGGGGGACTAAAAAACAAAAAATAATCTTAACATTTCATAAGAAAAAAAAAATTTTTTTTTTTGAATTTTTTGGGCGCCCCCCCGGGAGACATTTCAGGTTTGGCCTTTCGACAGTCAAAGGGGTTTAATAGTCAGACACTGCAGTTTCCACCCCAGACTCAGATCCAGCTAACCAGTTTTTTTTTAAACCCCCTTTCATAAATGTTCCCTTCCAAACTCCAACAACTGAAAAGTCTAAAAACCCTTGCCTCCCAATCTCCAAACACACTCAAACATTCCTGTTGGATCCAACCCCTTTGTTTTGAAACTTCTTTACACCTCCCTATAATCTTTACTTGATAAACCCCAAACCCCTCTCCCCTCCCTACAATTTATACAAGTCATCCTATTTTGCTCCATTTTTCTCTAAAGTCAAAAAATTTCTCTACCCCCTTTCCCTTCACCCCGGGAAGATACTTGAAGCATCTGTCACCTAATCCGATGCTTCAAATTCACGATAATATTAAACCCCACATTTTGCTCTAGAAATACTTTCCCCCCGCCTCCATCCCCCTTTTAATACAAAATTAAAAACCCCATGCTTCACACCTCAGATAGTGTTATATCACTGTACTCGGTACATTCCCCTTTTTTTTGCCCCCTTTGGAAAACTTTCTTTGTCGCACGATGCCTAAGTGTACTCCCCCACATTTTTTCCATCATTTCTAGGTTTCCTATTTTTTTGTAAAATCTGCTGTGACAAGTTCATCCAAAGTATGTGAACTTTCATTTTTCCCTACTCCCTCTCTAATTAAATTTTCCTACTTTCATTACCAAATTTTTTTTGTTACTTTCATCACCTTCCCTTTCCTGTTCACTTAATTTTTTTTTACTTTTCCTCCCAATTTTTTCCACTAACTTTGCCTTCTTTTCAAAATCTCCATAAACACCATGTCATTGCAAAAAACAACTGAGCCCTACTCCCACTTTATTTTGATTCATCGTTTTTTTAGTCCACACCTTTCTTCCAACACCTAGTTTTCCTTTTTTGACAACCTCATCTATAAGTATTTTAAAAAACCAGGGTAAAAAATTTAAATTTGACTTCCATAAGGGGGAGCGGTAACTTTTATGAAACGATTAGCTAGACTTAGAGGTGGGAATATAGTGATTGCACTCTAAAGGGTTTGGGGATGTTACAGTTGAAGTGTCATCTTAAAATAATGCAGCACTTTTTTTCTGGCGGCAAGACAGTGGCCGAAGAAATGGGGGAAAATTAGTTTCTTTTTTGAGTTTCTTTTACTATTGTAGATGTGGGCGTTTAATAAAAAAAAATTTTTTTTTGTTTTGAAAATTGCAGGACAAGTGTTTATAAGATCGGGGTTTTGAGTATATTTTTCATTTCTGGGAAAAAGAGTACATTAATTTATCAGTACGTTAATACAGTGGAACCTTGGTTTCGTCATTAATTAGTTTCAAAAAGTTTTACAAAAAAAACCCAATTTAAAAAAGAAACCAACAATACTTCCCATAAGAAATAATGTAAATCCAATTAATCCCTTCCAACACCAAAAGTATTAAAAAAAAAATCATTTTTTTTGAGAATAACTATAGTTTTACATACAGAAAACAATGAAATATAATTATGTAAATATTAAAGATATGGGGTAAATGAACATTTAACATCACTTTTACCTTTTTTGAAACTTTTTGGGGTATGGAAGAAGGGGAGGAGGGAAAGGTTTCTCTCCACCATCACACCACCCTCTACCACCTCACTACCACCCCCACCCCCATCCTACCACCCTCACTACCCCCTCTACCACCATCACTACCACCCCCCACCCCACACTACCACCCTCTACCACCCTCACTACCCCCCTTACCACCCTCACTACCACCACCTTACCACCATCCCTTTCCCCCATCACTACCACCATCCTACCACCATCACTACCACCATCCTCTCCACCATCACTCCCCACCCACCACCATCACACCACCCTCTACCCCCCATCACACCACCCCCACCACCTCACTACCACCCCCTACCACCCCCTACCACCATCACTACCACCCCACCCCCATCCTACCACCCTCTACCACCTCACTACCACCCTTACCCCCATCATACCACCCTCACCCCCCTCATACCACCCCCACTACCACCATCACTACCACCCTCTACCACCAACCTACCCCCCTCTACCCCCCCACACCACCCCCTACCCTACCCCCTCTCCCCCCATCGCTCCACCCCTCCACCGTCCCAACCACCCTCTTCCACCGTCACAAACCACCCTCTAACCGTCACTACCCCCTCTACCAACGAGAAAAAAAAAGCCCAAATGGCTCAAAACGCATGGGATCTTTTTGTGGGCAGGGGGACAGTTGGGTATGGCATACCACTGTCAGTCAACAAAAAAACCAGGGATGAAGAAAACTGAGATTTAAAACTTGACAAAAAAAAAAGTTGTCGAAAACCGAATTCGACAAAAACCCCGGCAAAAAGAAAACCCAAAGGTTCCACTGTACAATTACAGTGGACCCCAGCTAACGATGGCATCACCAAAATTAAACCAGCTAGCGATACATTTTAGCGCAAAAAATTTGCCTCGGCTAAACCCAAAAAAACTCGCCCAACCGATTCATTCGAGCGCATCCACGTGTGGGTGAGCATGCCTCACTTGCCCGTGGGTGCCCGTGTTTACAAACCCGCCACCGGGTCACACCAAGAATACAACGGAACATTTTATATTATCACAGCGTTTTTAGTGATTTTACCTGCAAATAAGTCACCAGGTCCCAAAAAACTTCTAGTGCCAACCCCAAGCAAAAAAGGGGGAGAATTACTATGGGAAGAAGAAAGAGAGAATTGCTAAGTACAAAAGTGGAGTCAGTCTCCGAGCGGCCCGGTTGATACGAACCCCAATCAACCATCGCACTATGTGGCCAAGAAACGGCAATCAAAAGGAAATGTTCTTTCCAAGGGGCAACTTTTTTTTCGAATAAAAGATCGCAAGTGATGAAGTTTGAGAGCGTTTTTTGGTTGGAAAACAAAAACAAAGTCAGGAGATAGCATCTCTCAACATCATATGTGGAAAGGCTAGGAAGTTGCGTGAGGATTTAATTAGAAAAAAAGCCTCAACTAGTGGTGATGTGAGGAATTTAAGGCCACAAAGGTTTTTTTGAGAGATTTAAGAAACGTAGGGATACATAGTGTTTAACATGGTGAGGCTGCCCGTTCGGCCCAAAGCGGCTGAAAAAAAATTGCTGGGAAACAAGGGGGTACAAAGACAATGAAGGGCTGAAAACCTGAACAATGTTTAAATTTTGACGAAACAGGCCTTTTTTGGGAAAAAAATTCCAAACGGACCCACTTTAAATGGGAAAGGGAAAAAGGGACTCCCAGGAAAAGCCTATGAAAACAGGCTTAGTCTCTTGATGCGGGCTAATGCTAGTGGGATTCAAAGTGAACCTTTTTTGTGTTCAAAATCTGAAACCCCCAATGTTTTAGGAAAAAATGTCCTCAAGGCTAATTTGTGCATTAGTGGAGGGGAAACAGAAGGCATCGGCCTAGAGACCCTTTTTTTATGACTGGTTACAATGCATTTGCCTTCATGTGAAAAAATTTTCCTGGAAAATAAATTGGGCCTTAAAATGCCTCCCGATTAACAATGCTACTGGTCATCCTTCAATGTGGCAAGGGGACTTTTTTGGGGGCCCTGACTTCATTAAAGGTTAAGTTTTTGCCTCCTAAAAACCCCCCCTCCCTGAGCCCATGGACCAGCAGGTCATTGCAAAATTCAAAAAATTTACACAAAAGCTATGTTTAAAAAGGGGCTTTTTTAGTGCCTCAGAAACTCTTTTATCTAAAAGAGTTTTGGAGAGATCATTTAGCATCCTCAATTGTGTAAAAATTATAGGGAAGGTTGGGAGGGAAATGATAAAAGGACCTTTAACTCTGCTTGGAAAAACTTGGCCGAATGTGTAAAAAAAGGGATTTTGAAGGATTTTAGGCTAACCCGAGAGTGTATGCCCCGTTTGGGGGAATCAATTGTGGCTTGGAAGTCCTTGGGGTTGGGGGTTTGTGGGGGGGGATGGGAAGAGTTGTGGGGGAGGACAAAAAAGAACTAACCCGATGAGCTGTAGATCATCTTCAACAGCAAGAGGCCCGACCTGGGAAACTCTCTGGAGGAGAGGAAGAGAAATTTAGTAAATTGCCCCACTTAAAGATTAAGGAAACTGTGCAAAGTGGCTTGAAGTGCAAACCTTTTTTGATGAAATCACCCCACACAGCTGTTCAAGCCGGTGGTGATAAACTGAGTGTTTTGACCCTTTAGGAAAGCATAAAGGAACGGGAATACAGGCCTCTGTGGACAGTATGTTGTCGACAGGGTCCCGTGATCTGAAGCTGGTCCTATGGCACAAAAGAAAAGGGAAGTAACCCCGGGGAAAAGGCTTGCTACCTAAAATCCTAATTGAAGGGGGTTCCCCTTCAAACATTAAAAACACCAACTCTCCCCCCCTCCCATCCCATCAATCATCACCAGATCTTCAAAAAAGGTAAGTGTCGTTTGTGTGTATTAAAAAAAATTTCAGTGGTAAAAAAATTTTTTTTTTCATACTTTGGGGTGTCAGGAACGGATTAATGTGATTTTTATTATTTCTTTTGGGGAAAATTAATTCAGCTAACGTAATTTCGGGTCCGATGGCTTTTCAGGAAGGATTTTAATATCATTGCAAGGGGCCCGTAATTCATTTTTTGTATCCTTTATTCCTACTTTCCCAACCCTTTTTTGTGTTTATATTACTTTCCTGTACACCCTTTTTTTCAAAATATTTCTTTTTTTTTCAGATGCTTCGAGCAATTAAGCACGGACAAGTAAAACTTGACACCTCTTTGGTTCCATTTTGCCCGTCTTTCCCTTTGACCCTGACTGGTCGTATGCGCTAAAGGGTGCCTTTTTTTGTGTTGGACCCACTTGAATGGGAGCATCATGACTTTTAAAGATCCTTTTATAATTTCCTTAGTAAGGGATTTCGTATCATAATAACAAATGTGAAACCTCAGTAAATTTATTTTTAAAACAAGCCTGGATTGTCAGTGAAAATCGAATTTCTTTTTAAAAATTACTTGATACACTTAGCTAAGGGCTTTTTTTTCATTAAAATTATTTATATAATTTTTAATACTGTACCACATTTACACATACAATGCTCCCCCGACTTCGATAGGGTTTGTTCCAAAGAACCCCTTGTAAGTTAAAAAAATTGTAGTCAAATATGAATGGAAAAAAAAACAAGTCCTAGGAGTAGGGTTTGGAAAAAACCGCCCAGGGAGGTACACCTCCTCCCAAATGAGTGTAAAAAGAAAGCCTGTAATTTTTTACAGATGGAGGTTGCTGGGGGCCTTTTTCCTGTCTCATAAAACGCAAACTTCAGGGACGTCTTCTACTTTTTACTTACACTTAGGTCAACTCCCTAAAATGTGCAACATATATATTATATATTATATATATATATATATATACACACACCCCTCTGGGGTTTTTCTTCTATTTTCTTACTAGTTCTTGTTCTTGTTTATTTCCTCTTATCGCCATGGGGAAGTGGAACAGAATTCTTCCTCCGTAAGCTATGTATTTTGTAAGAGGCGACTAAAATGCCAGGAGCAAGGGGCTAGTAACCCCTTCTCCTGGTTGGTAGACAGCAACCACCCAGGGAAGTACTACCGTCCTGCCAGATGACTGTGAAACAAAAACCTGTAACTGTTTTGCATGATGGTAGGATTGCTGGTTTTCTTTTTCTGTCTCATAAACACGCTAAGATAACAGGGATATCTTGCTACTCCTACTTACACTTTGGTCACACTTCACAGACACGCACATGCATATATATATATATACATACATCTAGGTTTTTCTCCTTTTTCTAAATAGCTCTTATTCTTTTTTATTTCTTCAAATTGTCCATGGGGAAGTGGAAAAGAATCTTTCCTCCGTAAGCCATGCGTGTCGTATGAGGCGACTAAAATGCCGGGGAGCAATGGGCTAGTAACCCCTTCTCCTGTAACAATTACTAAAAAAGAGAAAAAGAAAAACATTTATAAAACTGGGTTGCTTAAATGTGCGTGGATGTAGTGCGGATGACAAGAAACAGATGATTGCTGATGTTATGAATGAAAAGAAGTTGGATGTCCTGGCCCTAAGCGAAACAAAGCTGAAGGGGGTAGGAGATTTCAGTGGGGGAAATAAATGGGATTAAATCTGGAGTATCTGAGAGAGTTAGAGCAAAGGGAAAGGGGGTAGCAGTAATGTTAAATGATCAGTTATGGAAGGAGAAAAGAGAATATGAATGTGTAAATTCAAGAATTATGTGGATTAAAGTAAAGGTTGGATGCAGAAGTGGGTCATAATAAGCGTGTATGCACCTGGAGAAGAGAGGAATGCAGAGGAGAGAGAGAGATTTTGGGAGATGTTAAGTGAATGTATAGGAGCCTTTGAACCAAGTGAGAGAGTAATTGTGGTAGGGGACTTGAATGCTAAAGTAGGAGAAACTTTTAGAGAGGGTGTGGTAGGTAAGTTTGGGGTGCCAGGTGTAAATGATAATGGGAGCCCTTTGATTGAACTTTGTATAGAAAGGGGTTTAGTTATAGGTAATACATATTTTAAGAAAAAGAGGATAAATAGTTTTACACGATATGATGTAGGGCGAAATGACAGTAGTTTGTTGGATTATGTATTTGTAGATAAAAGACTGTTGAGTAGACTTCAGGATGTACATGTTTATAGAGGGGCCACCAGATATATCAGATCACTTTCTAGTTGTAGCTACACTGAGAGTAAAAGGTAGATGGGATACAAGGAGAATAGAAGCATCAGGGAAGAGAGAGGTGAAGGTTTATAAACTAAAAGAGGAGGCAGTTAGGGTAAGATATAAACAGCTATTGGAGGATAGATGGGCTAATGAGAGCATAGCAATGGGGTCGAAGAGGTATGGGGGAGGTTTAAAATGTAGTGTTAGAGTGTTCAGCAGAAGTTTGTGGTTACAGGAAAGTGGGTGCAGGAGGGAAGAGGAGCGATTGGTGGAATGATGATGTAAAGAGAGTAGTAAGGAGAAAAAGTTAGCATATGAGAAGTTTTTACAAAGTAGAAGTGATGCAAGGAGGGAAGAGTATATGGAGAAAAAGAGAGAAGTTAAAGAGTGGTGAAGCAATGTAAAAAGAGAGCAAATGAGAGAGTGGGTAGATGTTATCAACAAATTTTGTTGAAAATAAGAAAAAGTTTGGAGTGAGATTAACAAGTTAAGAAAGCCTAGAAAACCCAAATGGATTTGTCAGTTAAAAATAGGAGGAGAGTTATTAAATGGAGAGTTAGAGGTATTGGGAAGATGGAGGGAAATTTTGAGGAATTGTTAAATGTTGATGAAGATAGGGAAGCTGTGATTTCGGTATAGGGAAAGGGAAAGGAAATAACATCTTGTAGGAGTGAGGAAGAGCCAGTTGTGAGTGGGGGGGAAGTTCGTGAGTCAGAAAGGTAAAATGAAAGGGGGTAAGGCAGCCGGGATTGAGGGATAAAGATAGAAAGTTAAAAGCAGGTGGGGATATAGTTTTTGGAGGGGTTTGGTGCAATTATTTAATAAATGTATGGAAGAGGGTAGGTACCTAGGGATTGCAGAGAGCATGCATAGTTCTTTGTATAAAGGGGCAAAGGGACAAAAGAGAGTGCAAAAATTATAGGGGGATAAGTCTGTTGAGTTTTACCTGGTAAAGTGTATGGTAGAGTTATAATTGAAAGAATTAAGAGTAAGACGGAGAATAGGATAGCAGATGAACAAGGAGGCTTTAGGAAAGGTAGGGGGTGTGTGGACCAGGTGTTTACAGTGAAACAATAAGTGAAACAGTATTTAGATAAGGCTAAAGAGGTCTTTGTGGCATTTATGGATTTGGAAAAGGCGTATGACAGGGTGGATAGGGGGGCAATGTGGCAGATGTTGCAAGTGTATGGTGTAGGAGGTAGGTTACTGAAAGCAGTGAAGAGTTTTTACGAGGATATGAGGCTCAAGTTAGAGTATGTAGGAGAAGGGAAATTATTTCCCAGTAAAAGTAGGCCTTAGACAAGGATGTTGATGTCACCGTGGTTTTTAATATATTTATAGATGGGGTTGTAAGAGAAGTAAATGCGAGGGTCTTGGCAAGAGGCGGGAGTTAAAAGATAAAGAATCACACACAAAGTGGGAGTTGTCACAGCTGCTCTTTGCTGAAGACACTGTGCTCTTGGAGGGTTCTGAAGAGAAGTTGCAGAGATTGGTGGATGAATTGGTAGGGTGTGCAAAAGAAGAAAATTAAAGGTGAATACAGGAAAGATAAGGTTTTGAGGATAACAAAAAGATTAGGTGATGAAAGATTTAATATCAGATTGGAGGAGAGAGTATGGAGGAGGTGAACGTATTCAGATATTTGGGAGTGGACGGTCAGCGGATGGGTCTAGAAAGATGAGGTTTAATCATAAATTGATGAGGAAAAAGAGTGAGTGGTGCACTTAGGAGTCTGTGGGGACAAAGAACTTTGTCCTTGGAGGCAAAGAGGGGATGTATGAGAGTAAAAGTTTTACCCAACGCTCTTATATGGGTGTGAAGCGGGGTATGAATGTTGCAGCGAGGAGAAGGCGGAGGCATGGAGATGTCGTGTCTGAGGGGAATGGTGGTGTGAATTAATGCAGAGAATTCGTAGTTTGGAAGTTAGGAGGAGGGGCGGGATTACCAAAACTGTTGTCCAGAGGGCTGAGGAAGGGTTGTTGAGGTGGTTTGGACATGTAGAGAGAATGGAGCGAAACAGAATGCTTCAAGAGTGTATCAGTCTGTAGTGGAAGGAAGGCGGGGTAGGGGTCGGCCTAGGAAGGGTTGGGGGGGAGGGGGTAAAATAGATTTTGTGTGCGGGGGGCCCTTGGATTTCCCAAAGCAGGCATGCGTGAGCGTGTTTGATAGGAGTGAATGGAGACAAATGGTTTTTTTAATACTGACGTGCTGTTGGAGTGTGAGCAAAGTAACATTTATGAAGGGATTTCAGGGAAACCGGCAGGCCGGACTTGAGTCCTGGAGATGGGAAGTACAGTGCCTGCACTCTGAAGGAGGGGTGTTAATGTTGCAGTTTAAAAACTGTAGTGTAAAGCACCCTTCTGGCAAGACAGTGATGGAGTGAATGATGGTGAAAGTTTTTCTTTTTCGGGCCACCCTGCCTTGGTGGGAATCGGCCAGTGTGATAATAAAATAAATAAAAAAATACTCCTGCTCATCCTTCAGACTTGGAAGACCTATTGTTTGAGGAGTTTAAGTTCATCACAGTGAAGTTCTTGCCCCCTAATACAACTCTCTCATCCATTCCATGGACCAGCGGGTCATTTAAAACTTCAAAAAACTGTACACCAAAGCAGTGTTTCAAAGGTGCTTTGAAGTGACCTCGGACACTGAATTGACCCTAAGAGAATTCTGGAGGAATCGCTTCAATATCCTATATTTCTATATTGTGTCTTTGGGGAAGTCCATGGGGTTGGATGTGAGTGGCCAGGATGTGGAAGAGTTGGTGGAGGACCACAGGGAAGAGCTAACCACTGAAGAGCTGCAAGACCTTCAACAGGAACAGCAACAGAATGCAGCTGAGGATATTGCTTCAGAGGAGGAAGAGAGGAGGGAGAATGTGCTTTCTTCAGTGATTAAGGACACTTGTGCAAAGTGGAGTGAGGTGCAAAGTTTTGCGGAGAATTATCACCCTGACAGAACTGTGGTAAGCCGGTTCTGCAACACATTCAATGACAGTGTCCTGTCCCATTTTGGGCAAATTTTACAGACACCAGAAACAGGCCTCTCTGGACAGATATTATACACAAATAACTCGCATGTAGAAGAGAGGAGCTTACAACGACATTTTGGTCTGACCATGGACAGATTTTTTGTGTGACGGGTGAAGTGACTTGACTCTCAAGCTGGTCCTAGTGCCAGTAAAAAACAAAGAAAAGAAGTAACCCCAGAGTGGGACTTGATACCTGAAGTCCTTATGGAGGGGAGACGCCTTCCAAACAATAAGCTCTCCTCCCTCTCCCCTACTCGCTTTCTTCCATATGCCAACAAGAGTCTTCAATAAATGTATGTAATGTTCATTTCTTATTAAAATTACTGCTCTTTATTTCTTTCTCATTGTTTTCTGTATGTAAAACTATAGGTATTCTTTAAAAAATGTATTTTTTGTTAATATTTTTGGGTGTCTGGAATGGTTTAATTGGATTTACATTATTTCTTATGGGAAATATTACTTTGGTTTTCAGCCATTTCGGATTTAGGCCAACCTTCTGGAATGGATTACGGCCAATAACTGGGGGTCCACTGTACTTTTAAAATGCTGGCTCTGTACATAACAGTAAGGCCGTCCACATGCCTCCAGTGTTGAAGGCTCTGCTGAAATGACAGATCTATCTAGGCTGGGTCCAGGTGAAAGATGAGGCATCTTGTTCTGGTCTCTACTCTGTCAAGAAGTTGCAGATGAGATGGGGGGCAGGCAATTCAAGAAAGTGGAGCATACTCAAGGTGTGAGTGTACTTGGGCCTCATACATAATCTTGCAACCTCTACTGTCAAGCAGATGCGAGGTACGTCAAAGTGTTGTAAGTTTCCTAGCTACCTTGCTTGCAAGATTTACAACATGGTTCTTCACGGTCAGTTTGGAGTCATATTTCACCCCAAGGATGTCAAATTTGTCCCTGGGTACCAACGCTTTCCCATTCATACTTATTGCTGCTCTGGCATTACCATCATGGTGCCTAGAGACTATCATCATTTGTATTTTTTCAGGAGCAAATGTTACCTGTCATCAGTTTCCCTAACCTGATAGTATAGCTGTAAGCTGGTGAATGACACAGCTTAGAGCATCTGGCATTTCCTCTCTTGGATAAGTAAATGTTAACATGCAGTCATCTGCATATGCATGAGATTCTGAGATGAGATGGAGGAGGTTGTTGTAGTAGACATTCTATAATGATGGCCCAAGGACACATCCCTGTGGAACAATTGCCCCAATAGGATGTCTTGCTGACTCTATCCCATTGATAACTACCCTTAGAGATCTACCCTGAATGTAATCACTGAGGAGACATAGTGTAGAGCCTTCAATTCCCAGTGCTTGCAGTTTTGCCAAGAGTCCCTGGTGCCATACTAGGTCAAAAGCATCAGCAATATCCAATTCTACTACACAGCTGAGTTTGGATTCATCCAGTGATTGGCTCCACTTAGTGGAGAGGTTTAACCCTTTGACTGTCGCATGCCCATCTCTGAAGCTGTCATTCTATATCTCAAAATTTTTTTGGGAAAAATTTTTTTTTTTTCTTATGAAATGATAGAGAATCTTTTCCTGATGCCATTGACACCAAAAGTATGAAATTTGATTGAAAACTTAAAGAATTATGCTCCTGTGAAGTTAGTGATCTTGCTGATATATACGCATCGGCGATTTCGCCGACTTTGAGCCCTATTTTCGGCCAATTTCTTTGTTCCAGTTGACCAAACTCATAGCTATTTTGTACGAATTCCATTTTTTTCTGTCAGTTGAGTACAAGAAACTGCCCATTTACCGATTTCAACTACCCAATAAAGTGTTCAGAAATTCGCAATTTGACCAATTTCACGCAAATTAAAAAAGATGCCAATTTCAAAATAGGGTCCAGAATAAACAATGCAGACATTATTGGCACTAAAATAACATATCCTCTGTTTATTAGTCACATCTCCAGGCCCCTCTTATATTACTCTTCATTTCTATTTTGATTTTTTATTCACACAAAAAATAGAAGATTTACTGTTATGCAGACTACTGCATTATTGTAAAAATGGTATAAATAATATCAATGCACTAGTGAAAGAATATTAGAATCCCCAGTTGACGTGTATTGGACGTGTGGTGTGATTTGCTTACTCTTGAACATTGGTAAAAATTTAACATTTCTGCTACTTTGAGCTCAATTTCAAGGCCATTTTCATCATGAAACTAATCAGAATCATCTCTATTTCTGTAATGTTTTTTCATCTATCAAATAAGATGAAGAAAACGAGAATACAAAGATAAATACTATACAAAAATACACCTCAAAGCTGGAGTTTCAATCCAAAAATATGGTCTTTTTTTTTCTCATTATGCACTGCGTGCTGCAGAATTTTTTTTTATACAGTGCACACTGACCACACAGATCCATTCTTTCACATGTGGGCCTACCAGCTTTCTCCTGCTTGATTTGAAGCCACTAGAATTATTGAGTATATATACGTCCGAAACACTGGCTCGTAAGACGTATATATACGGCCGAAACAGTCAAAGGGTTAACAATAGATTAGCAGCAGAGTAACCTTTTTTGAAGCCATATAGATAGTCACAAAGAAATGAGTGGTAGAAAAACTGTCATCTGCCATGAGATTATTGTCTCAAGGATCTTGCCAGTGATTGACAGGAGTGACACTGGTCTGTAGTTACTGATTTGTGCTCTGCTCTTTTTTTTGTGAAAAGGGGTCCTTTCCTCTTTCCCCAGAGAATGTTTATGGCCCCTGTGTAGGCTTGCTTAGAAAATGCGAGTTAGAGGACTGCCCAGCTGGCCTTTAAAATTCTTAGGGAATCTTTGGGGTTTAGTTGTTGGGGCCACAAAATTTTTTTTGGTTTCCCTTAATTTTAGAAGATTTAAAACCCCCCCTGCCTTATTTTATCCTGACAGGTTTGCCCTTCTACATCAAAAATTTTTCCCTTAATTAAAAACTTCCCCCTTTTAAAATTTTACACACACACACACCCCCCACAACCCCCCCACAACCACAA
Organism: Cherax quadricarinatus; assembly: GCF_026875155.1. Taxonomy (NCBI): domain Eukaryota; kingdom Metazoa; phylum Arthropoda; class Malacostraca; order Decapoda; family Parastacidae; genus Cherax; species Cherax quadricarinatus. The sequence goes on along the minus strand of NC_069413.1, from coordinate 66,659,053 downwards.
CCACCCCCACCCCCCCCCCCCCCCCCCCCCCCCCCCCCCCCCCCCCCCCCCCCCCCCCCCCCCCCCCCCACCCCCCCCACACCCCCCCCCCCACACCCCCCCCCCCCCCCCCCCCCCACCCCCCCCCCCCCCCCCCCCCCCCCCCCCCCCCCCCCCACCCCCCCCCCCCCCCCCCCCCCCCCCCCCCCCCCCCCCCCCCCCCCACCCCCCCCCCCCCCCCCCCCCCCCCCCCCCCCCCCCCCCCCCCCCCCCACCCCCCCCCCCCCCCCCCCCCCCCCCCCCCCCCCCCCCCCCCCCCCCCCCCCCCCCCCCCCCCCCCCCCCCCCCCACCCCCACCCCCCCCCCCCCCCCCCCACACACCCCCCCCCACCCACCCCCCCCCCCCCCCCCCCCCCCCCCCCCCCAAAACAAACACCCCACACACCCCACCACCACACACACCCACAACCCCCCACCCACACCCCACACACCACCACACCACCAAAAACCACACCACCACACAACAACCACACACACACACACACACACACCACACACACAACCACACACACACACACACCACACCCCCCACACCCACACCCCACACAACACACCACCCCCCAACAAAACCCCCCCACACCACCACACACACACAAAACCCCAAACACCCCCAACCCCCCAAAACCCCCACCCACACACCCAACACCACACACACCACACACACAAAACCACAAAACCCACCACAAAACCCCCAACACAACCCCACAACCCCAACCACACCACCACCACCCCAAACCCCACCACACCACCACACCCCACCACACACAACCACACACACAACACACCACAACACCACACCCCCACACCCCACCACCCCACCAACACCCACCACCCCACACACACCAAACAACACCCACACACACCACACACACACACACCACCACACACCCCCAAAAACCAACACCACACACACACCACACACACACACACCACCCCAACCACACACCACAACAACACACACACCCCAAAAACCAAACCACAAAACCCCAAAACACACCACAACACCACACAAAAACACACACCCAAAAAACACACCACACACCACACACCACACCACCACCACACACACCACACACACACCAACACCCCCACCCACACCAAACACACACAACACACACAACCCAACAAAACACACACCCCACACACACAAAACTCACACACACACACACACAACACAACCACCCTCTCCTCTTTCCTCTCTCTCTCTCCTCCTCTCTCCCCTCTCTCTTCTTCTTCTCCTTCCCTCTCTCTTTCTCTCCTCTCTCCTCTCCCCTCTCTCACTCTTTCTCTCTCTCTCTCACTTCCTCTTCTCTCTCTCTCTCTTCGAGATCCGGGGATAAGTGATTCGATGAAGTGATATTCTGGAGAAAGGTACAGCCAGAGTGGGTTGTGCTTTCTGCCATCTTGTGGTATAAAAGTTTGCTTACGCTTCTCAAAGTGGTCCAAGGTGGTATTTTGAAATTTTGGCCTTGTACATGCGAAAGGGCCCACCCACACCCCTCATGTGTTAAAGGCTCTGCTGAAATGCAGATTTTCCCCGGATTGGTCCTGGCGAGGATGAGGTCTTGCTTGTTCCTACTTGTCAAGCAGTGCAGATAAAAAGGGGGGGGAGGGAACCAAAAAAGTGGGGCATACTCAAGGTCTCGATGGGACCCCGGGTGTTGTCATGTGTCTTAATTTCACTTGTCTGATTAATACCATTCTTGTATACTATACTCCCACCCCCTCTTCCTGCCTATATAGCCGCCCTGTCCCTTCTGGTTAGTGTGACTTTGTAAATGGCCCAAGTCGGACGAAAAGTGTCTAAGTTCTCTTTTTGTGGGGTTTTTTTTGTTTACGGCGAAGTGCTGTAAGTTTCCGGGCTCCCTTGTTTGCAAGATTTACAAGTGGTTTTTTCTGGTTTGTTTGGAGTCAAATTTCCCCCAAGGATATCAACTTTTTCCCGGTGCCAACCCCTCCCATTCATCCTTTCTACTGCATGGCATTCCATCATGGTTTTCCCGAGACCATCCCTCTTGTGTTTTCTCGGGGCAAAGTTATCTGCCCTCTATTTCCCCCAAATGATATAGTTCCGTGCAAACCAACAGCTGACTTTGGATTCACCCATTGATGGTGCCCTTTAGTAGAGGGGTTTAACAACAGATCAGCGCGAGTAATCTTTCCAAAGGGCATTCGCGTCACAAAGTGGGGGATGGTAGTCAAAAAACTTGTCATTTGTCTTGAGTTATTGCCTCAAGGATCTTACCAAGGTTTTTGCTCTCTCTCGTTTCTCCTTTCTCTTTTTCTCTCTTTTCCCCCCGTTTTTTTTCTCTTTTTCGTTTCTCTCTGTTTCTCTCTCTTTTCCCTTTTTTCTGGGTTTCCTCTTTTTTCCCGTTTCTTTTTCTTTCTCTTGTTCTCTTCTTTTCTCTTTTTCTCTTCTTTCTCTTTTTTTCTTTTTTTCTCTGTCTTTTTTTTTCTTTCTTTCTTTCTTTTTTTTTCTGTTCTCTTTCTGCTATTTCTATTGTTTTTCTGTCTCTCTCTTCTTGTCCTCCCTCTCTTTCTCCTCTTGTCTCTGTCTCATTCTTTGTCTCTTTTCTTTTTCTTTTCTCTGTTCTTTTCCCCCGTCTCTTTTTTTTTTTTTTTTTTTTTTTTTTTTTTTTTTTACACGGGTTTGACAGGTTAAAGGATCCTACTTTTTGAAGCTATTTACGGTTTTGGATTTAACTTTATTGGCAAGTAAGAGCTGTTACCTACATCAGCTCATTTGAAAGCATTTTTATTGTTGTGAGAAACAAATGGGAAAAGGTGAAGTTGGAGCCATCTTGGGCCAGAATTTTTATTTGTCAACTGAGTTATCTCGTTGACATTTATGCTGTAAATGTGTTCCATACTCGAGTCATCCCGGGTATGTTGATTCAGATGGGGGGGTTGTTCTGGAGAAGGGGACAGCCAGAGTGAAGTTGCTGCTTTTGCCCGTCTTGTGGTAAAAGCTTTTTTCAGCTGTCCTGAAGTGGATCCAAGGTGGTATTTTGACAAAATTGGCTTGTAATAACGTAAGGCCACCCACATCCCCCCTTGTTTAAGGCTCTGCTGAAATGACAATCTATCCAGGATGGGTCCGGCGAGAGATGAGCGTCTTTTTGTTCTTCTCTGTCAGCAGTCGCAGATGAGAGGGGGGGAGGGGAAACCAAGAAAGGGAGCATATCAAGGTGTGAGCGTTTGTGCCCAGGATCTTGCAACCCCTACTGTCAAGAGATGCGGATACGGCGAAGTGCTGTAAGCTTTGGTGCCTTGTTTGCAAGATTTACAACATGGGTTTTTCTGGTTAGTTTGGAGTCAAATTTCACCCCAAGGAATCAATTCTCCTTTCCTCCCCTCCCTCTCTTCTCTCCCTTCTCTTCTATTCTCTTCTTTCATTTAAAATTTTCTTCCTCTTTCCCTTTCTCTTCTCTATTTCTACCTTATTCTTCTTATTTTCTATTTCTCTTATCTTATCCTTTTTTCCTACTTCCCACCCCCTTTCATTCCCCCTTATCTCTATCTCTTCTATCTTCTCTATTCTCTTTTCTCTCTCTTTCCTCTCTTTCTCTCTCTCTCTCTTCCTTTTCTTCTCTCTTCTCTCTCTCTCTCTCTTCTCTCTCTCTTTTTTCTCTCTCTTTTCTCTTCTCTCTCTCTCTCTCCTCTCTCTCTTTTTTTTTTTTTTTTTTTTTTTTTTTTTTTTTTTTTTTTTTTTTTTCTTCCTCGGGTTTCTCCCCGGGGGGGGTGCCGGCCCCGTTTTCTCTCTTCCCTTTCCCCCCCCTTTTTTCCCCCGCTTTTCTGCCTCCTTTGGCTTTCTCTAAAGTCCCCTTCTCCCTCTTCCCCCCTCCCTTTGGGGCCTTTTTCTTCCCTTTCCCTCTCCCTTTTTTTCCTTTTTCCCAATTTTTTTTTTTTTTTTTTTTTTTCAACCGGCCTCCCACGGGCTCCCGGTCCCGTTCTTTCTCTCCCTTCCCTTTCCCCCTGCCCCTTTTCCTTTTTTTTCGGGGGCTCTTTTTCCGTCTAAAGGTTTCTCTAAAATCCTTTCCCTCCCTGCCTTCCCCCCCTCTTTTGTCCTTTTCTTTCCCTTTTCCCAGGACTAAAGTCCATATATAAAAAAATAACCGGGTTTTCCCTAAAACCCTTTTAACAAAATATTACCCTGTCACACCCCAAACAGATTGGGTCCAAGTACCATTCGTTTTCACTCCTTTTAACAGTCAGACGCGCTGGAAGTCCAACCCCTTTTCCCAAAAAACCTCCTTTCCCCCCTTTCAACCCTTTCGAGGAGACCCTACCCCTTCCTTCCCTTAGATTAATGCTTTCCATGTCATTCTTTTTGGATCATTCTCTTAAATGAAAAAAACACCTCAAAAAACCCCCTCTTCTGCCCTTGACTAATTTTTTTTTAATCCACACCTTTCCTAATTTCCCCACACCCCGAATTTTCTGCTAATATTTACCCCAACATTCCCTTAAAGGACATCTCCCTGCCCCCAACCCCGTCCCCTCGTGTGCATTTCCCACCAAGTTAAAAACCCATAAAAGAGTTTTGGTACTACTAATTTTCTACTTTCCCCTTCTTTGCCTCCATAGATAATTTTTTTGACCCCATATCCTCAAGCCCCACTCACCTTTTTTCCCTCATAAATTTCTATGATTAACTCCCCTTTCTAATCCATCCGGACAGTAACCCCCAAGTATTAAAAAACATTCACTTTTCCATATCCTCCTCCCAATTTTGAACCCAAATTTTCTTTTCTAAATCATTGAACCCCCTCATCCCTTACTCTTTCTATTTTCATTTTTATTTTACCTTTACACACATTCCAAACCACCCATAACCCTTTGCAATTTTTCTTGAGAATCTCCCATAAGCACAGTATCTTTCTGAAAAAAGTAACTGTGTAAATTTCCCCTTTTTAAATTTTGATTCCCCATAATTTACCCACCCCCCCTCCCAAAACCCCTGCATTTACTTCTTTTAAAACCCCATCTAAAAAATTTATTAACAACCAGGGGTTGACATTACACCCCTGTCTAAAAACCTATTTTTTTCCGGGGGAAGTTTTCCCCCCCTCTTCAAACCCCACCCAAAATGACCCTCACTATCCCATAAAAGTCTTTACAGCTTTTAGAAATTTTTCCACCTATTCCAAAAAATTTGGCAACATCTGCCAATTGTCCTCTTCCACTCTATCATATGCCTTTTCAAAATTCCTTAAATGAAAAAAAATTTTTCCCTCCCTTTACCCAAAATACTGTTCAAAAATATGCTTCTTTTAAACACTTGATCTACACACCCCTACCCACTCTAAAAGCCTTTGCTAACCCGCAATTTCTACATTCTGTTTCCCTTAATTCTTTCAATTATAACTTTTCCCCGTTTACTTTTCCTGGTAACTCAGAAAAATTATTCCTCTATAATTTTTACTATTCTTTTGTCCCCTTTCCCCCTTTATAAAAAGGGACTATACAGGGCTCCGAAAAATCCCTAGGTCCCTTCCCCCTCTTTAAATACTTTTTTTTAAACAAAAGTACCAACCACCCCAAAACCACATACCCCCTGTTTTTAAACATTTCTGTCTTATCCCCCCAGTTCCAGGCTTTCCCCCCTTTCATTCTACGTAATGCCCCCGTCCCTTCCCCCAACTTACATTATGCTTTTTCACTCCTAAAAAGAGGGAAATTCCTCCCTGGAAGTGCAAAAAATTACCCCCTCCTTTTTTCCCTTTCAACTTTAAAAAAGTTCCTCAAAATTTCTCGCCTTTTCCCAAAAAATTTACCCCCCTCTCCCCTTTACTAACCCCCCAAACTTGTTTTTAATGGACAAATCCTTTTTTTCCCCTAGGCTTTCTTAACTTGTTTAACTCACTCCAAATTTTTTTTTATTTTCATTAAAATTTTTGACAGTGCTCCCCCATTTTTTCTTTGCTCTCCTTTTGCACTCTCCCCACCACTTCTTCACCTTTTTTTTTATCTCCATATACTTGCTCTTCTTATAACACTTCTGTTTTGTAAAAAACCTCTCAAAGCTACCTTTTTTTTTTTAAATAAAACCCTTTTATTCATCATTCCAAAAATTCACCCCTCTTTCCCCCTGCCCCACCCTCCTAAAAACCAAAACTTCTGCCCCCATTCTAATACTGCATTTTTAAAACTTTTCCCAACCCTTTTCTTCCCCCCAAAACTCTTTTTTCCCACTAGCCCCCCTTTCTCCCCAATTTGTCGTTATTCTCCCCCGAACTTCCTCCCCCCTTTAAAGTTTTTTAAATTTACCCCCCCTCTTACTTGTTGTTGCCCCCTTCCTCTTTTCCCATTTTCCCTTCTTACTTAACTTTTGCTAAACTAAAAAATAAATCTGACATATCATTTTCCCCTCTTAAACATGTACATCCTGGGGGCATTCCCCCTCAAACTTTTATCCCCCAATACTTTAATCTAACAAACTACTTTCATCCAAAAGCCAAACCCTTTCCTTGTTTTATTTTTTTTTATCCTCTTTTCATAAAAAATGTATTACTTTTTACCAAATTTCTTTTAACATAGCTCAAATTTTTGGCTCCCCCTTTACATTTTTTACCCCCGGCACCCAAAATTTTCCTACTAATCCCCCCTTTTAAACCCTTTTTTTCCCCTTTAGCATTGAAATCCCCAAAACCCCCATTACTTTAAATTGATTAAAACTCCCCCCGCATTCACTCAAAAATTTTCCAAAAATCTCTCCATCCTCTACCTTTTTCTTTCCAAAGGGGCATAAAAGCTTACTATAACCCCCTTTTCACATCCAATCTTTTTTTTTACTTCAATTTCCCTTTAATTTTTGCATTTATAGTCCCCCTTTTCCCGCCATAGCTTATCCTTTTAACATAATTTCTAATCCTTCTTTTTGCTCTAACTTATTTGAAACCCCTGACCCAAAACCCGTTTTTCCCCCTTTCCCTTGAAAAATCTCCCACCCCCCTTAGCTTTGTTTCAATTAAAAGCCCGGGGCATCCCCCTTTCTTCTCATTATAACATCCAAAATTTATCTCTTTTTTATAATTTTTCCCAAACTTCCCGAAAATTTGATTTTCCCCCTTTTACATTTTTTTTCTTTTTCTTTTTTTGTAATCTTTATAGGAAAAAGGGGGTTTTAGCCCCTTTTTTCCCGGCTTTTTGTTTACTTTTACAAAAACCCCATTTGGGTTTCGGAGGAAAAAATTTTTATTCCACTTTTTCCCCTGTTTTTAAAAGGAAAAGTAATAAGACCCAAAAACATTAAATAAAATCAAAGAAAACCAGTGAGTGTGTTTTAAATAAAAAGTGTTTCAGGAAGGGCCCCCTTTTACGGGGGGGTTAGGGTTTCCCGGCTACCCCCCCAGGTTTAAAAAGGGGAAAACGCCGTTTAAAATGGAAACCCCCTTTTTTTTCCCCTTATTAAAAGCATACAAACATAGTAAAAAGTTTACACTAAAAAAAATTTTTATTAAGTTTGCAAAAGAACCCCGGCATCAAAAAACAATAAAAAGGTACAATAAAAACATAGGGCACTCATTATTAAATTAAAATTTTATAGTCTTAAACTAGGGTGAGACAAGTAGTATTTTTTGTAAAAAATCAAGTGTGGTATGTTTTGTAAAAGCCCCAAACCCGGGCCCCCCCACCAAAAATAATAAATTTTTGAAATTTAAACTTTCCCCGAGCGATTAAAAAGTTTTTTAAGTTCACTCATTACTTCCTTAAAATATTTGTAGTTTAAATTTTGGGTAAAGGGGTAAGGGAAATGAGATAAACGAATAAATTTAGAGAAAAAAGAAAAGGTACATGAGGGGGGGAGGCGGGGTTTTGTAAAAAAAACCAGGGGGAAGGGAAAATTTTGTAAAAAACGTATTACAAAGTTGGGTTTTTGTACAAAATTTCATTTTTGTACAGGTTTTTTTCTTAATTGATTAAAGGGAGAATTAATAAAAAAAGAAAAACTCCCCCCTTTTTTAAAGTAAAAATTTATTTTGAGAAGAAAAAGAAGCTTGATGAAAAGGGAAGGAAATAAGTCACCCCTGACTTTTTTGGGGTTTTTCCTAGGTTTTACCCGGGTTTTTTGTTAGTATGTAATCTATGTAAAATGTTTTTGGGGTATACCTGAAAATTACTTACATACAACGAAAAAAAAAATTTTCTTCAGTTTTCCCCGTAAAAAATTTTCTTTATGTTAGATTTGAGAAAATGTTATTCTTGCCGTTTACTTGTACAATTTATGTGGGTCCCAAAATCTTTTATTTAGTTTATTTTTCTATTGTGGGGTGTATTTATTATTTTTTTTTGTTATGTATCTGTTTATTATTTAATTTTTAAAAAATATCATGGATGGATTAAAAAAAATGTGTAAAATTACGTAATATACGGCATTTAAGGGGACTCGGGATTTTTTATTATAAACCCCTTGTGCAAGTCGTCTGTACGAAACTAAAATTTGTTTATTTATTTCTAATGTGGGGTTTTATTTTTTCTTATTTTTATGTTATGATCGTGTTTAAATTTTATAATTTTTTAAAAAAATATCATTGGATGGTTTAAAGAAAATGTGTTTTTTTACCGTAATATACGACATTTAAAAGAGACTCCCCCATTTTTATTATCACCCCCTTGTGCAAGTCGTCTGCTTTCGAATTCACATTTGTTTATTTATTCTACTGTGGGGTGTATTTATCTTATTTATATGTTATGCATCGTGTTTATTATATAATTTTGAAAAAAATATCATGGATGGATTAATGAAAATGTGTATATTACCGTAATATACGACATTTAATGAGACTCAGTATTGTTATTATCACCACTTGTGCAAGTCGTCTGCTCACATCTCACATTTGTTTATTTATTCTACTGTGGGGTGTATTTATCTTATTTATATGTTATGCATCGTGTTTATTATATAATTTTGAAAAAATATCATGGATGGATTAATGAAAATGTGTATATTAACGTAATATACGACATTTAAATGACTCGATGTATGTAAGTTTATTTAGGTACAGGTATACATAAGTAAAATTATCAGAGTATATATAAAATATGAAATAACTTTTAAAAACATTTGAAATTTTGGAGTTTCCAGACAAAAATGGAGAGACTTAGTGCTTACTGAGCTCATGGAGAATGTAAACAAACAGGGTGGGGCACGGTGACCGTATTAGAAAGTCAGGTGGGGGGAGCCGTATAGTGAGTTTTGGTCATAATTTGAAATGTCCGTATTAGCGGAACGCCGTTAAAGCGGAACGCCGTAAAGCGGGGCCCTCTGTACATGTATGTGTAGTGTGACTAAGTGTAAGTAGAAGTAGCAAGACGTACCTGTAATCTTGCATATTTATGAGACAGACAAAAGACACCAGCAATCCTACCATCATGTAAAACAATTACAGGCTTTCGTTTTACACTCCTTGGCAGGACGGTAGTACCTCCCTGGGTGGTTGCTGTCTACCAACCTACTACTTCATATACAGTGGACCCCCGCATAACGATTACCTCCGAATGTGACCAATTATGTAAGTGTATTTATGTAGTGCGTTTGTACGTGTATGTTTGGGGGTCTGAAATGGACTAATCTACTTCACAATATTTCTTATGGGAACAAATTCAGTCGGTACTGGCACCTGAACATACTTCTGGAGTGAAAAAATATCGTTAACCGGGGTCCACTGTATATATTTTATTTTAATATATATATATATTATATATTTTTATATATATATATATATATATATATATATATATATTATATATATATATATTATATATATATATTATATATATATTATATATATATATATTATATTATATTATATATATATATTTATATATTTTATTATATATATTATTATATATATATATTATATATATATATATATATATATATATATTATATATATATATTTTTTTTTTTTTTTTTTTTTTTAACAAGTCAGCCGTCTCCCACCGAGGTAGGGTGACCCAAAAAAGAAAGAAAATCCCCAAAAAGAAAATACTTTCATCATCATTCAACACCTTCACCACACTCACACATCACTGTTTTTGCAGAGGTGCTCAGAATACAACAGTTTAGAAGCATATACAGTAGGGCCCCGCTTTACGGCGTTCCGCTAGTATGGTCATTTCCAATTATGACCAAAACTCGATATACGGCTTCCCCCACCTGACTTTCTGATACGGTCACCGTGTCCCACCCGGTTTGTTTACATTCTCTGTGAGATCTGTAAGCACTAAGTCTCTCCATTTTTTCCGGAAACTCCAAAATTTCAAGTGTTTTTAAAAGTTATTTCATATTTTGTATATACTCTGATAATTATACTTATGTATACTTGTACCTAAATAAACTTACATACTGTGCTGGCATGCAGGTACACATTAAAATCAGTCTCTTAGGTCTCCAGACGTCATATTAGTAATGATAATAATCATCGAGTCCCATTTAAATGTCGTATATTATGTTAATATACACATCTTCATTAATCCATCTATGATATTTTTTCAAAATTATACAGTGGACCCCCGCATATCGTTGGCCTTACATAACGTTAAATCCGCATACCGATACATTTTATCGCTAAGATTTCGCCTCGCATACCGCTAAAAAACCCGCTCAACGCTGTTTGTCCGAGACGCATCCAATGTGCGGCCTGAGCCAGCCTCGCATGTTCCGCTGGTGGCATTGTTTACCAGCCAGCCTCCGCTGTAACATCCAAGCATACAATCGGAACATTTCGTGTTATTACAGTGTTTTTGGTGATTTCATCTGCAAAATAAGTGACCATGGGCCCCAAGAAAGCCTCTAGTGCTAACCCAGTGTTAAAAAGGGTGAGAAATACTATCATACCACAGTCGGCTGCTGCTGCACCACGGTCAGCTGTTGCTGGACCAGTCAGCTGTTGCTGGATCAGTCAGCTGCTGTTGCACTTCGATCAGCTGTTGCTGGACCAGTCAGCTGTTGCTGGATCAGTCAGCTGCTGCTGCACCACAATCAGCTGTTGTTGGACCAGTCAGCTGTTGCTGAATCAGTCAGCTGCTGCTGCACCACGATCAGCTGTTGCTGGACCAGTCAGCTGTTGCTGGTTCAGTCAGCTGCTGCTGCACCACGATCAGCTGTTGCTGGATCAGTCAGCTGCTGCTTCACCACGATCAGCTGTTGCTGGACCAGTCAGCTATTGCTGGATCAGTCAGCTGCTGCTGCACCACGATCAGCTGTTGCTGGACCAGTCAGCTGTTGCTGGATCAGTTAGCTGCTGCTGCTGCACCACGATCAGCTGTTGCTGGACCAGTCAGCTGTTGCTGGATCAGTCAGCTGTTGCTGGACCAGTCAGCTGTTGCTGGATCAGTCAGCTGTTGCTGCACCAGTCAGCTGTTGCTGGACCAGTCAGCTGTTGCTGGACCAGTCAGCTGTTGCTGGACCAGTCAGCTGTTGCTGGACCAGTCAGCTGTTGCTGGATCAGTCAGCTGCTGCTGCACCACGGTCAGCTGCTGTTGCACCGCATAACGATTTTAATCCGTTCATGAGAACTCATTGTTATGCGAAATTATCGTTATGCGAATTAATTTTCCCCATCAGAAATAATGGAAATCAAATTAATCCGTGCAAGACACCCAAAAGTATTAAAACAAAATTTTTACCACATGAAATATGCATTTTCCTACACACAAAGAGAAGGATACATGCACAATAGTAGAGTAGTACATGCACAGTATATATTGTGCATGTACTATTCTACTAAATGAAGAATAAATGACACTTACCTTTATTGAAGATGCAGCAATGACTGATGAGACACTGTGTCCTGGGAGTGCCTTTTCCTCCTGAGTACTGTAGGTCCTGTTTGGCATTTTCTTCCAGAACAGGCCTTATCACACTGTGTATGCCACTACGATTCTTAAATCTCCCCAAACCAACTTTGCTGGCTTTAAATTCACCAATATGAGCACTAGTTCCAGGCATTTTTCCCTGTTCACCTAGGTGTTAGTCGACTGGTGTGGGTTGCATCCTGGGAGACAAGATTAAGGACCCCAATGGAAATAAGTTAGAGAGTCCTCGATGATGCACTGACTTTCTTGGGTTATCCTGGGTGGCTAACCCTCTGGGGTTAATTGTTTCTCGGTAATTGTTTCACGTTAAGCCACACCAACAACACTCTCTCCACATCTTCGAGTAATACAGCTGACGGTGGTGCAGCAACAACAACAGCTGTGGTGCAGCAGCAGCTGGGTGCAGCAACTGCTGACCATGGTGCAGCTGCAGCTGTGGTGCAGCAGCAGCTGTCGTGCAGCAACAGCTGACTGGTCCAATTTATCAGCTGACCGTGGTGCAGCAGCAGCAGCTGACTGTGGTACGCTAGTATTTATCACCCTTTTTACCACAGGGTTGGCACTAGAAGCTTTCTTTGGGCCCGTGGTGGCTTATTTAGCAGTTACAAGCACAATAAATAATGGAATAATACAAAATGTATCGAATGTATGCAAGCAACCAGCCACCCTGGCTTGTAAACAATGACGGCAAGGCAGGTGCTCAGGCTGGACGGACAGGTTTGAGACGAGTCATGTTCAGAAACAGCTGATGGTGCAACAGCAGCTGACCGTGGTGCAGCAACAGCTGACTGGTCCAGCAACAGCTGACTGGTCCAGCAACAGCTGACTGGTCCAGCAACAGCTGACTGGTCCAGCAACAGCTGACTGATCCAGCAACAGCTGATGATCGAGCAACAGTGACTGATCGAGCAAACAGCTGACTGATCCAGCAACAGCTGACTGGTCCAGCAACAGTTGACTGATCCAGCAACAGCTGACTGGTCCAGCAACAGCTGACTGGTCCAGCAACAGCTGACTGGTCCAGCAACAGTTGACTGGTCCAGCAACAGTTGACTGGTCCAGCAACAGCTGACTGGTCCAGCAACAGCTGACTGATCCAGCAACAGCTGACTGATCCAGCAACAGCTGACTGGTCCAGCAACAGCTGATTGTGGTGCAGCAGCAGCAGCTAACTGATCCAGCAACAGCTGACTGGTCCAGCAACAGCTGATCGTGGTGCAGCAGCAGCTGACTGATCCAGCAACAGCTGACTGGTCCAGCCATAGCTGATTGTGGTGCAGCAGCAGCTGACTAATTCAGCAAACAGCTGACTGGTCCAACAAAAAGCTGATCGTGGTGCAGCAGCAGCTGACTGATCCAGCAACAGCTGACTGGTCCAGCAACAGCTGACCGTGGTGCAGCAGCAGCTTTCTGACTGATCCAGCAACAGCTGATCGTGGTGCAGCAGCAGCTAACTGATCCAGCAGCAGCTGACTGGTCCAGCAACAGCTGATCGTGGTGCAGCAGTAGTGACTGATCCAGCAACAGGTGACTGGTCCCGCAACAGCTGATCGTGGTGCAGCAGCAGCTGACTGATTCAGCAACAGCTGACTGGTCCAGCAACAGCTGATCGTGGTGCCCGCAGCAGCTGACTGATCCAGCAACAGCTGACTGGTCCAGCAACAGCTGATCGAGGTGCAACAGCAGCTGACTGATCCAAGCAACGCTGACTGGTCAAGCAACAGTTGACCGTGGTTGGCAGCAGCAGCTGACTGTGGTTATGATAGTATTTCTCACCCTTTTTACCACTGGGTTAGCACTAGAGGCTTTCTTGGGGCCCATGGTCATTATTTTGCAGATGAAATCACCAAAAACGCTGTAATAATACGAAATGTTCCGATTGTATGCTTGGATGTTACCGCGGAGGTTGGCTTGTAAACAATGCCACCGGCGGAACATGTGAAGCTGGCTTAGGCGCAAAATTAGAAGCGTCTCGGATATAAATGCGTTTGAGCGAGTTTTTAGCGGTATGCGAGGCAAAATTTTAGTGATAAAATGTATCGGTATGCGGATTTAACGTTATGTGATGCCAACGGTATGCGAGGGGTCCACTGTATATATATATAATATATATATATATATTTATATATATATATATATTATATATATATATATATATATATATATATATTTTATATATATATATATATATATATATATATATATATATATAATATATATATATATATATATATATATATATTTATATATATATTTATATATGCAAAACAACCACTCTGAAAGAATAGAGAAATTCCAAGCACTTTCGTGACTACTCACATTATCAAGGAACTATGAAAATAAAGCATCGAAGGAAGCTATATAAGGGGTCTGGCCAACACCTCACTATCAGATCCCACAACGGTTAAACACCTGACGCGTGCCGGCCCAACTGGACAGGTCCTTTGCACAACTCACCAATAAACTATTCTACCCAAGAAAATTTAAAATTATTATTTGTCCAGTGTGTTATTTAAAAAGTTGAGAAAGTAGTATCAAGCAAGTCCATGGTCGACAGGAATATAATTGAATCTTGTTTCATAAAAAGCAGTTTTGACAATAATATGAATATTTTCTTTGGTTTATATAAATTAGATCCATTTATAATTAATAGAATTTGGGATGAATTTAATAATACACTGGACAAATAATAATTTTAAATTTTCTTGGGTAGAATAGTTTATTGGTGAGTTGTGCAAAGGGCCTGTCCAGTTGGGCCGGCGCGCGTCAGGTATTTAACCATTGTGGGATCTGATAGTGAGGTGTTGGCCAGACCCGTTATATAGCATCCTTGGATGCTTTACTTTCATAGTTCCTTGATAATGTGAGTAGTCACGAAAGCGCTTGGAATTTCTCTATTCTTTCAGAGTGGTTGTTTTGCATATTCTGAAATCACCTGTTTACTGTGATCTTATTGCATATACAGGAAGGCCCCACTTATACGGCTGGTTAGGTTCCAGGCTACTGCCGTAAAGCGTAAACCGCCGTGAAGTGGAACACCCTTTTTTTTCCACTTACAAATGCATACAAACACTAGATAACAAGTTTACACTAACATATATTAAGTTAGCAATAGAACCAGGCATCAAAAAACAATAAAAAGTACAATACACACATAGTGCACTCATTACTTACCTTAAAATATTTATAGTCTTAATCTAGGGTGAGACAAGTAGTATTTATTGTAAGAAATCAAGTGTGGTATGTATGGTAGTCAGCCAGGCTACCATACCAGGCCACCCCACCCACACATACAATTCTATGATATTTAAGCATCCCAGAGCGATAAAATGTATATACAGTTCACTCATTACTTACCTTAAAATATAGGGTGAGATGAGTAGTATTTATTGTAAAAAATCAAGTGTGGTATGTATGGTAGTCAGCCGGGCTACCATACCAGGCCAACCCACCCACACATATATTCCATGATATTTAAGCATCCCAGAGCGATAAAATGTATATACATTTCACTCGTTACTTACCTTAAAATATTTGTAGTCTTAATGTAGGGTCAGGAGTAAGTAAATGAGATAAAACGAATAAATGAGAGAGAGAAAGAATGAGTGCATGAGAGAGGACAGGCGCAGAGTTATGTAAACAAACCAGGCGAAGGTAAGTTTTGTAAACGAAGTGTACACGTCTGGTTTGTGTACAAGTTACATTGTGTACAGGTTGTCTCTACATTGATACGGTAGAATAAATAAAGAAGAACACTCCCATTCTCATGTAACATCATTTTGAGAAGAAATGATGCTCTGAGTGAAGGCAATGGAAATAAGTCTGACTTTTTTGGGTTATCCTAGGTTCTCTACACATATGTTATTATGTATGATAATCTATGTAACTGTATTTGTGTATACCTGAATAAACTTACATACGAAAGGAATAATTTTCTACAGTTACCCCCAGTAACACATTTTCTCTTATGTTAGATTAGAGAAAATGTTATTCTTGGCATCACTTGTACAAGTTATCTGGCTACGACATCTCATATTTATGTTTATTTATTCTATTGTAAGGTGTATTTATCATTTTTTTATGTTATGTATCGTGTTTATTATATAATTTTGAAAAAAATATCATGGATGGATTAATGAAAATGTGTATATTAACGTAATATACAACATTTAATAAGACTCGGTGATTATTATTATTAGCATTTCTAATATGGCGTCACTTGTGCAAGTCGTCTGCTACCACATCTCATATTTATGTTTATTTATTCTATTGTGGGGTGTATTTAACATCTTTTTATGTTATGTATCGTGTTTATTATATTTTGAAAAAATATCATAGATGGATTAATGAAAATGTGTATTTAACGCAATATACGACATTTAAATGAGACGATGATTATTATCATTACTAATATGACGTCTGGAGACATAAGACACTCTTACTGATTTTAATGTGTACCTGCATGCCAGCACAGTATGTAAGTTTATTTAAGTACAGGTATACATAAGTATAATTATCAGAGTATATATAAAATATGAAATAACTTTTAAAAACATTTGAAATTTTGGAGTTTCCAGACAAAATGGAGAGACTTAGTGCTTACTGAGCTCACGAAGAATGTAAACAAACAAGGTGGGGCGCGGTGACCGTATTAGAAAGTCAGGTGGGGGGATCCGTATAGCGAGTTTTGGTCATAATTTGAAATGACCGTATTAGCGGAACGCCGTAAAGTGAAACGCCGTAAAGCGGGGCCCTCCTGTATATATATATTTCTTTCTTTTCATCACCCTGTCTGGTCTCTGGATATTAACCATGGTACAGTAAATGATACTGGTAATTCTGGAGGTGCCAAGAGGAATAAATGTAGAAAAAGGAGGAAACTGTTCAAATTATAGTAGTCCTTGATTTTCTCTTGAAGGAATGCTTCCCTTAAGTCTTATTTAGTGCCTTATCGTACTTTTGCCCAGACTAAAGGAGATGTTGGACTACCTGTGCTGGAAAATCAGTGTTTTACCTGTATTACTCACTCAAAATGTGTTAGAACATAGGGAAATGAAGAGGAATCCTTCCTCTGCAAGCCATGCATGTCATAACGGGCAACTAAAATGCCTGGATCAGGGAGCTAATAACCTCTTCTCCTGTATAAGTTCCTAAAGTGAGTTCCTGATCAGCTGGGCTAATACCAACAGTCTGATTGATCAGACTATCTTTCAAGAGACCTGGTCTGAGACCAGACTAATGGGGCATTAACCCTAAGAATGCTCTCTAAATAGACTTCAGGTAGTATTGTACAAAATTTTGGATCAACTTATTAAATATAATGCAAATTTCCACAGGCCATTTAACTCACCTCTGCCTGGCATCATTTGACCTCACCTGTGTGGCACCTTATCTAACCCATCAACACCTGATCTGTCCTGGTGGCACCTGGCCTGGAAGCGCCACTGTCACACTGCAGTGTTGAATGGTTGATCTTTCATTTTGTGTGTGTGTGAAAGACCAGAGGATGCCAGAGGAATGTGGTTCCTTCCTGTATATACAGGCAAAAGTGGTCATGTAAGAGTATAAAGAGTCAGGTGAGGTGTTGCAATAGGTTTTGACATGCATGGCATTACCTATAAAAAGATTCAGAATGACTGGTTAACCATACTTAAATTTTGGAGGTGAAAAGTCATGCAGTGTTGTCGGTCATCAGATAATGATGATTACTCGGCTGAAGATTTCTTCCTCGGGTTGTGTTAGAAAGTACTTATAAGTAACTAAAAGTACATTCTCTAGCTCGTATTTCTTTAAGGATTATTGTGTGTGTGTGTGTGTACAATACTTTGGCTGCATAATATATAGAGTATTATAGGTTAATTGAAACATATGTGATGTATGACACTTTGTTTTCTTACAGGGCAAAGAAAAAATAGTTGATGAAGTGAAGAGAAGACTGAACAGAGGGGCTAAGAGTGACCATTTATTAGTAGTGACAGTTTATGATAATTGGGAACGTGCATGTCAGTATGGTAATGAGAGACAATACTGCAGGGACAACTTCCTCTCCTCTGCTGTATTACATCAGCTCAAGTGAGACACCTATTTTAATCATTTCTTTTGACATAAATCATTCAGTATGTATGTTAGCCCAGGTGACAGCTGTTTATCATATTGGATTATCTGTGAAATTATTCATATAGATGGTAATAAAGTTTTCTAATATTTAGAAAAAATAGATGACTTATAAACAAAGGTAAAAAAAAGTATATGTGATTGAATTTTGGTTTTACAGTTTTATGTACATTTGGAGAAGTTCATAACTTTGGGCATATGTAAATTACCCAATTAATATATTATTTGTTATAATCTATCCCTTTTTATTCAAAAATGTGTCCATTGTACCTCTCATGAAAGTACTATAATCGTTTCTTTATGAAAAAATTGACATAATTTGGGAGTATAGTAGATAACCTCATCATGCAAGATAAGTTCCAGAAAAATGGTGTTAGACATGAGAATGTGAAAAGTGGAGTAAACAGTTTATGGGACAAAATAGGTTATGTTCTATGCCACCTCCAAAAAGCCAAACCACTTTTCTTGTCAATACACAGTTCACCTAAAATAATGAACTGTCATATAATACTGGCCACAAGTTGCCCTTGGCCATAAGATGAAGATGGAGGTTGGACAGTCTCTCAAATAATCAGGGTTTTGCTTAACGCAAGACATAAGACTGGAGGTATATTTTGTGGCCTCACAGATGGGAGTAAATCCACAACTATCATCAAAATAGTGTGGACAAGTACATGAGTGGAAGTGATTGGGTATGAGTTAGCCCTACTTAGCATGGGCCAGTAAGCTTGTTGCTGTATTTTACTAATGTTCAAATATTTTTACATAGTGTTTCCATTTCTTCAGAATCATCAGAGCTAAATTGTAAGGATACTGGAAATAATATTTTTATACAAATTCAGAATTTCAGCATTTATATCTCCTTTGCTTTCCTTCTACCGAAGTGACTTTTATGCTTATTTTAGTGTTATCTGTAAATGATACAAAATGGGTGTTTTTATCTATGTTATGAGAATTAGAAGCAGCAGAGGTGCCAGGACAGTACCTTGGGGAACTAAACTTTTTGCCTTGCTGATGCTGAATTTTGCTCTTGTTCACTACTTCTATTTGTCTTTTGTGTGTTAGGAACCTGAAAATACATCTGTCTACCTTCCTTGTAATGTCTCTGGCTTTCATTCTATGTACAGTCACCCCATGATCACAGTCACACACATTTGCAAAATTTATGTATATCACATCTGCATTTTGGTTTTCTTCCAACTCCTCCACAATTCTGTCATAGTGATTCAGCTGTTGGGATAGGCATGATCATCACTTATGAAATTGTGCTGGCTTGGGTTTTGCAGATTGTGCTGTTTCATGATGTTTGTAATTTAACAGACATCTCATCAATCTCAAAGATTTTAATGATTTTATTTTAATTTTTAGCTAGTGCTCTACTACTTCCCTTATGCAGAGGAGCTATATCTGCACTCTTTAAGGTTTGGTATTTCACCTAGCTCTAGGCTTTTTCTCCAAAGAATACTGAGGGCTCATGTTAGTGGTGCTTTGTAATTATCTATAAATAGAGAATTCTATGAATCTGGTTTATGTGCTCAGTAGAATACAGGAAGGTTTAGGAATGGGAAAGTCATTGAGTCAGAAAAATAGGAAGTTGAATCTATTTGCTAGTTAAAATTTGTAATTTATAAATGGAGAAGCTTCCAAATTTGTAGGGACTGCTGTGCAGGGAAAGGAAGGATGAAGGGATATTACACAAATAACCCGCACATAGAGACTTGGACCATTTAGTGTCACATTAACAGAATCAGCCAATCAACAATAAAGTTTATTCTCTATAAGGATTACAATGCTGAGTTTGCAGAATTTGGATATTGTGCGGTTTACATGTTTTAAAATACTAATTACAAAGGGGGCCACTAGAACACCTAGCATGGCTAGGCATTTTGGGCAGACTTAGATTAATTCTTAACTTTAAAATATTACATATTATGAGGTAAGTTGGTATTATGGCTAAGTGACTAAATACTAGTTTGTGAGTTTAGCAATGTGAATGCTTTTGTTTTTGCACAATACATAGTTTCAGTATTGGAGTATCACAGGCCAACTTATGACTAGTTAGGATTCATTATTTTAAGATTAAGATTGATATTTCTGTGTTTATGGTCAAGTGGGTGAGTGAGTGTAAGTGTGAACCACCAGGTGGTATTCATGTAATTAGTTGACGGGGTGTATCAGGGAGATATGATGTTTTCTAATGGTAGTTTTGAAGGTGATGAATGTGTCTGCAGTTCTAGAGTATTCAGGGAGGGTGTTCCAGATTTTAGGGCCTTTGACATACATTGAATTTTTGTAAAGGTTTAGTCGGACATGGGGAATGTCATAGAGATGTTTGTCTGGTGTTATGCCTGTGGGTTCTGTCACAACTATCAAGAAAGCATTTTAGGTCAAGGTTAATATTGGAATTTAAGGTCCTGTAGATGTAGATTGCACAGTAGTAAGTGTGGATGTACTGAACAGGGAGTAAGTTTAGATCTGTGAAGAGTGGGGGGTGTGTTGCCAGGGATGGGATTTAGTGATTATTCTTACTGCGGCTTTTTGTTGAGTTATTATTGGCTTTAGGTGAGTTGCTGCAGTTGATCCCCAAGCACAAATAGCATAGGTGAGGTATGGATAAATAAGTGAGTGGTATAGTGTGAGTAGGGCATTTTGCGGCATGTAGTATCGTATGTTGGAGAGGATCCCAACCGTTTTGGATACTTTTTTGGTTATGTGTTTTATATGGGTGCTGAAATTCAGGTTGTTGTCGAGGTATAGGCCTAGGAATTTGCCCTCATTATGTCTGGCAATTAGAGTGTTGTCGATCTTAGTGTTAATTTGCTCAACTCCTGCTCTGCTACCAAACATAATATATCCAGGTTTTGTCAGTGTTAAGCGTAAGTTTATTGGCTGTCATCCAAGTCGATATTTTGAGCAGCTCCTTGTTAACAATGGTGTTGAGGGTGGCAAGATTAGGGTGAGAGATGACATAAGTCGTGTCGTCAGCAAAGAGAATGGGGTTCAGGTGTTGGGAAAGAAGGGGGCGGTATATATAGGCCAGCAGACAGAGCTTGGGACAAGAGAGGTAGTAGGAAAGGAAGTAGAGAGATAGTAGTAGTAGTAGTAATAGTGGAGCCAGTCCGAGACCAAGAAAGAGGACTGCAGAAGAGCTAGGGGCCCACAAAGAGTAGGAACAAAAATGGGGGGGGGGGGGAGGGAATAAAAAAAGAACCAAACACCCAAGGCAGAAGAAAGAGTTCCCTGAATAGGAAATTTCCACTCTTCGTAATTCATTTTCTCACCTTGACTGCCCTTCCCATTTCATAAACTCTGCCTTCTCACATGCTAAATGGACTCTCTTCTCTCCCAAACTCTCTACTCCCTGGAACTCTCCTGTTCTCTGCCTTCCCTGTATTTCCAGTCTTTCTAATCTCAGTAACTCTCCATTCCTTTGACATCAAACTTACTTTTTGCCAGACTAACACTCTTTACACCAATCTAGTTCATACCTCTCCTCCCTCTATAGATTCTTTTGATGTCTACTCTATTTCCTGTTCCTCTTGTCCTCTTCAGTACTTTGGAGAAACTGGCCATTCTCTTTCTGACAGACTCAAGGAGCACAAAAGTAGTGTTAGGCTTGCCGACACCACCAATGCTCTTTTCTGTCATGTCAGAGATCAAAGTCATCCTGTTGAGTGATCTGCTAAAACTGTCTTCCCTACTTCTAACTTTCACTGTTGCCTTCTGGTTGAATCCTCCCTAATATATATGACTTTCCTTGTATTAATCTTAGTCCTGGCTTTGTCTCTGTAGATGCCTTCCTTTTGTATTACATTGTAAAATGTTTCACACTTCAGAACACCCGTGACTTAATCCGATTCTTTTTTCTCCTTCCTCTTCCCCTTTCGTTTTTCCTCTTTCTTCTTTGGGTTTTCTTTCTTCTACCTTGGATATTTGTTTTTTTTTTTATTCCTCCCCTGTGTTTTTGTTCCTACCTTTTGTGGTCCTCTAGCTCTCCTGCAGTGCTCCTCTTTATTAGTCATTGACTGACTCCACTATTACTACTACCTCTACAACTGCCTCTCTACTTTCTTTCCTACTACCTCTCTTGTCTTGTCTCTGTCTGCTGGCCTATATGTACTGCCCCCTTCTCTCCTTTCTGTTAGTATGGCTTTGTAAATGGTCCAGGTCAGACTGAAACGTCGTTGTATGCTCCTCTCTCCTATGTGCAGGTTATTTGTGTGTTGTTCCGGTCACAGTATTGTGCCTTTTTTGCTAGTTATGAAGGGATATTGGTTATGTCGCAGGTATGAAGGGTAAAAGAGAAAGAATGAGAGGAGGTTTGGGGGGAGAGGAGGAGGAAGGGTAGGTTTTTGTTCATACAAGAGAGCGCCTCACTTATGTTTGCCCAGCAGCCTCGCATATCTTGGAGAATAGTTGCCCTGCCTCGCCAGACATTTTGTATGTTACAGACATTAGGAATTTATTTATTGGGAAACATAATCAAATACAGTGGTACCTTGACTTACAAATTATGAGCCGTCGCTTGGTTGATTTTTGGCTTTGAGTTGCGAGCTAAAATCAGAGTTACGAGTGAAAAAAAATTATTTACTGAAAAAAAGTATTTACTGAAAATGACATTTGGCAAGAACCCCAGAAGGTGGTTTTGGGACTTGGTACTTAAAAAACAATGCTAGTGCAATGTTCTCTTTGGAGGTAATTGTGTAATTATCTTCAGTTATTTTACAGAAAAATAAAGTTGCTAAGTTTTTGACATTTGCAAAATATCTTGCCCTTTACTTTCACACAAATCCCAAAATATTTGTAATATTTCCAATATTCCACAAGCCAATTGTAGAACAATCATTTTTTTATGATTCCTGTCAATATTATTGCATTTTTTTTAATAATAAATGGCGGGCTTCATGACATAAGTCAATAACTTACTTCTGAGATATTCATATATTTATTTATTTATTTATTTATTAATTTGAATATGATAGAGAAGTGCAAAGGAATACAGTTATTAAAGTGTAACATGCCAAAACCCCTTGTATGCGGAGCATTATGGGCAGGCTTAAAATTAACTTAAGATTAACTAAGCAATGATATATTCAGTGGTAAAAACATTATTGTGAACAGATAACAATTTAGCACAAATGAGTATTACAGAGACAAGTCATATGGTCACTTACTGTGTTGCCGTGCATTCAATAGAGTGGAGTATTCTGTTAGGTAATGTAATTAAAAAATAACAAAGTTTGATTGGGTCACAGGTTAGAACATTTATGAGATACAATAATGAGAAACATTTATGAGATACAATTTATGAGATACAATTATTCAGTATTTATTTTGTTGTGGGTGAGTAAGTGATTTTTGAGAAGAGACTTAAATTTCTAAACAGTGTTTCTTTTTTATTCACTGGTAATGAATTCCAGATTTTAGGGCCTTTCATGTGCATTGAGTTTTTGCATAGCGTGAGGTGGACACGAGGAACATCAATGAGTGATCTGTTCCTTGTGTTATGGTCATGTGTTCTGTTGAGGTTGATAAGGAGACATTTGAGGGGAGGGTTTATATCAGAGTGATCACTAGTGATCTGCTGCAGTTAGCTGCTCAAAAACTCCATTTTCTCTCACCCAGGACCAAAGAACACGTTATGGGAAGGAACAGTAATGATTTTATATGCTCAGATTGGTCCTGGACACTTGCCATATTATGGCCTATTTTATTCATTCTAGAGTATATATCATGTTTCTTTGTTACTTATAGTGTTTATTCTGTCATATTAGATCAATTCTGATCTTTAAATAACCCATAGATTTGATATTAGCTTTTTTTTTTTTTCAACAAGTCGGCAATCTCCCACTGAGCAAGGGTGACACAAAAATAAAATACTTTCATCATCATTCAACACTCATTCAACACATCATTCACTCATATATAATCGCTGTTTTTGCAGAGGTGCCCAAATACAACAGTTTAGAAGCATATATAAAGATATATAACATATTCCTCTAAACTGCCAATATCCCAAACCTCTCCTTTAAAGTGCAGGCATTGTACTTCCCATTTCTAGTACTCAAGTCTGACTATATAAAAATAACCAGTTTCCCTGAATTCCCTCACTAAATATTACCCTCCTCACACTCCAACAGCTCGTCATGTCCCAAAAACCATTCGTCTCCACTAACTCTTGTCTAACACGTTCACGCACGCTTGCTGGAAGTCCAAACCCCTTACCCACAAAGCCTCCTTTACCCCCTGCCTCCAATCTTTTCGAGGACGACCCCTACCCCGCCTTCCTTTCCCTACAGATTTATACGCTCTCCATGTCATTCTACTTTGATCCATTCTCTCTAAATGACCAAACCACCTCAACAACCCCTCTTCAGCCCTCTGACTAATACTTTTATTAACTCCACACCTTCTCCTAATTTCCACACTCCAAATTTTCTGCATAATATTTACACCACAAATTGCCCTTAGACAGGACATCTCCACTGCCTCCAACCGCCTCCTCGCTGCAGCATTTACAACCCAAGCTTCACACCCATATAAGTGGTGACCTGTACTTAGCTCATTGGTGACCTGTACTTAGCTCGGTGGTGACCTGTACTTAGCTCAGTGGTGACCTCTTCTTAGCTCAGTGGTGATCTGTTCTTAGCTCAGTTGTGACCTGTACTTAGCTCTGTGAAGACTTGTTTGTGTGCTCAATGTGAATCTGAACCAAGATGCCCTCTTTTGAGCAACTTTACCAGCAGCAAAAAGAGGAGCTTAGGGTTGCTAAGCTGGAGATACAACGATTAACGGAGGAGAACAAGAGGATTTGTAGTAATCCTGTTGTGAGTCTTCAGGTTAAGAGGGGAACCTGGTCAGTGGCTGCACAACATGGAACCAAGCTGAGGATCAAGAAGACTGTTGGAGAGGCAGAAACAACGAAGAACCAGAAGACTACTGTGGAAACTTCCAACCCATTTTCGGTGCTACCTGACGAATGTGGGTTGTCTACTGGGAACGTCACAATGAGCACCAAGGAAGCATTGGCAGGCATGAGTGAAACATCCCTAGAAACCCCAACGAAGACCATCGAGAACGTCACGATGAATTCCAAAAGTGAAGGTAAGAACATTGTTTTAGTTGGAGACAGTCAGGTTAAGTTTATGGATAGGGCCTTTTGTCTTAGGAACAGGAAGAGGAGGCAGAGGGTATGCTTTCCTGTGGCTGGGATGTTGGATATTGTTAGCCGTCTCAACGACATCATGAAAGGTAATGGGAGCAATCCTATTTTCTGCCTCAGTGTGGGAGGCAATGATGTTGGCAGATGTAGGAGTGAGGACCTGATTAGCAGGTATAGGTCAGCAATAGAAATAATTAGGATGAAGGGTGGGAACCCTGTCATATGTGGTATTTTGCCAAGGAGAGGAGTTGGAAACGAATGGTTGTCCAGGGCAATTGGTGTTAATTGCTGGCTGGACAAATACTGTAAGGAAAATGCGGTACCTGTGACCGCTTCTATGGCAGAAATGACATATATGCCAGGGATGGGGTACACTTATCTAGGTCTGGGGTGGGGGCACTGGCAACTGCAGTGGAGGGAGCTGTTAGGACTTTAAACTAAGAATAGTGAGTGGTATGGGTTTTGGCAGGAAAACAGTGAAGTTCCAGTGTAGTAATATTATGAGTTCTAGTGGAACTAGTAATAGGCAGAATGAGGTGGATATTGGAAAGCCAGTGGCACTAGGTGACAAGGACAGTAATAGGTTTAGTAGAAAAACAGAAATGAGCAGGAAGGGTAAAGAGAAAGGAGGGTCTTTCAATGTATATTATGCTAATAGCTGTAGTGCTAGGAATAAGATGGATGAGTTGAGATTAGTTGCTAGTGCAGGTAACATGGATGTATTTGCCATAACTGAGACATGGTTTAATTCAAAAAGTTGGGACATGCCTGCAGAATGTCACATTCAGGGTTTTAAAATGTTCCAAGAAGATAGAAGTATCAGGAAGGGGGGTGAGGTGGCATTGTATGTCCGATATCGCTTGAACTGTTGCATAAAAATGGGTATTAAGTCTGAAGTAACACATACAGAGTCTGTTTGGATAGAATTTTCAGAGGGGCACGAAAAATTGATTCTAAGTGATATAACGTCCTCCAAACTTAGGGACCAAGGGAGACTACTATGGGAGGAAATTGTTAAGGTCACAAGGCATGATAATGTAGTAATTCTAGGAGACTTTAACTTTAGTCATATTGATTGGAATTTCTTGACTGGGAATTTAGAATCTAACCAACTTCTTAGAAGTAGTTCAGGATTGTTTTTTGAGGCAGTTTGTGACAGAGCCTACAAGGGGAAATAACCTGCTTGATTTGGTTCTGGCAAACAAGGAAACCCTTGTTCATAATTTAGGAATTACTGAGGAACTCGGCTCAAGCGATCACAAATTAGTTACCTTTAGCATTGAATGGAAGTATGACAGTAAGGATAATTCAGTAATGGTCCCAGATTTTCTTTTAGCAGATTACAATGGGCTTAGAGAACACTTATCATCTGTGGACTGGGGTAACGACGAGAGCTATCAGTATGACAGCTTTCTTAACACAATACATGCTGCCCAAAGAACATTTATCCCATATAAGGAAATTAGATGAAATAGAAATGACCCAAAATTGATGAATAATAGGCTCAAATATCTTTTAAGGCAGAAGAAAGGAATTTATAGGCGTATCAAAAGACGTGAGGGTCATCTTATGAATCAGTATATTGACATTAAGAGGGATGTTAAAAAAGGGATAAGAAAAGCTAAACAAAAGTACGAAATTAAAGTTGCTAGGGATTCGAAAACTAACCAAAAAAGTTTTTTCCAGGTGTATAGAACAAAAGTTAGGGATAAGATAGGTCCCTTTAAAAATAATTTAGGGCATCTTACTGACAAAGAGAATGAAATGTGCTCGATTTTAAATAATCATTTTCTCTCGGTTTTTACACAGGAAGACACTAACAATATCCCAGTAATTAATTTTTATAGTGGACCTGAAGAAGATAAATTATGTAACATCACATTCACTAGTGAAATGGTTATGAAACAAATAGACCGTCTGAAACAAAATAAATCACCGGGTCCTGATGACCTTTTTTCAAAGGTTCTTAAGAATGCAAACTGGAACTTTGTGAACCATTAACTAATATTTTTAATTTATCTCTTCAAGCAGGTGTAGTGTCTGATATGTGGAAGATGGCTAATGTAATTCCTATTTTTAAAGCAGGGGACAAGTCATTACCTTCAAATTACCGCCCAATAAGCTTAACCTCAATTGTAGGCAAATTACTAGTCAGTTATAGCTGAGATTATGAGAAGCCGTCTGGATAAGCATAATCTGATTAATGATACTCAGCATGGATTCACGAGAGGCCGTTCTTGTCTAACTAATTTGTTAACTTTCTTCACTAAAGCTTTTGAGGCTATTGATCACGATAAAGAATTTGATATTTATTTAGATTTTAGAAAGGCTTTTGATAGTGTACTGCACCAAAGACTGTTAAACAAAGTGGCAGCTCATGGCATTGGGGGAAAAGTGCTGTCATGGTTAGAGTCATGGCTCATCAATAGGAAGCAGAGAGTGTGCATAAATGGGGTTCAATCTGAGTGGGGATCTGTAACAAGTGGCGTTCCACAGGGATCAGTCTTAGGCCCGTTGTTGTTTATAATATATGTCAGTGATCTTGATGAGGGAATTACTAGTGTGGAAACATAAACACATATGCAGTTTAATGTGATCCTTTATTGACAACATTTTGCACATACAGTGGGCTTTTTCAAGTCACAAACAGATCTACCTGGGGTGGAAGGTACATGAGTATATATTGTCAGGTTCAGAATGTTGAGGTCAGGTGGAGAATGCTGCATTTGATGATCTACCGGGTGGGGTTATAGAGTCTTGGGTAGCTTGGCAGGGGTATTGGACAAGTTGTGAGTAGACCTTCTGCAGTGTTCTATGTTCTTATGTGGGATCTTGGCAAGTGGTTCAGCTATGTTATAGAAGCCATTGTTCTGGTTGAAATTGTTGGTTATAGAGATGAGCGATGATTCCAGGATTCTTCGGCATTGAGTGTTGTCTTCTGTGGCGATAAGTCTTGAGTTTCTGTAGTTAATTAAATGGTTGTGTGAATTGCGATGTTGTACACAGGCATTCCTTGTATCGTCAGTCCTGCTTGCGTATTGGTGCTCTGAAATACGTGTTTGGAGGTCTCTTGATGTTTTGCCCACGTATAATTTGTTGGTCATTACAAGGGATTATGTATACCCCTGCAGAGGATAGAAGCTTGTCCTGTCTACTACTGGTGATGTCCTTGATGATCATGGTTGTGGAGGTAGGTACTTGGAATGATGTATTGGAAAAGATGTTGGAAACATGTTTGGCAATGGAGTTGATGGGGAGGACTATATATCTCTTCTCGGCAGTGTCTGCTCTGGGTGTGTTGAAGATGTTTAATGCCCGCCGTCTGCAGTCTCTGATGAAGTGACGAGGATAGTGGAGTTTAGAAAATACTTGTTCAATTATAGTGCATTCTTCCTCAAGGAACTCATTGCTGCAGATTCTGAGTGCACGCAGGAAGAAGCCTATAATTACACCACGTTTAGTTTTGGTGTTGTGCTGAGAGTAGAAGTGGAGAAGATCGTTTTGGTTGGTTGGTTTTCGATAGACTTTAAAACGAAGTTCATGGTCAGTTTTGCAGAGAAGAACATCAAGGAAAGGAAGAGTGTTGTCGACTTCTTCTTCAAGTGTGAACTGGATTGAGGGCTTGACCTGGTTGAGCTTGTCTTGGAGAGCTTGAACGTTGAAGCGCCTGGGAGTTATGAGGAGAATGTTGTCAACATAATGGAGCCAGGTGACAGTCGAAGGAATAATGGTGGAGAAACGCTCGGCTTCCAGATGTTCCATGTATAAGTTCGCCAGGACGGCACTGAGTGGCGAGCCCATGGGTAGACCAAAAGTCTGTTGAAAGAGGTGATTTTCGAAAGACAAACACGTAAAGCCGACACATAGTTCAACGAGGTCAATGAAATCGCTGGCTGGAATAGGAAGATCAAGTGAATCATCAATTTTTCTGAGCAGGAGATCGATGTGTTTGTTTCCATTGTGTCGGTATTTTTTTATTATTATTATCACACTGGCCGATTCCCACCAAGGCAGGGTGGCCCGAAAAAGAAAATCTTTCACCATCATTCACTCCATCACTGTCTTGCCAGAAGGGTGCTTTACACTACAGTTTTTAAACTGCAACATTAACACCCCTCCTTCAAAGTGCAGGCACTGTACTTCCCATCTCCAGGACTCAAGTCCGGCCTGCCGGTTTCCCTGAACCCCTTCATAAATGTTACTTTGCTCACACTCCAACAGCACGTCAAGTATTAAAAACCATTTGTCTCCATTCACTCCTATCAAACACGCTCACGCATACCTGCTGGAAGTCCAAGCCCCTCGCACAAAAAACCTCCTTTACCCCCTCTCTCCAACCTTTCCTAGGCCAACCCCTACCCCGCCTTCCTTCCACTACAGACTGATACACTCTTGAAGTCATTCTGTTTCGCTCCATTCTCTCTACATGTCCGAACCACCTCAACAACCCTTCCTCAGCCCTCTGGACAACAGTTTTGGTAATCCCGCACCTCCTCCTAACTTCCAAACTACGAATTCTCTGCATAATATTCACACCACACATTGCCCTCAGACATGACATCTCCACTGCCTCCAGCCTTCTCCTCGCTGCAACATTCATCACCCATGCTTCACACCCATATAAGAGCGTTGGTAAAACTATACTCTCATACATTCCCCTCTTTGCCTCCAAGGACAAAGTTCTTTGTCTCCACAGACTCCTAAGTGCACCACTCACTCTTTTTCCCTCATCAGTTCTATGATTCACCTCATCTTTCATAGACCCATCCGCTGACACGTCCACTCCCAAATATCTGAATACATTCACCTCCTCCATACACTCTCCCTCCAATCTGATATTCAATCTTTCATCACCTAATCTTTTTGTTATCCTCATAACCTTACTCTTTCCTGTATTCACCTTTAATTTTCTTCTTTTGCACACCCTACCAAATTCATCTACCAATCTCTGCAGCTTCTCTTCAGAATCTCCCAAGAGCACAGTGTCATCAGCAAAGAGCAGCTGTGACAACTCCCACTTCGTGTGTGATTCTTTATCAAGACCCTCGCATTTACTTCTCTTACAACACCATCTATAAATATATTAAACAACCACGGTGACATCACACATCCTTGTCTAAGGCCTACTTTTACTGGGAAATAATTTCCCTCTTTCCTACATACTCTAACTTGAGCCTCACTATCCTCGTAAAAACTCTTCACTGCTTTCAGTAACTACCTCCTACACCATACACTTGCAACATCTGCCACATTGCCCCCCTATCCACCCTGTCATACGCCTTTTCCAAATCCATAAATGCCACAAAGACCTCTTTAGCCTTACCTAAATACTGTTCACTTATATGTTTCACTGTAAACACCTGGTCCACACACCCCTACCTTTCCTAAAGCCTCCTTGTTCATCTGCTATCCTATTCTCCGTCTTACTCTTAATTCTTTCAATAATAACTCTACCATACACTTTACCAGGTATACTCAGCAGACTTATCCCCCTATAATTTTTGCACTCTCTTTTATCCCCTTTGCCTTTATACAAAGGAACTATGCATGCTCTCTGCCAATCCCTAGGTACCTTACCCTCTTCCATACATTTATTAATAATTGCACCAACCACTCCAAAACTATATCCCCACCTGCTTTTAACATTTCTACCTTTATCCCATGAATCCCGGCTGCCTTACCCCCTTTCATTTTACCTACTGCCTCACGAACTTCCCCCACACTCACAACTGGCTCTTCCTCACTCCTACAAGATGTTAGTCCTCCTTGTCCTATACACGAAATCACAGCTTCCCTATCTTCATCAACATTTAACAATTCCTCAAAATATTCCCTCCATCTTCCCAATACCTCTAACTCTCCATTTAATAACTCTCCTCTCCTATTTTTAACTGACAAATCCATTTGTTCTCTAGGCTTTCTTAACTTGTTAATCTCACTCCAAAACTTTTTCTTATTTTCAACAAAATTTGTTGATAACATCTCACCCACTCTCTCATTTGCTCTCTTTTTACATTGCTTCACCACTCTCTTAACCTCTCTCTTTTTCTCCATATACTCTTCCCTCCTTGCATCACTTCTACTTTGTAAAAACTTCTCATATGCTAACTTTTTCTCCCTTACTACTCTCTTTACATCATCATTCCACCAATCGCTCCTCTTCCCTCCCGCACCCACTTTCCTGTAACCACAAACTTCTGCTGAACACTCTAACACTACATTTTTAAACCTACCCCATACTCTTTGACCCCATTGCCTATGCTCTCATTAGCCCATCTATCCTCCAATAGCTGTTTATATCTTTCCCTAACTGCCTCCTCTTTTAGTTTATAAACCTTCACCTCTCTCTTCCCTGATGCTTCTATTCTCCTTGTACCCCATCTACCTTTTACTCTCAGTGTAGCTACAACTAGAAAGTGATCTGATATATCTGTGGCCCTTCTATAAACATGTACATCCTGAAGTCTACTCAACAGTCTTTTATCTACCAATACATAATCCAACAAACTACTGTCATTTCGCCCTACATCATATCTTGTATACTTATTTATCCTCTTTTTCATAAAATATGTATTACCTATAACTAACCCCTTTCTATACAAAGTTCAATCAAAGGGCTCCCATTATCATTTACACCTGGCACCCCTAACTTACCTACCACACCCTCTCTAAAAGTTTCTCCTACTTTAGCATTCAGGTCCCCTACCACAGTTACTCTCTCACTTGGTTCAAAGGCTCCTATACATTCACTTAACATCTCCCAAAATCTCTCTCTGTCCTCTGCATTCCTCTCTTCCCAGGTGCATACACGCTTATTATGACCCACTTCTCGCATCCAACCTTTACTTTAATCCACATAATTCTTGAATTTACACATTCATATTCTCTTTTCTCCTTCCATAACTGATCATTTAACATTACTGCTACCCCTTCCTTTGCTCTAACTCTCTCAGATACTCCAGAATTTAATCCATTTATTTCCCCCACTGAAACTCTCCTACCCCCTTCAGCTTTGTTTCGCTTAGGGCCAGGACATCCAACTTCTTTTCATTCATAACTATCAGCAATCATCTGTTTTCTTGTCATTCGCACTACATCCACGCACATTTAAGCATCCCAGTTTTATAAAGTTTTTCTTCTTCTCTTTTTTAGTAAGTGTCTACAGAAGAAGGGGTTACTAGCCCATTGCTCCCGGCATTTTAGTCGCCTCATACGACACGCATGGCTTACGGAGGAAAGATTCTTTTCCACTTCCCCATGGACAATAGAAGAAATAAAGAAGAACAAGAGCTATTTAGTAAAAGGAGAAAAACCTAGATGTATGTATATATATATATGCATGTGCGTGTCTGTGAAGTGTGACCAAAGTGTAAGTAGGAGTAGCAAGATATCCCTGTTATCTAGCGTGTTTATGAGACAGAAAAAGAAACCAGCAATCCTACCATCATGCAAAACAGTTACAGGTTTCTGTTTCACAGTCATCTGGCAGGACGGTAGTACTTCCCTGGGTGGTTGCTGTCTACCAACCTACTACAGTATTTTATACCATTTATTTTCATCGAATTACTAGTGTAATGAGCAAATTCGCCGATGACACAGTTAGGTAGGACAATTGATTCAAACGTAGATATCAGGGAACTTCAGGAGGATTTAGACAAAGTCAGTAACTGGTCAGGAAAGTGGCAGATGCAGTTCAGTGTAGATAAATGCAAGGTTCTGAAGCTGGGGAGTGTCCACAACCCTAGTACTTATAAGTTAAATAGTGTAGAACTTAGCCATACAGATTGCATAAAGGACTTGGGGGTTATAAGCAGCAACCTTAACCCAAGACAGCAATGCCTAAATGTACGTAATAAGGCAAACAGATTACTGGGATTTATATCAAGAAGTGTAATCAACAGAAGTTCAGAGGTTATATTTCAGCTTCATACATCATTAGTAAGGCCTCACCTAGATTATGCAGCTCAGTTCTGGTCTCCATATTACAGAATGGACATAAATTCGTTAGAAAACTTTCAGCGTAGAATGACTAATTAATACATAGCATTAGAAATCTTCCTTATGAAGAAAGATTGAAGACCCTTAAATTACATTGACATGTTAGACGAAGAATGAGGGGAGACATGATCGAAGTGTATAAGTAGAAGATGGGTATTAATAAAGGGGATATAAATAAGGTCTTGAGGATATCTCTCCAAGAGAGAACTCGCAGTAATGGATTCAAATTAGACAAGTTTACATTTAGAAAGGATATAGGAAAGTATTGGTTTGGAAATAGGGTAATTGATGAGTGGAACAGTCTACCTAGTTGGGTTGGAAATATAAACGCATATGCAGTATAATGTGATCCTTTATTGACAACGTTTCACTCGCACAGTGGGCTTCAAGTCACAAATAGATCTACCTGGGGTGGAAGGTACATGAGTATTTATAGTCAGGTTCAGAATCTTGAGGTCAGGTGGAGAATGCTGCATCTGATGATCTACCAGGTGGGGTTATAAAGTTTAAAATCTTGGGTAGCTTGGAAGGGGTATTGGATAAGTTGTGAGCAGACCTTCTGCAGTGTTCTATGTTCTTATGTGGGAGAGTGATGAAGAAGTTTCTTGGCAAGTGGTTCAGCTGTGTTATAGAAGCCATTGTTCTGGTTGAAATTGTTGGTTATAGAGATAAGCGATGATTCCAGGATTCTTCGGTATTGAGTGTTGTCTTCTGTAGTGATAAGTCTTGAGTTTCTGTAGTTAATTAAATGGTTGTGTGAGTTGCGATGTTGTACACAGGCATTCCTTGTATCGTCAGTCCTGCTTGCATATTGGTGTTCTGAAATACGTGTTTGGAGGTCTCTTGATGTTTCGCCCACGTATAATTTGTTGGTCATTACAAGGGATTATGTATACCCCTGCAGAGGATAGAAGCTTGTCCTGTCTACTACTGGTGATGTCCTTGATGGTTGTGGTTGTGGAGGTAGATACTTGGAATGAGGTATTGGAAAAGATGTTGGAAACATGTTTGGCAATGGAGTTGGTGGGGAGGACTATGTATCTCTTCTCAGTAGTGTCTTCTCTGGGTGTGTTGAAGATGTTTAATGCCCGCTGTCTGCAGTCTCTGATGAAGTGACGAGGATAGTGGAGTTTGGAAAATACTTGTTCAATTAAAGTGCATTCTTCCTCAAGGAACTCAATGCTGCAGATTCTGAGTGCATGCAGGAAGAAGCCTATAATTACACCACGTTTAGTTTTGGTGTCGTGGTGAGAGTAGAAGTGGAGAAGACCGTTTTGGTTGGTTGGTTTTCGATAGACTTTAAAACGAAGTTCATGGTCAGCTTTGCAGAGAAGAACATCAAGGAAAGGAAGAGTGTTGTCGACTTCTTCTTCAAGTGTGAACTGGATTGAGGGCTCGACCTGGTTGAGCTTGTCTTGGAGAGCTTGAACGTTGAAGCTCCTGGGAGTTATGAAGAGAATGTCGTCAACATAACGGAGCCAGGTGAAAGTCGAAGGGATAATGGTGGAGAAACGCTCGGCTTCCAGATGTTCCATGTATGAGTTCGCCAGGAAGGCACTGAGTGGCGAGCCCATGGGTAGACCAAAAGTCTGTTGAAAGAGTGATTTTCGGTGGGCATTAAACATCTTCAACACACCCAGAGAAGACACTACCGAGAAGAGATACATAGTCCTCCCCACCAACTCCATTGCCAAACATGTTTCCAACATCTTTTCCAATACCTCATTCCAATGTATCTACCTCCACAACCACGACCATCAAGGACATCACCAGTAGTAGACAGGACAAGCTTCCATCCTCTGCCGGGGTATACATAATCCCTTGTAATGACTGCAACAAATTATACATGGGCAAAACATCAAGAGACCTCCAAACACGTATTTCAGAACACCAATACGCAAGCAGGACTGATCATACAAGGAATGCCTGTGTACAACATCGCAATTCACACAACCATTTAGTTAACTACAGAAACTCAAGACTTATCGCCACAGAAGACAACACTCAATGCCGAAGAATCCTGGAATCATCGCTCATCTCTATAACCAACAATTTCAACCAGACCAATGGCTTCTATAACATAGCTGAACCACCTGCCAAGAAACTTCTTCATTGCTATCCCACATAAGAACATAGAACACTGCAGAAGGTCTACTCACAACTTGTCCAATACCCCTGCCAAGCTACCCAAGACTCTATAACCCCACCCGGTAGATCATCAGATGCAGCATTCTCCACCTGACCTCAACATTCTGAACCTGACTATAAATACTCAGGTACCTTCCACCCCAGGTAGATCTGTTTGTGACTTGAAAAAGCCCACTGTGTGGGTGAAACGTTGTCAATAAAGGATCACATTATATTGCATATGTGTTTATATTTCCATTGTGTCTGTGTTTTATACCATTTATTTTCACCTAGTTGGGTTATTGAGGCTAAAACCTTAGGTATTTTCAAATTTAGGTTGGATAAATACATGAGTGAGAGGGGTTGGATTTGAGTGGGACTTGCATATGAGTGGATAGTTTTTTTTTTTTCTCAACAAGTCGGCCGTCTCCCACCGAGGCAGGGTGACCCAAAAAAGAAAGAAAATCCCCAAAAATAAAATACTTTCATCATCATTCAACACTTTCACCTCACTCACACATAATCACTGCTTTTGCAGAGGTGCTCAGAACACAACAGTTTAGAAGCATATACATGTAAAGATACACAACATATCCCTCCAAACTGCTAATATCCCGAAACCCCTCCTTTAGAATGAAGGCATTGCACTTCCCATTTCCAGGACTCAAGTCCGGCTATATAAAAAATAACCGGTTTCCCTGAATCCCTTCACTAAATATTACCCTGCTCACACTCCAACAGATCGTCAGGTCCCAAATACCATTTGTCTCCATTCATTTCTATCGAACACGCTCATGCACGCCTCCTGGAAGTCCAAGCCCCTCACCCATAAAACCTCCCTTACCCCTTCCTTCCAACCTTTTCGAGGACGACCCCTACCCCGTCTTCCTTCTCCTACCGATTTAAATGCTTTCCATGTCATTCTACTTTGATCCATTCTCTTTAAATGACCAAACCACCTCAACAACCCCTCCTAAGCCCCTCACTAATACTTTTATTAACTCCACACCTTCGAATTATCTGCATAATATTTGCACCACACATTGCCCTTAGACAGGACATCTCCACTGCCTTCAAACGTCTCCTCGCTGCTGCATTCACAACCCAAGCTTCACACCCATATAAGAGTGTTGGTACTACTATACTTTCATACATTCCCATCTTTGCCTCCATAGATAATGTTTTTTGACTCCACATATACCTCAACGCACCACTCACCTTTTTTCCCTCATCAATTCTATGATTAACCTCATCCTTCATAAATCCATCCGCCGACACGTCAACTCCCAAGTATCTGGAAACATTCACTTCTTCCATACTCCTCCTTCCCAATTTGATATTCAATTTTTCTTTATCTAAATCATTTGATACCCTCATCACCTTACTCTTTTCTATGTTCACTTTCAACTTTCTACCTTTACACACACTCCCAAACTCATCCACTAACCTTTGCAATTTTTCTTTAGAATCTCCCATAAGCACAGTATCATCAGCAAAAAGTAACTGTGTCAATTCCCATTTTGTATTTGATTCCCCATAATTTAATCCCACCCCTCTCCCGAACACCCTAGCATTTACTTCTTTTACAACCCCATCTATAAATATATTAAACAACCATGGTGACATCTCACATCCCTGCCTAAGACCTACTTTTACTGGGAAGTAGTCTCCCTCTCTTCTACACACCCTAACTTGAGCCTCACTATCCTCATAAAAAAACTCTACAATATTTAATAACTTACCGCCTATTCCATATACTTGCAACATTTGCCACATTGCTCCCCTGTCCACTCTACCATATGCCTTTTCTAAATCCATAAATGCAATAAAAATTTTCCTACCCTTATCTAAATACTGTTCACATATATGCTTCAATGTAAACACTTCATCTACACATCCCCTATCCACTCTGAAACCTCCTTGCTCATCCGCAATCCTACATTCTGTCTTACCTCTAATTCTTTGAATTATAACCCTACCATACACTTTTCCTGGTATACTCAGTAAACTTATTCCTCTATAATTTTTACAATCTCTTTTGTTCCCCTTCCCTTTATATAAAGGGACTATACATGCTCTCTGCCAATCCCTAGGTACCTTCCCCTCTTTCATACATTTATTAAACAAAAGAACCAACCATTCCAATACTATATCCCCCCCTGCTGTTAACATTTCTGTCATGATCCCATCAGTTCCAGCTGCTTTTCCTCCTCTCATTCTACGTAATGCCTCACGTACCTCCCCCACACTTACATTCTGCTCTTCTTCACTCCTAAAAGATGGTATACCTCCCTGGCCAGTGCATGAAATTACCTCCTCCCTTTCTTCCTCAGCATTTAAAAGTTCCTCAAAATATTCTCGCCATCTTCCTAATACCTCCATCTCCCCATCTACTCACTCACCTACTCTGTTTTTAACTGACAAATCCATATGTTCCCTAGGCTTTCTTAACTTGTTTAACTCACTCCAAATTTTTTTCTTATTTTCATTAAAATTTCTTGACAGTGCCTCTCCCACTCTATCATCTGCTCTCCTTTTGCACTCTCTCACCACTCTCTTTACCTTTCTTTTACTCTCCATATACTCTGCTCTTCTTATAACACTTCTGCTTTTTAAAAACCTCTCATAAGCTAACTTTTTCTCTTTTACCACACCCTTTACTTCATCATTCCACCAATCACTCCTCTTTCCTCCTGCCCCCACCCTCCTATAACCACACCCTAACCTGAGCCTCACTTTCCTCATAAAAACTCTTTACATCATTTAACAACTTACTACCTATTCCATATACTTGCAACATCTGCCACATTGCTTCCCTATCCACTCTATCATATGCCTTTTCTAAATCCATAAATGCAGTGAAAACTTCCCTACCTTTATCTAAATATTAAATAATAATATGTAGAGACATGTAGAGAGAATGGAGCGAAATAGAATGACTTCAATAGTGTATCAGTCTGTAGTGGAAGGAAGGCGGGGTAGGGGTCGGCCTAGGAAAGGTTGGAGGGAGGGGGTAAAGGAGGTTTTGTGTGCGAGGGGCTTGGACTTCCAGCAGGCGTGCGTGAGCGTGTTTGATAGGAGTGAATGGAGACGAATGGTTTTTAATACTTGACGTGCTGTTGGAGTGTGAGCAAAGTAACATTTATGAAGGGGTTCAGGGAAACCGGCAGGCCGGACTTTAGTCCTGGAGATGGGAATTACAGTGCCTGCACTCTGAAGGAGGGGTGTTAATGTTGCAGTTTAAAAACTGTAGTGTAAAGCACCCTTCTGGCAAGACAGTGATGGAGTGAATGATGGTGAAAGTTTTTCTTTTTCGGGCCACCCTGCCTTGGTGGGAATCGGCCAGTGTGATAATAAAATAAATAAAATAATATTAGCATTATATTGAAATATTTTCTCCTGCCTCTGGGGTGGTTTTTTGGGGGCTGAAATGGATTAATGGCATTTCAATTAATTTCAGTGAGGAAAATTGACTTGATATATGTGTATGAGCAAAATGACTTACAAGCTCTGTCATGGAACGAATTAAACTCACAAGTCAAGGTACCACTGTACTTGATGTACAGGTCAAGCGGACATGTCTAGTTCACGTGAATCTGCCTCTGGGATTGTATTTTTTTTGAGGGAATGTTAATAATTTTCATGGTTAAACTTAATGGAATTTTTAAAGAAATTCATCTCATTTTATAATAGGATTTGATTTTAAGTATCATACTTGCTTAACATAAAATTGTGTGACTGAACATATTTAAAACTCGTCTTGTTACTAAAGTATTTTTCGCAATGTAGTGTATGGAAAATAAGCTTCTTTGCCTTCATGACTATTGTATTGTAATTAATCACAAGATTCTTAATCATTTTCAATGTGATTCATTAGTCTTTATCCTGTGCCATTATAAAATGAAGCTATTTATTTCTTTATTAAGTATTAACTTTTTCTTTCAGAAACTTTAGGAAACAGTTCATGAGCCTGTTGTATGAACACAAGTTTGTCAATACCTGTAATCCCCGGGCAGGTAAGACCGTTGTCAAATATTGACCATTATCAAGATGTTGCATAACTGTTCATATGATGTATTGGATTTAGTGTTATACAGTATAATGAAAGAAACTAAATCTATATATTTTCTGCTTTCCTTTTCTTGGTCTTTAAACAAATTTTCTTTTACATATCCAGTCCAGGTTTGTTCTGTAGAGTTTATTTGCATTTTAGCTGGTTTTGACACAGTTCTCTAATTATTGTATTCTCACTGCTGCTAAACTTGTATACAGTACTCCTTTTCCCCCATAACCAGGAGGTACAAGACAGAACACACATGTACTGTACCACAAAGTACTGTATGCAGTTATTATTTTTTTTTTTATTAACTACACTGGCCGATTCCCACCAAGGCAGGGTGGCCCGAAAAAGAAAAACTTTCACCATCATTCACTCCATCACTGTCTTGCCAGAAGGGTGCTTTACACTACAGTTTTTAAACTGCAACATTAACACCCCTCCTTCAGAGTGCAGGCACTGTACTTCCCATCTCCAGGACTAAAGTCCGGCCTGCCGGTTTCCCTGAACCCCTTCATAAATGTTACTTTGCTCACACTCCAACAGCACGTCAAGTATTAAAAACAATTTGTCTCCATTCACTCCTATCAAACACGCTCACGCATGCCTGCTGGAAGTCCAAGCCCCTCGCACACAAAACCTCCTTTACCCCCTCCCTCCAACCTTTCCTAGACCGACCCCTACCCCGCCTTCCTTCCACTACAGACTGATACACTCTTAAGTCATTCTGTTTCGCTCCATTCTCTCTACATGTCCGAACCACCTCAACAACCCTTCCTCAGCCCTCTGGACAACAGTTTTGGTAATCCCGCACCTCCTCCTAACTTCCAAACTACGAATTCTCTGCATTATATTCACACCACACATTGCCCTCAGACATGACATCTCCACTGCAGTTGATCCCACAAATTTGCCAAGTTCCTAATTTGGAGGATTTGATTATCTAATGTTTTATAATAATAGTCAGCCTGCAAATAAGTTTGATTATTCACAGGTTTTTTCATAATATCCAATTTTTCAGGCTTGGCATATGACCGCTAAATTGAAAACTAATAATACAGTTTTTTAAATTGTGTTTGATGGCCTTAATATGTCCAACTCTATCTTCTTAATGGTCATTCATTCTTACAAATTTCAATTTTAACTAGATTAGGAGAATCTGGATTCTTAAATCCTTTTCATGGCAGAATATTTAGGCCTTTAAAAGACATGTTTTGCTAACTTTTTTACATGATTGAAACTAGTAAATTTTGTGTTGCCCATACAGGCTTGAAGGTTGATAATTCAAAAACCATGTAGGGGTTATGAAATGCTAAGTTTGTGCAAGATAAAAATTGCACTCAAACATAACAGGGTAGTACTGCATGACAGCATCCTGTCAGCCAACATTAGAGGATTCGTTACTAATGTTGAAGAGCTTACAGAAATTTTGTGAACACTGGATGTCCTAGCATGATTGCTGTTGTTGAAACATTTTTGGATGACAGGACTGGAAAATTTTGGCAAGAATTGCTGGCTTCACTTCATGGATGAGAAGAGACAGGCAAGGGCAAATTGAATGCTTCTCTAAAAGTGTACATGCCCAGCCCATTGATGTCACCATCCCTACTCACCTAGGAATAATGTTCTTCAAGCTATGCATAAACACTAGTACCTCTGTACTATCCCAACAGAACAAGGTGAGGAATCTACACTTGCAGCCTGGCTGTGGGACAGAGAAAATTGGCCGGCCCTTTGCTCTGAGCTTACCACCTCTGATTGGAATGCTCTTCTCCAAGGTGATGTTGACAACCAAGTGAATGCCTTCAATGGACACATCCTTAATAAGAACACATCCCTCATTAGCAGTATGTGACAAAGCCTGTAGATCAGCATTCGTTTGGTTTTCATTGTAGAGAGGCTGCTACTGCTAGGTACAAGGCTTGGTGAAGGTATAAGAGGCATCCCACTACCTGTAACAGGACCCTGTATAGGCAAGCCTTTAGGCATATTGGTGAAATCCAAAAGTGGGTCATCTCTCAATGGGATTCTGACACAAAAAGAAAGCTGGCAAGTAGAGCGAGCTCCAAAACCTGGTGGTCATTGGTCAAGGACAGACAAGGTTATGGGCCTGATGAACTTATTCCACCTCTAAATCAACAGGATGGGACCATCTGTACTAGTTGTCAAGAGAAAGATGACCCCTCTGCTGGACACTTTGCTGCCGAGATGCAAGTTCCTGATCCAGCAAGAGACTCTCCATGGCTGGTTGCAAGAACTGTGCCAAAGCTGTCAGTAGTGAAAGTAGGGCAGGAGGAGGTGTATCTTCTTAAATCGTTGGATCAAAAAATGGCTGTGGGCCTAGATAAATTGAGCCCAAGATTGCCGAGTAGATTTGCAGACCAGCTAGCAGCACCTCTAACTCGTATTTATCAGCACTGCCTAGCAGTGTAAATGGCCTTCTCTGGGGAAAGAGGCAGATGTAGTCCCTGTTCACAAAAAGAAGAGCAGAGCAGAAATCAGTCACTGGTAAGTTCCTGGAGATGCTTATCTCACAGCAGATGACAGGTTTTCGATTAACACTTACTCCTTTGTGACCGTCAATATGGCTTCAGAAAAGGTTACTCTGCTTCTCATCTCTTGTTAAACCTCAACACAAGGTGGTACCAGACACTTCATGAATCCAAAGTCAGCTGTGTAGTAACACTGGACATTGCTGGTGCTTTCAGCTGAGTATGGCATCAGGGACTCTTGGCAAAACTGTAAACACTGGGAATTGCAGGCTCTGCACTATATCTCCTCAGTGATTACCTTCAAGATAGATATAGATTTAAGTGTAGTTCTCAATGGGACAGAGTCAGCAAGATATCCTATTGGGGCAAGTGTTCCACTTGGAAGTGTGCTTGGGCCATTGTTAGGAAATGTCTATTTCAGTGAAATTCTTCATCTCATCCCAGTCCCATGCATATCCAGATGACTGGACTCTGACATTTACATATCCAAGAGAGGAAATGCCAGCTGCTTTAAGCTACATCAATCCCCAGCTTACAACTGTATCAGTCTTGGGTAAATGATGGCAGGTCACATTTACTCCCGAGAAAACACAGGTGTTGATGGTCTCTAGGCACCATGATAGTAATGGTAAAGCTGTCATAAGAATAAATGGGAGAGTGTTGGTACCTGGGGACAAAGTATACATCTTTGGGGTGAAATTTGACTCCAAACTGACCATGAAGAACCATGTTGTATATCTTGCAAACAAGGTGGGCTGGAAGCTTACAATACTAAGACATATTTCGCATCTGCGCAAGTGTATGGTGTAGGAGGTAGGTTACTGAAAGCAGTGAAGAGTTTTTACGAGGATAGTGAGGCTCAAGTTAGAGTATGTAGGAAAGAGGGAAATTTTTTCCCAGTAAAAGTAGGCCTTAGACAAGGATGTGTGATGTCACCGTGGTTGTTTAATATATTTATAGATGGGGTTGTAAGAGAAGTAAATGCGAGGGTCTTGGCAAGAGGCGTGGAGTTAAAAGATAAAGAATCACACACAAAGTGGGAGTTGTCACAGCTGCTCTTTGCTGATGACACTGTGCTCTTGGGAGATTCTGAAGAGAAGTTGCAGAGATTGGTGGATGAATTTGGTAGGGTGTGCAAAAGAAGAAATTAAAGGTGAATACAGGAAAGAGTAAGGTTATGAGGATAACAAAAAGATTAGGTGATGAAAGATTGGATATCAGATTGGAGGGAGAGAGTATGGAGGAGGTGAACGTATTCAGATATTTGGGAGTGGACGTGTCAGCGGATGGGTCTATGAAAGATGAGGTGAATCATAGAATTGACGAGGGAAAAAGAGTGAGTGGTGCACTTAGGAGTCTGTGGAGACAAAGAACTTTGTCCTTGGAGGCAAAGAGGGGAATGTATGAGAGTATAGTTTTACCAACGCTCTTATATGGGTGTGAAGCGTGGGTGATGAATGTTGCAGCGAGGAGAAGGCTGGAGGCAGTGGAGATGTCATGTCTGAGGGCAATGTGTGGTGTGAATATAATGCAGAGAATTCGTAGTTTGGAAGTTAGGAGGAGGTGCGGGATTACCAAAACTGTTGTCCAGAGGGCTGAGGAAGGGTTGTTGAGGTGGTTCGGACATGTAGAGAGAATGGAGCGATACAGAATGACTTCAAGAGTGTATCAGTCTGTAGTGGAAGGAAGGCGGGGTAGGGGTCGGCCTAGGAAAGGTTGGAGGGAGGGGGTAAAGGAGGTTTTGTGTGCGAGGGGCTTGGACTTCCAGCAGGCATGCGTGAGCGTGTTTGATAGGAGTGAATGGAGACAAATGGTTTTTAATACTTGACGTGCTGTTGGAGTGTGAGCAAAGTAACATTTATGAAGGGATTCAGGGAAACCGGCAGGCCGGACTTGAGTCCTGGAGATGGGAAGTACAGTGCCTGCACTCTGAAGGAGGGGTGTTAATGTTACAGTTTGAAAACTGTAGTGTAAAGCACCCTTCTGGCAAGACAGTGATGGAGTGAATGATGGTGAAAGTTTTTC
Organism: Cherax quadricarinatus; assembly: GCF_026875155.1. Taxonomy (NCBI): domain Eukaryota; kingdom Metazoa; phylum Arthropoda; class Malacostraca; order Decapoda; family Parastacidae; genus Cherax; species Cherax quadricarinatus. The sequence continues at coordinate 66,615,216 of NC_069413.1, read as the reverse complement.
TTTTTCGGGCCACCCTGCCTTGGTGGGAATCGGCCAGTGTGATAATAAAATAAAAAATTTCACATCTGTGTGACAGTAGAGGTTGCAAAAATTATGTACACTCACACCTTAAGTATGCTCCACTTTCTTGGATTTCCTGTCCCCCATCTCATCAGCGACTTCTTGACAGAGTAGAGAATGGAGCAAGGTGCCTCATCTCTTGCCTGGACCCGGCCTGGATATCTCTTGTCATTTCAGCAGAGCCTTCAACACTAGACGGATGTGAGCAGCCTTACTGTTGTGTATTAACCCATTCAGGGCCCACAGGCCCTCTTAGAGACTTGTTCTCAGGGTCCCCCATTTTTCAAAGAAAAAAAATAATTTTTTCTTAAGAAAAGATAGAGCATCTTTTCCCGATCATAATGACACCAAAAGTATGAAATTTGATGGAAAATTTACGGAATTATGCTCTTCGCGAAGCTAGCGGTCTCGACGATGTTTACGCATCGGCGATTTTGCCCACCTTCAGCCCTATTTTCAGTGTACATGTACTAGTCAACAAAAATCATACTTATTTAGCTAGAACTTCATTTTTTCTATCAAATGAGTACAAGAAACCACCCATTTACCGATTTCAACTATCCAATACAGTGGTCAGAATTTATCAATTTTGCCAATTTCACACAAATTTCAAGAGATGCCAATTTCCAAATAGGGTCCAGAATAAACAAGAAAGACATTCCTGGCACTAAAATAACATTTCCTCTGTTCATTAGTCATGTCCCCACGCCCCCCTTACATTCTTTTGCTTTCCATTTTGAATTTTTATTCTCACAAAAAAAATAGAAGATTTACTGTTATGCAGACTATTGCATTAGTGTAGAAATGGTATAAATAATATCAGCGCACTTGTGAAAGAATATTAGACTCACCAGTTGACGTGTATTGGACGCTTAGCATGATTTGTTTACTTTTGAACTTTGGTAAAAATCGAACATTTCTGCTACTTTGAGCTCAATTTCAAGGTACTTTTCATTGTAAAACTAGTCAAAATCATCTCAATTTCTGTAATATGTCTCCCATTCTATCAAATGAGACCAGGAAAACTAGAATACAACAATAAATACCATACGAAAATACAGTGCAAAGTCACTGTTTTAATCCAAAAACATAGTCAAAGTTTTTTTTTCTCATTACGCACTGTGTGCTGCTGGATTTTTTTTATACCGCGCACACTGACCACATAGACCCATTCTTTCATATGTAGTCCTTCCAGCTTTCTCACACTAGATTTGAAGGCGCTAGAATTTATGAGTACTAGAGGAGGCCTGGTCACAGACCGGGCCGCGGGAGCGTTGACCCCCGAAACTCTCTCCAGGTAAACTCCAGGTACGTCAAGGACCCTGGCACGTAAGCCGTATTAGTACAGCCGAAACCCTGAAAGGGTTAAACCAATATTGTAAAAGTACTACACACGGCTCCACTCCAAGGACAGGAATAAGTGTGCTTCTACACGACAAGATGGAAAGCAAGCAGCAACTCCACTCTGGCTGTACCTTTCTCCAGAACATCGCTATATCTGAGATCATTTATTCCTAGGATGACTTGAGTCTGGACCATGTTCATACAACATAGTGATATCAGTGAAATAAAGTCAGTTGATCAAATGAAATTGCTGGCCCACAGATGGCTCCAATTTCATCTTGTAATAAAAGGATTTCAATGAGCTCTTAGCTTGTATTTTTTTTTTTTTTTTTTTTTTTTTTTTTTTTACACAAGGTTTGACAAGGTTAGGTTAAGAATCCCTAACTTTGTTGACAAGCTATTTACAAGTTAAGAATTACTAACTATTGATAAGCTAAGAGCTGTTACCTACATCAGCTCACTTGAAGGCATTTTTATTGTTATGAAATATGCAAGTAGGGAACAGGATGAAGTTGGAGCCATCTGTGGGTCAGCATTTTCATTTGGTCAACTGACTTCATCACATTGACATCATAATGCTGTACGAATGTGTTCCAGACTCAAGTCATCCTAGGGATAAATGATCTCAGATAAAGTGATGTTCTGGAGAAGGGTACAGCCAAAGTGAAGTTGCTGCTTTCTGCAGCAACTTCACTTTGGCTGTACCCTTCTCCAGCGAGAAGCTTGCTTCTCGCTGTCCTCGAAATGGAGCCAAGTGTGGTACTTTGACAATGTTGGCCTTGTACATAACAGTAAGGCCACCCACACCCCTCCTGTGTTGAAGGCTCTGCTGAAATGACGGATCTATCCAGGATTGGTCCTGGCAAGAGATGAGACGTCTTGCTCTGTTCTCTACTCTGTCAAGCAGTCGCGGATGAGAGGGGGGCAGGCAAACCAAAAAAGTGGAACATACTCAAGGTGTGAGCGTACTCATGCCTCATACAGAATCTTGCAACCCCTACTGTCAAGCAGATGTGAGATACGGCAAAGTGCTGTAAGCTTCCTGGCTTCCTTCTTTGCAAGATTTACAACGTGGTTCTTCATGGTCACTTTGGAGTCAAATTTCACCCCAAGAATATCAACTTCTTCCCCAGGTACCAACGCTCTCCCGTTCATGCTTACTACTGCACCGGCATTACCATTATGGTGCCTAGAGACCATCATCATTTGTGTTTTCTCAGGTGCAAATGTTATCTGCCATTGATTTTCCCTGTCTGATATAGCTCTTAGCTGGTGATTGATGTAGCTTAGAGCAGCTGTCATTTCTTCTCTTGGATAAGTAAATGTCAGAGTACAGTCGTCTGCATATGCATGGGATTTTGGGATGAGATGAGGAAGGTCATTGAATTAGACATTCCATAACAGTGGTCCCATTACACTTCCTTGTGGAACACTTGCCCCAATAGGATGTCTTGCTGATTCTGTTCCATTGAGAACTACCCTTAGAGATCTACCATGAAGGTAATCACTGAGGAGACGTAGCATAAAGCCGTCAATTCCCAGGGCTTGTAGTTTCGCCAAGAGGCCCTGGTGCCACACCCAGTCGAAAGCACCAGCAATGTGCAGTGCTACCACACAGCTGACTTTGGATTCATCCAGTGACTGGTGCCATTTAGTGGAGAGGTTTAACAACAGATCAGCAGCAGAGTAACCTTTCCTGAAACCATACTGACGGTCACAAAGTAGTGAGTAGTAATAAAAAAACTGTCATTTGTCTTGAGATTATTGTCTCAAGGATCTTGCCAGTGATTGACTAGAGTGACACTGGTCTGTAGTTGCTATTTCTGCTCTGCTCTTCTTTTTGTGAATGGACTACATTTGCCTCTTTCCACAGAGAAGGCCATTTACACTGTACTAAGCAGTGCTGAAAGATGTGAGTTAGAGGTGCTGTTAGCTGGTCTGCATATCTTATCAGCAATCTTGGGCTCAACTTGTCTGTCCCACAGCCTTTTCTTGGTCAAGCAATTTTAGAAGGAATTGCACCTCCTCCTGCCTTATTGTCACCACTGATAGTTTTGACACAGTTCTTGCAGCTAGCCAAGGAGAGTCCCTTACAGGATCAGGAACTCACATTTTGGTAGCAAAATGTTCGGCAAAGAAGTCCGCTTTCTCTTGACTACTAGTAAAGGTGGTCCCATCCTGTCAATTTAGAGGTGGAATGAGTTCATCAGGCAGATAACCTTGTCTGTCCTTGGCCAAGGACCACCAGGTTTTGAAGCCTACTCTACCGGATGCTAGCTTTCTTTTTGTGTACACCTCCATTTAGCGATGACCCACTTTTGAACTTCACCCATATGCCTACAGGATGTCTCTTATACCTTCACCATGCCTTGTACTTAGCAGTAGCAGCCTCTCTACAACAAAAGCCAAACCAAGGCTGATCTGTATGCTTCATCGCATATTGCCGGTGATGGATGTGTTCTTGTTGTAGATTGAGGATGTGTCCAGTGAAGGCCTTCACTTGGTTGTCAACATCCCCTTGGAGAAGAGCATTCCAATCGGTGGTGGCGAGCTCAGAGCAAAGGGCTGGCCAATTACCTCTTTTCCATAGCCAGGTTGTGTGTGTGGACTCCTCACCTCGTTTTGTTGGGTTCTTAAGTGCTGTAAAAACAGCCTTGTGTTCAGACGATCCAACATAGCCGAGGAGTTAACAAGTGTAGACTATGCCTTCTGCCAGATCACTCACCACTGGGTCAAGGGAGGAGCCAGAGATGTGAGTAGGGAAATCAATAAAGTTTCTCATGTCAAATACTTCAAGAAGGTCATCAAAGCCCCTCTATATAAGGTGTTGATTGAGGTCACCAACAACTATGATATGTTGATAGTTGTGTTGAAGCAGAAGGGTGTCCTCATTTTCCATTATGAAGTTGATGGGGTCTGCATGTTTCCACTGAGGTCTGTACATTGCACATACTAGTACAGAGGTACTAGTCTGTATGCATAGCTTGAAGAACATCATTTCAAGATGAGTAGGAATGGCAACATCAGTGTGCTATTGTCTCTCGCTCTGTCTCTCTCTGTCTCTCTTGTAAGCCGAGGTTCCACTATATTGCTTCCAAGTAATGTGTTAAATTTTTCAGAATTTTTGTCATTCGACACAGCTCTATTTTAATACAATTTTTATGACCTGTAAACTAGTGTAAAACTTCAGTCAAATGACCTAAATTATGCTCTAGCTTAACTTTATCTCTCCCAACAGTGTGCTAGTAATATTTGACATAAGAGGCTTAGGTGTTGATGTGGTTATGTACAAATACACTACAAGTAAACCATATCCCAACAGGTGAAGTCAACCGTAATTCTGAAAATTTAGCTCTAGTGCGAGCTATCATCACTGCAGGCCTTTACCCTAATGTAGCTCGAGTCTTGCCAAACAGTGGGCGACCTAGTCCCCATAAACCAGTGAGGATTCGAACAGCACAAGAAAAGCGAGTTGCATTGCACCCAAAGTCAGTGAATGAGAAGGAAAGGAAATTTGAGCATCCATGGCTGATATACAGAGAAAAAATTAAGTCATCACAGGTAAATTATTATACAGTACAGCTAAAGTTTTATTATATTTCTTTTATGTAATCCAGGGTTAATAATTCATTTACTTTATTTCAGCTTATTTACTCTTTGCTTAAACATATACATTTAATAATCAGGTCACATATATACAGTTGAATTATGTATGTACTATACTAGCACAACTTCAAAATAATGCTCTAATATGTGAATGGAGAAATCCCTACAACTGTTGACAAAAGTTAGGCCAAAGCTGGAGTATGCAGCTGTAATATGGTGTGCAAATAAAAATATAAAATAGACAAATAAACTAACAAATATAAAGAAAGAAGAAAAATGATAAACACTAAAAACATCCTCGCTTGTAAGTAGGAGGGGGGAAAATAATTATAATAACCAATAAAATCATCATGAAAAGTAAATAAAAGATTTTTTAGCATCATTAACCCTTTAACTGTCCGACATACTAGTATGCAGGTCCTGGTACTGGACGCAGTGAGTCACATCTGAGTCCTGATAATATTATTTGCCAGTCTGAATTTTTCTGGGTTATCCTAGGTAATTTACCCTATGTATAATTGTATTTATGTATACCTGTGAGACAGACAGACACCTGACTGACTGACTGACTGCCCGCCCGCCCGACCGACCGACCGACCGATCGATCTTCAGTGACACTTCAATCTGTGTTAGAACTATCACTTGGGAAGAAAATATTCTCAGTTTGAGGAAGAGTGAGGTCTTCCTTACCACTTGGCTTGGTGACAAAGACACACTGAATTACCACTCCCACAATGCAGTGCAGCTGCCTAGATTTTTTCCTACTGTGTACACTAACCACACAACCCATTCTATCACATGTAGGCCTACAGCTTTCTTGCGCTCAATTTGAAGGCACTAGAATTTATGCGTACAAGTACGTGACCAACCCTCAAAGGGTTAGCTACTAGGGATGACTGTGTCTTATGTGTTAGTTCGCATCACTAGCAAAAGTAAACAAAGGAACCAGGAGCTGTTGTTCCACCACCAGCTTCCCTACCAGCAAACAGTGTGCAAGTGGCTCAAAGATGACTTATTCAGTCAAAATTTATTACAGTTTCATGATACTAACGTGGAATTCAGCCACAACGCACACTAGGTATATAACCCAGAATAACCCAGTAAAGTCAGTGTGAATAATTCCCATTGTTTTGATGAGTAATACACTATGAAATAATTGTAATATTATAAGCAGTCATACATAGCCTTAGGAGACCAAAATAGTAGAAAAAATACGATAAAGTAACAGTTTTAAAGTACGTATACTGAACATATAACCCAGTAAAGTGTATCAATATTTCCATGTTTTGAGGAGTATTACACTGGCGAAACAATTATAATGTTATAATTATTTCTTGTACATAGCTTTAGAAGACTAAAATAGAAAAAAAATTAATTAAAACCAGTCATTCTTTATATATACTGATTATTTCAAGTGAAGCAATGTTTGAAGTGCTAAAACACCTTGAAACATGTCTAAAAATTAGTATTTATATATAGCATTAAACATAAAAGCATTTAAAAAAGAGCAAGTCTTCTTTCAACAAACCGGCCACATCCTAATGAGGTATGGCGCCCCAAAAAGAAAAATGAAAGTTTCTCTTTTGGCTTACGGAGGAAGAATTCTGTTCCACTTCCCTATGGAGAGAAAAACAATCGTGTACGTCAAATTGTAAAATGTAATCATTGCTGGCACTTTAATGCTGTTGTTAATTAGCAATCATTTTACATCAACTTCAACACTCAGTAAAATCACAAGTTTTAATCAGATTTCATTCATTTTAATCTTATTCGATTCAGAAAGACAAACTCTATCAATCTGTAAGAATTTTTTTTTTTTTTTTTTTTTTAAATCTCCACCCCCACACACTTTTTTTTTTTTCCTAGATCTCCCACCGTTAAAGGGTTAATACCGAGATGTCATGTGTAAATAAAAGAAA
>NC_069413.1:66471805-66607787 GCF_026875155.1 Cherax quadricarinatus | reverse complement strand
AGAGCGGATCGCAGATGACCAAGGAGGATTTAGGATGGGTATGGGATGTGTAGACCAAGTGTTTACATTGAAGCATAAAAATGAAGAATATTTAGATAAAGGTAGAGAATTTTTTGTTACTTTTATGGATTTAGAAAAGGCTTATGATAGGGTGGATAGGGAAGGGAGCAATGTGGAGCAATAGATGTTGCAAGTGTATGGAATAGGTGGTAAGTTACTAAATGCTGTAAAGAATTTTTTTGAGGATAGTGATGCTCAGGTTAGGGTGTGTAGGAGAGAGGGAGATTACTTTTCAGTAAAAGTAGGTCTTAGACAGGGATGTGTAATGTCACCATGATTGTTTTAACACCTTTATAGATGGGGGTTGTAAAGAGGTAAATGCTAGTGTATTGGAGAGAAGGGTGGGATTAAATTTTGTGAATTAAAATACAAAATGAGAATTGTCACAGTTATTTTTTGCTGATGATACTGTGCTTCACAGTATCATCAGCAAAAAAGTTGTAGCAGAAACCAGGAAGACTTGCACAGATGAAGGGGAAGTAGCAGGGAAAGAATAGAGACATTTTTATAGTCTGAGTGGATGTAACTGTATTTTGAGAAAGATGTTGTTTAAGGCAACTTTGTGGTAGTATCAACAAAAGTAATTAATAAATGGCCACTACATTATAGACCAGATGAATTCCAGGCTAATGATCATGAAAAAATGGTTTCCTTCAGTTACTTGATGGCTACCAGGTGAGCCCTGGAGAAAAAGTTTAGCCTTGTTAGAGGTACAGTATCTACAGCAACCTCCATGCTAATTTAAAATTTTCATTACTTCACAAGGTGGGTGATTCAAAAGGCATAAGAATCTGGTGACACAGTGGCAAGCTTTTCTTTATTGATCTTGTACCTGTTGGCTTCTGGAAGCAACAGTCTATTTGACTAAGTAATACACAGTGCAACCAGACTCCAGACTGGGTTTTAAGAGTAGAGCAACTCTCAGAGCCAGTTACAGACATATCCTCCACACTCACCATAGTGCCCTCCAAAATAAAACTCTAAACATAATATTGACCTTGGGTGTTAAAGAGATACTGACAGATATTTACCCTTTTGCTGTCCATCACGTACAATTAGAACCACGACTTTGAGCTCAAGATCTCTTGCTTAATTCTATGTCGTGAGCTCGGCTTACTTAGATAAGCTATGAGTGAAATTTTGACCTTGATATGAGAGAATGGGCCTGTTTGGTGTGTGTACATCCTATAAAAATAATTGCTGCCCCACTTGGTGCATGATAGGAAAAGCAAAACTCTGATCATATATTTGGTTTAAAATAGTGACTTTGTTTCCTGTAATGGTTTTATTGCCTGTTTCTTGGTATCATTCGATTGAATGGAAGACATATTACTGAAATATAGATGATATTGGTTGGTTTCAGGACCAAAAGTAGTTTGAAATGGGGCTCAAAGTAGCAGAAATGTTTAATTTTTGCCACTTTTTCTGAAGATGGGTAAGGCCCCCTTAACCTCTCCATGCACTTGCATATCAACAAGCAACAGCAGCCAGAATTTAAGGTTCTGGTAAGATAGTTTTTTCCTAATTAAGACCCAAGAGGAACATACCCTGTTTTTCTCATATGTTATTCACTTTGAATAATGCTAATTGAAATAAAGTTAAGACTTTCAGGAATGTAACCCTCATGTTAATCTAGGGTCTACTGTACCTGAAATGTGATCCAAAAATAGGTGGTGTGTGCTGCATCTACTAAAAACTGACAATCTATATTAAATACTAAATTAGAGATGGGACAATATCCAGTCTTGTGCCAGTTTCAGTATTCAAAGGCCAGTAATAATGCCACCAAAATTAACCAATACTTACCTATGCTGGTACCATTACAGTGGTACCTTGAGTTACAAACTTAATTCATTCCAGAAGGCTGTTCAAGAGCCAATACTGAACGACTTGGTTCCCATAAGAAATAATGTAAATTAGATTAGCCCATTTCAGATCCCCAAAAATACACTTACAAAACCACTTACAAAAATACACTTACGTAATTGTTCGAGTTGGGAGCTGTTCGAAACTCAAGGTACCACTGTACTTTCACAATTGGTTGGTACCTACTGATACCAATATTTTGGCACATCCCTACAATAAGCACAAGATACCAATTTCTCTTAGAAAATAAAAAACTGTTTAGGTAAATTTAATATTTTGATGTGATATACAATAATTTAAGTTTACTATACAGTGCTCATAAAATTTTTCCTGCAGGTTTTCATACACGACAGCTCCATGGTTCCAACTTATCCCCTTCTCTTCTTTGGGGAAAAACTAAACTATGACTCTAGTAATGGAGTGATAAATGTTGATGGATTTGTACGAGTTCGAAGTTCACAGCACGTAGCTCATTTGGTACAGGTTAGTTATTTTCAGTAGTTGTAAAATGTACTTTAAGTTCTTTCTCCCATTGATGACTGCTCGAGTTTTTTCTCCTATTGATGGTTGCTCGACTATTTTCTATTCATCCTCAGTTGATGGCTTTCTACGTTCTTTTATATTATTATTTCTTATTAACACATCGGCCGTTTCTCACCAAGGCAGGGTTACCTGAAAAAGAAGAAACACTTTCATCATTCCATTCATCACTGCCTTGCCAGAGGCATGCCTACACTACAGTTTAAAAATTGCAATATGTCGTCACCCTTCCATCAGAGCAAAGGCACTATACTTCCCACCTCCAGGACTCGAGTTTGGCTTGCCAGTTTCCCTGAATCCCTTTATAAATGTTACCTTGCTCACACTCCAACAGCATGTCGAACATTAAAAATTATTGTCTTGATTTGCTCCCATTTAACATGCTCACGCACACTTGCTGGAAGTCCAAGCCCCTCACACACAAAAATCTCCTTTATCCCCTCCCTCCAGCCTTTCCTAGGGTGACCCATACCATACCTTCCTTCTGCTTCAGATTTATACGCTCTCCAAGTCATTCTATTTCGTGTCATCCTCTCTAAACGTCTGAACCACCTCAACAACCCGTCCTCAGCCCTCTGGATAATACTTTTAAAAACTCCGCACCTCCTAATCTCCAAACTAGGGAGTCTCATCATTATATTTACACTGCAAAGTGCTCTCAGACATGACATCTCCACTGCCTCCAGCCTTCTCCCTGTTGTAGCATTCACCACCCATGCTTCACACCCATATAAGAGCATTCTTTGTCTCCACAGACTCCTCAGTGCACCTCTCACCTTTTTCCTCTGATCAATTCTATGATTCATTTCATCTTTCATAGACCCATCTGCTGACAAGTTCACTCCCAAATATCTGAATGCATTCACTCCTTCATACTTCCTTCCTCCAATCTGATATCCAATCTTTCATTACCTAAATTTTTTGTTATCCTCATCACCTTACTCTTTCCTATGTTCACTTATAATTTCCCTCTCTTCATACCCTACCAAATTTATCCACCAACCTCTGCAACTTCTCTTCAGAATCTCCCAAAAGCAGTGTCATCAGCAAAAAAGCAACTGTGACAACTCCCACTTTGTGTTAGATTCTTTATCTTTTAATCCCACACCTCGTCAATACCCGAGTATTCACTTCTCTTACAACCGCATCTATAGATATATTGAACAACCATGGGGATGTCACACACCCCTGTCTAAGGTGTACTTTTAATGAGAAATTATCTCCCTCTCTCCTACATACTCAAACCTAAGCCTCACTCTCCTAGTAAAAGCTCTTCACTGCTTGCAGTAACCTACCTCCTATCCCATACATTTGCAACATCTGCCACATTGTGTTCATATATCATACATCTTTTCCAAATCCATAAATGCAGCAAAAACCTCTTCTTTCAACAAACTGGCCATATCCCACCGAGGCAAGGTGGCCCAAAAAGAAAAACAAACGTTTCTCTTTTTAAATTTAGTATGAATGGATTACTTGCCCCTTGCTTCCGGCATTTTAGTCGCCTCTTACGGCACACGTGGCTTACGGAGGAAGAATTCTGTTCCACTTTCCCATGGAGATAGGAAATAAACAAGAGCATGGAGATAGGAAATAAACAAGTGCCAGATCAAACAGGGTGTGATGTATATGTGGGGCAGCAGGCCTCCAGCAGCAACAGCCTGGTTGACCAGGCAAGCACCAGATGAGCCTGGCCTATGGCCGGGCTCTGAGAGTAGTGAAACTCTTGAAAGGTATAAGGCACCTTATCCTCTTCCATACATTTATTAAATAAAAGCATCAATCACTCCAAAACTATATATCCCCACATGCTTTTAACAGTTCTGTCTTGATCCTCTCACTCTCCACTGCTGTACCCCATCATTCTACCCACTGCCTCACACACCTCCAACACATTCACAAATGGTTCTTTCTCACTCCTAAAAGATGTTATACCTCCCTCCCCAATGCACGAAATCACATTTTCCCTATCTTCATCAACATTGAACAATTCCTCAGAATATTCTCTCTGTCTTTCCAATACCTCTAACTCTCTATTTAATAACTCTCTTCTCCTATTTTTAACTGTCAAATCCATTCATTCCCTAGGCTTTCTCAACTTATTAATCTCACTCCAAAACTTTTTCTTATTCTCAAAATTTTTTGATAGCATCTCACCTACTGTCGTATTTGCTCTTCTTTTACATTCCTTCACCACTCTCTTAACCTTTCTCTTTTCTATCCATATACTCCTCCCTCCTTGTATCACTGCTACTTTGTGCTAACTTTTTCTGTTTACTCACTTTACCCATCATTCCACCAATCGCCCTTCTTCCCTTTCGCACCCACTTTTGTGTAACCACAAAACTTCTGCTAAGCACTCTTAAGACTACATTCTTAAATCTACCTCATACCTCTTCATCCTCATTGACTATACTCTCACTAGCCCATCTTTCTTCCATAGTTGTTTATATTTTACCCTAATTTCCTCCTCCTTTAGTTTATAAACCTTCACCTCTCTCTTACTTGCTGATTCCCTTCTCCTTGTATCCCATCTACATTTTGCTCTCACTGTAGCTACAACTAAAAAATGGTTTGATGTATCTGTGGCCCCTGTGTAAACATGCACATCCTGAAATCAGTCCATTGGTCTTTTATCTACCAATACATAGTCCAACAAACTACTGTCATTACACCCTATATTATATCTTGTATACTTATCCTTTTCTCCCTAAAATGTGTATTACCTATTACCAAACCCCTTTCTGTACCAAGTTAAGTCAAAGCCGCAGCCACTGCCCCCCATTATCATTTACACCTGGTATCCCAAACTTACCTACCACACCCTCTCTAATCATTCCTCCCACTTTAGCATTTAGGTCCATTACCATAATTACTCTCTCACTTGGTTGAAAAGCTCCTAAACACATTCTTAACATCTCCCAAAATTTCTCTCCTCTACACTCCTCTCTTTTCCGGGTGCATACACACTTATTATAGCCCACATTTTGCATCTGACCGTTATTTTAATCTACATAAGCCTTTAACTTATACATTTATATTCTCTCCTCTCCTTCCATTACTAATCCTTCAACATTATTGCTACCCCTTCCTTAACTCTAACTCTCATATACTCCTGCTTTAATCCAATTTATTTCTCCCCACTGAAACTCCCCTACCCCTTTCAGTTTTGCTTTGCTTAGGGCTAAGACATCCAACTTCTTTTCATTCATAACATTGGCGCTCATCACTTTCTTATCAAGTGCACTACATCCATGCACATTCAGACATCCTAGCTTTATAAAGTTTTTCCTGTTTTTTTCAGTAATTTATATAGGAGGAGTTACTAGCCTATTCTGGCATTTTAGTCATCTCTTGTGACATGTGGCTTGCAGAGGAAAGTTTCTTTTCCACCTCCCGATGGAGATGAAAGGATATAAAAAGAGGAACTATTTGGAAAAATAGGAGAGAATTTGGATCACTGTGTATACATATACAGTGGACCCCCCAAGTTTCATGATTAATTCATTCCAGAGAGTCTGCTGAATGGCGAAATTCACGAATGGCGAAACTATTTTCCCCATAAGTAATAATGGAAAGCCAATTAGACCGTTTCAGACACCCAAAAGTATTAACAAAAAAAATATTAAATATATTTACATACACAAAACAATGACAAATAAATATAAAGCACTATTAAAATGGATAAATGAACATTTAACATCACACCTTTATTGAAGACTCTTGTTGGTGTATGGCAGGCAGGTAGGAGGCGAGAGGGAGGCGAGTTTATTATGCTTCAATATGACGCTAATATCATCTCTACGGCTTATTTATCTATCACAATTCATCAGATATGACGTATAAACAATATTAATAACATAGAAACATGATATATACTCTAGAATTAATAAAATATGTCATTCCGTATGTCACGAGTGGTGATGGTGGTGGTGTTGGGTTTATAAGGGCCACTGAAAGAAGCCGTACGTATTAGTGGTGGTGGAGGCTGCAGCAGAAGCCACCACCACTATTCACACAAACGATGTACTTTCTTTCTTTCAACACACCGGCTTGTAGTAAAGAAAGCGAATGCCAGACTGAAGTTCCTGTATAGACAAACACAGTGTCTACCTACTGAGGCTCGCAGGACCCTATGTCTAGCCCTTATACAATGCCATATGGATTACGCATGCTCTTCTTGGTACTCTGCCTTGACAAAAAAACTGAAAGATAGACTGCAAATCACCCAGAACAAAATTGTAAGATTCATCCTGGGGCTGGGACCAAGAGAACATGTAAGCCAGGATGAATTACAGCAGTTGGATATGCTGAATGTTGAAGACAGAGTAAAACAACTGAAGCTAAATCATGTTTATAAAATTGCTCACAAACGATGTCCAGAATATCTTGCTGTCAATTTTGTCAAGGTTGGGAACCAAAGCAATCATAGTACTAGGGGGAGAGAGCACAACTTTGTAGTAGCCACAGTCAGTGGCCAGGCTTCAAACACCTTTTATTGTACAGCAATAAAGGAATGGAACAGACTGCCCGCACATGTCAAAGCCAGTCATAGCATGAACCAGTTCAAGAAGAGTGCCAAAAGGTGTCTGATGAATGTAGCTACAGAAAGGGAGGGGAATGATTTTCTATTTTCTTAGCTAACATACGTGTAAATTTTACCATATTCCTAGTAATGACCCTCGTATTGTAGATAGTCTTAATGACCCTCGTGTAGTAGATAGTCTTTTTAGTATGATAATAAGATGTTATCTCCATTGTAGAATAATAAGAAAATATTATAACCTTTATATTATAATAATAAGGTAAAAGGACCCCAATGGAAATAAGCGATTCTACCAACTCCTCCAATGTTGTTAGAGTTATATAGGGCTACAGAAAACACCACCGCCTCAAGTGCTGCTTCACCACCATTATGGACGGCTTACTCTCAGTGGCCCTTATATACCCAATAACAACAAAACACAACACCTCTCGTGACATACATAATGACTTATTTTATTCATTTTAGAGTATATTCTATGTTATTAATATTTTTTATTATGTCATATTAGTTGAATTATGATAGATAAATAAGCAGTAGATTTGATATTAGTGTCATATTCTCCAACAATAAACTTGCCATCCCTCCCTCACACAAACAAGTCTCCAATAAGAACATAAGAAAGGAGGAAGACTGCAGTAGGCCTGCTGACCCATACTAGGCCGGTCCTTCACAAATCCAACCCACTAACAGAACAAATACTACCCAAGCAATAAGCTCAGGTGCAAGTCCGACTCAAATCCAACCCCTCTCACTCGTGTATTTATCCAACCTAAATTTGAAACTACCCAATGTTTTAGCTTCGATCACCCTACTAGGCAGACCGTTCCGCTCATCAACTACCCCTATTACCAATGTTCATTTATACATTTTATTAGTGCTTTACAATTATTTGGCATTTTTTCTGCATGTAAATCTATATTTATGCTAGAGAAGTGACCCCTGAGGTGACCTAGAGTCTATATGGAGGGGGATTCCCCTTCCAAACAATAACCTCTCTTCCCTCTCTCCTCCTCCCTGTCTTCCATTCATCAACAACAGCCTTCAATAAAGGTAACTGTCATGTTGAATGTTCATTCTTTTGTGCATGTAAATCTATCTTTCAGGTAAAAAAAAATTGTTGTTGATACTTCTGGGTGTCTGGAACGAACGAATTGGATTTACATTATTTCTTATGGGGCAAATTGATTCGAAAATCGTCTATTTCGATAATAGTCTCACTTCCAGGAACGGATTAAGGACGATAATTGAGGGACCACTGTATATGCTTGTACATGTATGTGTAGTGTGACCTAAGTGTAAGTAGAAGTAGCAAGATGTACCTGAAATCTTGCATGTTTATGAGACAGAAAAATGGACACCAGCAATCCTACCATCATGTAAAACAATTACAGGCTTTCGTTTTACACTCACCTGACAGGACGGTAGTACCTCCCTGGGTAGTTGCTGTCTACCAACCTACTACCTATAACAAATAATGTACATAATTTATAAATAAAAGATATTTACACTTTAATTTATATGCAAGAAATATTTACACTTACCTTGGAGGAGATGTTAGTTTAATTAGTTAGTTTGATGGAGGAGATGCTGGCAGAGGTTTAGGGTGGTGGATGATAGCAAGGCGACTTATGTTCAGTGGCCCTATACACCTAGAACGACATTGGAGAGTTACTTTCGTGTCGTTTTTCTATTGCTTAATCACTTAACTTACTTGCTACACTGTTTATGCTACACTTTATCGCTGGCTGGCACTATAGCCTTCATCGATACCTGCTGCTTTAGTACTGTAAATATCGTTGAATCACTGAAAAAGGCACATTCTCCCCTCTCTCTTCCTCCTCCACTTTGGTACTTTGCTACAAGTTTTTTCTTGAATTCTATCGTGTTTCTTTTCTTCTTTACCAAAGGGCTGTCACTATGAGCTTTCTTTGGACCCATGGTGGCTTATTTAGCACTTGCAAGCACAAAAAACAATGGATTATTATGAAATGTATCGTATGAACCCGTGGGGTGATGGTCACTTGCCCACAAATCGTGCCACACTGACTCTCTGAATGTTGTGTGTGAGCCTTTGTGTACGCCTGGCCACATGGACGTGTCCTGTACAACGGACGAATCATGAGGCCAATCACGAACCGCGAGGCTATATTTTGATGAAAAAAAGTTGCTGAAAGTCGGATTTCATGAAAGTCGCAGCTTCTGAAATGTGGGGGTCCATATATTATAAACCACAATGGGCCCAAGACTGATCCCTGTGGAACGTCACTTGTTACAGATCCCCACTCGGATTTAACCCCATTTATGCACACACTGCTTCCTATTGGTGAGTCATGACTTGATCCATGACAGTACTTTTCCTCCAGTGCCATGAACTCCCACTTTTTTTAACCTTTTCAGGGTTTGCAACGTACTAGTATGGCTTACGCACCAGGGTTATTGACGTACTAATATGCCTAAATTCTAGCGCCTTCAAATCTAGCAAAAGAAAGCTGGTAGGCCTACATATGAAAGAATGGGTCTCTGTGGTCAGTGTGCACAGTATAAAAAAAATCCTGCTGCACACAGTGCGTAATGAGAAAAAAAACTTTGACCGTGTTTTTTGTTTAAAACATCAACTTTGCACTGTATTTTCGTATGGTATTTATGGTTGTATTCTAGTTTTCCTGGTCTCATTTTATAGAATGGAAGGCATATTACAGAAATTGAGATGATTGTGATTGGTTTCACAATGAAAAGTACCTTGAAATTGAGCTCAAAGTAGCAGAAATGTTCGATTTTTGCCAAAGTTCAAAAGTAAACAAATCATGCCACGCGTCCAATACACATTAACTGGCAAGTCTAATATTCTTTCACAAGTGCACTGATATTATTTATACCATTTCTACACTAATGCAGTAGTCTGCATAACAGTAAATCTTCTATTTTTTGTGAGAATAAAAATTCAAAGTGGAAAGCAAAAGAAATGGAAGAGGGGCCTGGGGACATGACTAATGAACAGAGGAAATGTTATTTTAGTGCCAGGAATGTCTCTCTTGTTTATTCTGGACCCTATTTGGAAATTGGCATCTTTTGAAATTTGTGTGAAATTGGCAAAATTGCTAATTTCTGACCACTTCATTGGATAGTTGAAATCGGTAAATGGGTGGTTTCTTGTACTCATTCGAGTTCTAGCTAAATAGGTATGATTTTTGCCAACTAGTACACTGGAATTGGCCGAAAATAGAGCTCAAAGTGGGCGAAATCGGCGATGCGTAAACATTGTCGAGACCACTAATTTCGCAAGAGCATAATTCCATAAGTTTTCCATCAGATTTCATACTTTTGGTGTCATTATGACCGGGAAAAGATTCTCTATCTTTTCATAAGAAAAAAAAATAATTTTTTTTTTTTCCTGAAAAATTTTTGACCCTGAGAACAAGTTTAGGAGAGGGCCTCTCGACCCTGAAAGGGTTAACAGTCTCTGGTGCGGTACTCTATCAAAAGCCTAACTAAAATCTAAATAAACAATATCAAATTCTTTATGATGATCAACAGCCTCAAAAGCTTGTACACATTGTAAGGTGTTTGTATTGTGGTAAAAGCTTCACAAACATATGAGAAATGAACATGTATGAACCATAACCCGACAGGTATTAATATGCGTTCACCTGTTTGTTTACACTTTGTGTCTCTCTCGTTTGCAATGGCATCTAAGGGTAGTTGTTAGAAATTATTAAACTAAGTGAACAAGATATGTTGATGGTAATAATAATAATAATAATAATAATAATAATAATAATAATCGTTCTGAGGTGCTTCAAGTTTAAGTTGTATATCTCGCGTATGTGGGGTAACCGGGTGAGCTATCACACCTGATTTTCTACTATAAATACTCACCTCTCAACCTACATTAAGACTACACATATTTTAAGGTGAGTAATATGTATACTGTATGTGCATTTTCTTTTTTTATTATTTTTAATGCCTAGTTCTATTACTAACTTAATATATGATAGCATCAACATGTTTGGAAGCATTTACGCATATGCATTTATAAATGAAGAAAGATGTGATTCACTGTACGGCGATTTCTACTTTACGGCAGTAGCCTTGAACCTAACCCACGATATAAGTGGGGCCCTACTGTATATGTAGTGTGCTTTAGTGTAAGTAGAAGTAGCAAGACATACCTGTTTTCTTGCATGTTTTGAGACAAAGAAAGACAGATTATCTCCACCAAATTTCCCTTTCTTTGAAATTTCATTCTGTGTAATTTAAGTGTTGTTTTGTTATTTTTATATATCATTTCTCCTTTCCCATTTGCATATATTTTTATTAATCTTTTACAGTTATCTGTTATTTATTTGGTGGCTATCTTGTCAGAAGTGCATGGACATCACATTTCAAATGGCACCTCCTGAATCTATCTACAGATGTTAATTTTCTCACACTCCAACAGCATATCAAATTCTAAAAACCACTTGCCTCCATTGACTCCAATCTAATTCTTATATATGCCTGCAGGATACTCAGGCCCCTGCCACTTAAAAGTTATGTACCCTCCTTCGAACCCTTCCTGAGAAATCTGTACCTTCCATCCTCCCCAAAATTATACACCCTCTTTTGTTCCTTTTTAATTGACCACATCATCTCAATAACCTTTCTGCTCTCTGAATATTATCTTTCATACAGTTTTTTTTCAACGAGTCGGCCGTCTCCCACCGAGGCAGGGTGACCCAAAAAAGAAAGAAAATCCCCAAAAAGAAAATACTTTCATCATCATTCAACACTTTCACCACACTCGCACATTATCACTGTTTTTGCAGAGGTGCTCAGAATACACAGTTTAGAAGCATACACATATAAAGATACACAACATATCCCTCCAAACTGCCAATATCCCAAACCCCTCCTTTAAAGTGCAGGCATTGTACTTCCCATTTCCAGGACTCAAGTCCGACTATATGAAAATAACCGGTTTCCCTGAATCCCTTCACTAAATGTTACCCTGCTCACACTCCAACAGATCGTCAGGTCCCAAGTACCATTCGTCTCCATTCACTCCTATCTAACATGCTCACGCACGCTTGCTGGAAGTCCAAGCCCTTTGCCCACAAAACCTCCTTTACCCCCACTCTCCAACCCTTTCGAGGACGACCCCTACCCCGCCTTCCTTCCCCTATAGATTTATATGCTTTCCATGTCATTCTACTTTGATCCATTCTCTCTAAATGACCAAACCACCTCAACAACCCCTCTTCTGCCCTCTGACTAATACTTTTATTAACTCCACACCTTTTCCTAATTTCCACACTCCGAATTTTCTGCATAATATTTACACCACACATTGCCTTTAAACAGGACATCTCCACTGCCTCCAACCGTCTCCTCGCTGCTGCATTTGCCACCCAAGCTTCACACCCATATAAGAGTGTTGGTACTACTATACTTTCATACATTCCCTTCTTTGCCTCCATAGATAACGTTTTTTGACTCCACATATACCTCAACGCACCACTCACCTTTTTTCCCTCATCAGTTCTATGATTAATCTCATCCTTCATAAATCCATCCGCCGACACATCAACTCCCAAGTATCTGAAAACATTCACTTCTTCCATACTCCTCCTCCCCAATTTGATATCCAATTTTTCTTTATCTAAATCATTTGATACCCTCATCACCTTACTCTTTTCTATGTTCACTTTCAACTTTCTGCATATATACACTCTCCCAAACTCGTCCACTAACCTTCGCAATTTTTCTTTAGAATCTCCCATAAGCACAGTATCATCAGCAAAAAGTAACTGTGTCAATTCCCATTTTGTATTTGATTCCCCATAATTTAATCCCTCCCCTCTCCCGAACACCCTAGCATATACACCTACCATCCAACTTACAACCTGCTCGACATACGTATACTCGACTTACGACCGTGCATCTGGCAACTGGGCTGGGCCGGCTGATGCACACCGCTGTACAATATTTGACGATACTCGCGGCGGCAATGCGTCTTGCAGGCAGCATCAGTTTGAGTAACCCTGCCCTATCAGCAGAATCATACTGTATTAACTGTACTAACTGCACAGTAAATTTCACCATGGCCCCTAAGATGAAGTCTGAATCTTGCACTGGAGATTGTGGCAAGAAAGGCACTTACTCTCGAACTCTCTATTTGTTTTCACTGTTGCACATAAACCTGTCTGTATCTGTCTGCCTGTATACCTGTGTCTGTTTATCTGTCTGTCTACCTGTGTGTTTGTCTTTCTGTCTACCTGTGTGTCTTTGTCTACCTGTGTCTGTCTTTCTGTCTACCTGTGTCTTTCTGTCTACCTGTGTGTCTTTCTGTCTACCTGTGTTTCTTTGTGTGTGTGTGTGTCTTTCTGTCTACCTGTGTGTCTTTGTCTACTTGTGTGTCTGTCTTTGTCTACCTGTGTGCCTATCTTTCTGTCTACCTGTGTCTGTCTTTATGTCTGCCTTTATGTCTGCTTGTCTGTCTCAGAGCCTTCTATAGCTCCGTAAACGGTTCCAAACGTAATATTTTTACCGCCAGTGCCCAACATATATAACTTTTGTTTTTCCTGCTCTTCATTATTTTCGGCACTATTGTCCTGTAGTTGCCTGTTCGTTAGTATGGTCTTAACACACAGTGTGTGCGGTATTTTAAATATCTGGCCACTTTGTACTTTGTGTACTGTCTCAGTTTTCAAATGTGCCCAGTTCTTTAGTCTAACTGGCTGCTAACCCTGGGATTTTCTTCTGATGTCTTGTTAGTATTATCACTTCCATTTTTAGAGGAAATGATTTTGACCTGTCTGTTTTAGTGGCCTTTATGGTTGATTGTCCATAGTGGTCATGGTAATGTAAAAAAACTCGAAAATAACCATGTGCATATTGTGCAAACACCTTTCAAATGTTTTTAATCTATCCCCTAATTTGTCAAGAGACATTTGCCTGGCTGGATAATGGTCTTGACTGATTGGCTGGTAATTGCTGGCCAGCTTTTTTACTTGTGTGGCTAGCTGTGTGATGCGCCAGTGCTGGCAGCCTGGCTCTATCTCCGTTTGTTTGTCCTGTACATGTTCTATGTTCTACCTTCTGTCTTGTCTCTTGTGATTCCCTGGTCTATGCCTTTCTATTGTGTTACTCTTGCCGTAAAAGAAAACATGTGTAATTATTGGTGCCAAAACTTTCAGACCTGTCTATAACTATCTCTAAGTCTCAAGATGGACAGATTCTACCTGAGCTATAGACTGCTGTGATAGGCTGGTAGCGTATGGCATATACGGACAAGCTGTGTGTTTGGCCAGCGACGCAAGTGCTTATAACTCCGTTTGTGTTAGCACTACAAGGGTAGATGCTATATCTTTCAGGTCGATTGTTACGTCTGCTCTGTCTGAGATTATGCTAGGATGGTGGGGTCAGGTGAGGCTTGTCTAGCGAGATACACAGAATAGCATTAGAATGTGTAAATTACCTAGGTAACGAAGAGGATCCGACATGTGCTATGGCTCTGCTTGAAGAAGTGAGTAGGTGAAGACGCAAACCTTGTGATCTTAACGAGAAGCAGACTAGATGGATAGACTAGACGCTGACAGTACAAGGCAAATGGACATGCATGTTTAGTCCAGCGACGAACTAAAGGGGGCATGCATTGTATAACGTACCTGATATCTTCATTATTCGAACACATCACTCTGAGATGCATAATCAAACGTCAGTCTTATCAGAGAATCAATGTAATGCATGCGCTAGATCAATGAGACACTTTGTATTCATGCTCAAACGGGACCATAAGTACTATATCTATTAATTATACAGGTATCACACTCAGATCTCAACAGACGATCATCAGTCACATCCTCAATACTGTTTTTACCTGCCAAGACCACTCTCCTGATCCATACATTACTCACTCTATGCTCCCCAACCTCCAACACAAGTACTCTCTCACATCCTCCATCTCCTCCTCCTCCTCCATTCCCCCCTCCATCTCCCCTCCATCTCCTCCATCTCCGCCATCTCCTCCTCTCCTCCACTCGAACTCCGTCCACCTCCACCCTCCTCCTCATCTCCCATCCTCCTCCATCTCCACGCCTCCCCTCCATCTCCCCCCTCTCACTCGCATCTCCTCCCCCTCCCCTCCATCCCCCCTCTCCATCCCCTCCTCCTCCATCTCCCTCCCCTCCTCCTCTCCCCTCCTCCTCCTCCTCCTCCTCCCTCCTCCTCCTCCTCCTCCACTCCCCTCCCCCTCCACCTCCTCCTCTCCTCCTCCTCCTCCTCTCCCTCCTCCTCCTCTCCCCTCCTCACCTCCTCCCTCCATCCTCCTCCTCCTCCTCTCCTCCTCCTCCTCCTCCTCTCCTCTCCACCTCCTCCCTCCTCCTCCTCCTCTCCTCCTCCTCCTCCTCCTCTCCTCCTCCTCCTCCTCCTCCTCTCCTCCCTCCTCTCCTCTCCTCCTCTCCTCCTCCTCCTCCTCTCCCTCCTCACTCCTCCTCCTCCTCCTCCCCTCCTCCTCCCTCCTCCTCCTCCTCCTCCTCCTCTCCTCCTCCTCCTCCTCCACCTCCTCCTCCTCCTCCTCCTCCTCCCTCCTCCTCCCTCCTCCTCCTCCTCCTCCTCCTCCTCCTCCCCTCCTCCTCCTCCTCCTCCTCCTCCTCCTCCTCCTCCTCCTCTCCTCCCTCCTCCTCCTCCTCCTCCTCCTCCTCCTCCTCCTCCTCCTCCTCTCCTCCTCCTCCTCCTCCTCCCCCCCCCACACACACACATCCAAAACATTGCTGGGACATATAAATACTTTGTATATATTCCAAGACAATAGTAAATGACCAAGGCAGGTGTAAGTGTCCACCTGTCAGTGTGTTTGTGACAATGTGAGCACAATTTCAGTACCTAATACTAGTGTCAGAACAAAGATTGGTTATGAAATGAGAAGAACTACTATAAATTGTTATTATCAGAACATGAAAATTATATAAAATATGAAAAATAGAGAAAAAGGTATATCGCCAACACTTCTGCAAGCAGCAGCGCTCCATGTTGCCATCACGTGATCCCCAAG
The DNA here is from genome assembly GCF_026875155.1 of Cherax quadricarinatus. Taxonomy (NCBI): domain Eukaryota; kingdom Metazoa; phylum Arthropoda; class Malacostraca; order Decapoda; family Parastacidae; genus Cherax; species Cherax quadricarinatus. The sequence goes on along the minus strand of NC_069413.1, from coordinate 66,591,744 downwards.
TGCCAGCTTTGTGGCCTCATATCTCGGTAAGTACTGACTATTTTTTTTTTATCCTATAACACTTGGATTTTTTTTTTTTTTTTTTTTTTTTTTTTTTTTTTTTTTTTTTTTCCAAAATATTCGGGGCACTGGGGTAGTGAACGTATATATACATTTGGACCGTTTACGGCTTAAGAGTGTAATTGGTCTTGAAGACGCCATATTAATAATGATAACACAATAATAATCATTGAGGCACATTAAATATGTATAAAACGTTAATATAGACATTTTGCTTAATCCATCTATGACTTTTTTCAAAATTATATAATAAACATGCTACATAACATATAAACATATAAATTAACAAATATGATATGTTTTTCTGGTCGGCTTCACAGTGAACAAAAACCATTCATGTCCGGGCTGTTAACAACAACAACAACAACAACAGCGTTTGTTTACATAACTCGCGAACCTTCTACACACTCATTCTCTCTTGTATATTCATTTAACCCTTTCAGGGTCCGTCCCGTAGATCTACGGCTGTACGTTCAGGGTCCAAACCGTAGATCTACGCCATGAGCTCAGCTCACTCTGATAAACTGTGAGTGGTACATTTGGGCCTAGATATGAGAGAATACATCTATGTGGTATGTGTGCACCACATAAAACAGATCCTGCAGCACACTGTGTAAAATGAGAGAAAAAAAATGAAATCATGATTTTTTGATTAAAACAGCAACTTTGCAGTGTTTTTTCGTATGTTTTTTATAGTTGTAATTTGCTATTTCTTGGTCTCATTTGATAGAATGGAAGACATATTACAGGAAATAGAGATGATTTTGATTGGTTTTAGCATTGGAAATGGCTTGAAACTGAGCTCAAAGTAGCGGAAATGTTAAATTTTTGCCGATATTCAAGAGTAACAAACGACCTCACACGTCTAATACACGTCAGCTGGTTGGTCTAATATACATTCACAAATATGGTGATGATAATTTATACAATTATTACAGTATGCATAACAGTAAATCTTCTATTTTTTGGTGTGAATAAAAATTCATTATGTGAATAAAAAATCAAATGGAATTTATTTGTAAAGCTTCAAAACATAACTAATGAACAGAGGAAATGTTAGTTTAGTGCCAGGAATGCCTACATTGTTCATTCGGACCCTATTTTGAAATTGGAATATTTTGAACTTTGTGTTAAAATTGGCCAAATTAACAATTTCCGATCACTTTATTTTGTAGTTGAAACAGTTGACTTGGCGATTTCTTGTGCTCAATCGATAGAATAGAAGTAATACTAGTGAAATAGCTAAGAATTTGGTTGATTGGAATAATGTAATTGGCCTAAAATGGGAGTCAAAGTCGGCAAAATCGCCGATTCGTAAATATCGCTGACACATCAAAATTCGCGAGAGCATAATTTCGTCAATTTTCCACCAAATTTCGTACTTTTTGTTTTATTACCATCACAAAAAGATTCTCTACGATTTCATAAGAAAAAATAACAAATTTTTTTTTTGAAAATCCTTGGACACTGGTGCGTGACTCCAGATTTGGGCCTTGGACCCTGAAAGGGTTAATCTTGTTTACTCACCTCTCACTCTAAGACTACAGATGTTTTAAGGTACGTAATGAGTGGACACGATTATTATATTATAGTTTAAACCTTTGACTTTTTCAGGCCCCTTTCTGAAACTGTCATTCTATGTCGCTCAATTTTTGAAAAAAAACAAAATTATTTTTTCTTATGAAATGATAGAGAATCTTTTCCCGATGGTAATGACACCAAAAGTTCGAAATTTGGTCGAAAACTCATGGAATTATGCTCCCGCAAAGTTAGCGGTCTCGGCGACATATGCGTATCGGCGATTTCGCCGACTTTGAGCCCTATTTTCAGCCAATTCCATCGTTCCAGTTGACCAAACTCATAGCTATTTCTTTAGAACTCCATTTTATCTATCAGCTGAGTACAAGAAACCTCCCATTTACTAATCTGGACTACCCAATATGGTGGTCAGAAATTGGCAATTTGGCCAATTTCACGCAAACTAAAAAAGATGCCAATTTCAAAATAGGGTCCAGAATAAACAAGGTAGACATTTGTGGCACTAAAATAACATATGCTCTGTTCATTAGTTACATCTCTAGGCCCCTCTTATATTATTATTGCTTTCTATTTTGTTTTTTATTCATACAAAAAAATACAAAATTTACTGTTATGCAGACTACTGCATTATTGTAAAAATGGTATAAATAATATCAGTGCGCTAGTGAAAGAATATTAGACTCCGCAGTTGACGTGTATTGGACGTGTGGTGTGACTTATTTACTCCTGAACATTGGTAAAAATCGAACATTTCCGTTACTTTGAGCTCTGTTTCAAGGTCGTTTTCATCGTCAAAGTAATGAAAATCATCTCTTTCTGTAATATGTTTTCCATTTTATCACCTAAGACCATGAAAACACGAATACAACGATAAATACTATACGAAAATACACCTCAAAGTCGGCATTTTATTCCAAAAAAACGATCAGTTTTTTTTTTCTCATTACGCAATGTGTGCTGCAGGATTTTTTTTATGTGGTGCACACTGACCACACAGACCCATTCTCTCACATGTGGGCCTACCAGCTTTCTCCCGCTTGATTTGAAGCCGCTAGAATTATTGAGTATATATACGTCAGAGACATTGGCTCGTAAGACGTATTTATACGTCGAAAACAGTCAAAGGGTTAATAATAATCATATTATTAATATTAGTACATATATATTATTGTAATAATAATAATTATTATTAATTTAGGGCACTGGAGCACAGATCCACTGTATAAATTGCCTAGGTAATTTATACTATGTATGATAACTTTACTTATGTGTACCTGTGAGAGAGAGAGAGAGACAGAGACAGACAGACAGACACAGCTAAAGTCAGCCACATTCAGTCAGCCAACCACCCACCCACCCACCCACCCACCCACCCGGCCGGATACGTATTACACGTTCCAGAGTTGTTTCTCTTTACTTAGAGTATAGGTTATACTACATTCTGGCTCGATGACACTACCAGTGGTATTCTCCCATTCCATTGTGTTGACAATACATAAAGATAAAAGTAACATATGATACTGTATGCGATGTAAAATTTACAATACAGTTCACTACCATGTATGCATTATATACAGTACATAAATAATTAAAATATAATGATAGAAGTAAATTATGGTAAAAAGAATGAAAAAATGATTGTACATTACATTACAGTACTATGTAGGTAGTTTATATAGGAAAGGTTTGACATTATGCCATACCCAGTATGTCGGCAATTTTCAAAGGTTCAACTTACGTCCATTTTGACTTACGACTGGTTGGTCAGAACCAAGCTTGATCATAAGTCAGATGCTACCTGTACAGTGGACCCTCGCATAACACTATTAATCCGTTCCTGAGAGCTCAACGTTAGGCGAAATTATCGTTAGGTGAATGAATTTTCCCCATAAGAAATAATGGAAATCAAATTAATCCGTTCCTGACACCCCAAAGTATGAACAAAAAAAAAATTTTACCACATGAAATATTAATTTTAATACACACAAACTGAAGAAGACATGCACAGTTACATGACACTTACCTTTATTGAAGATCTGGTGATTGATGGGATGGGAGGAAGGGAGTGTGTTGATGGTCTTAGTGTTTAGAAGGGGAATCCCCTTCCATTAGGACTTGAGGTGTCAAGTCCTTTTCTGGGGTTACTTCCCTTCTTCTTTTAATGCCACTAGGACCAGCTTCAGAGTCACTGGACTTCTGTCGCACAACATATCTGTCCATAGAGGTCTGTACCTCTCGTTCCTTTATGACTTTCCTAAAGGGGTTCACAACACTGTCAGTGTACAGGTTGCCAACACGGCTTGAAAACAGCTGTCTGAGGGTGATTTTCACCCCATAAAGGTTTGCACTTCAAGCCACTTTGCACAGATTTCCTTAATCTTTGAAGTAGGCAACTTCTTCAATTTCTCTCTTCCCTTCCTCCAAAGCAGTTTCCTCAGGTGTGGCCTCTTGCTGTTAAAGTTGATCTAGCAGCTCATCAGTGGTTAGTTCTTCATTGTCCTCCTCCACTAACTCTTCCACATCCTCCCCACTAACCTCCAACCCCAAGGACTTCCCCAATGCCACAATTGATTCTTCAACTGACATACGCCTCTCAGGGTTAGCCTCAAATCCTTCAAAATCCCTTTTGTCTACTCATTCTGGCCAGTTTCTTCCAAGCAGAGTTCAAGGTCCTCTTAGTCACTCCCTCCCAAGCCTTGCCTATAAGGTTTACACAATTGAGGAAAATTAAAGTGATTTCTCCAAAACTCTCTTAGAGTCAGTTGAGTTTCTGAGGTCACTACAAAGCACCTTTCAAACAGAGCTTTTGTGTACAGTTTTTTGAAGTTTGAAATGACCTGCTGGTCCATGGGCTGCAGGAAGGAGTGGTATTAGGGGGCAAAAATTTGACCTTAATGAAGCTCATTCCCCACAAAGTCACTCTGCCAAGTCTGTAGGTGACGCAGGGCATTGCCCAAAACACCAGGAGGCCTTAAGGTCTAATTTCTTTTCAATTAGGTAATTTTTCACAGTGGGGGCAAATGCTTGGTGTAACCAGTCATAGAAAAAGTCCCTAGTGACCCATGCCTTACTGTTTGCCCTCCACAGCACACACAAATTAGCCTTGAGGATATTCTTTTGCCTGAACGCTCTGGGAGTTTCAGAGTGATACACTAATAAAGGCTTCACTTTGCAATCACCACTAGCATTGGCACACATTAACAGAGTAAGCCTGTCTTTCATAGGCTTATGTCCTGGGAGTGCCTTTTCCTCCTTCACTGTCTATGTGCTCCTTGAATTCCTGCACATATTTTTCAGCTGTTTTGTGGTCCGAACTGGCAGCCTCACCATGCCTTATCACACTATGTATGCCACTATGCTTCTTAAGTCTCGCAAACCAACCTTTGCTGGCCTTAAATTCACTCACATCATCACTAGTTGCAGGCATTTTTCTAATTAAATTCTGATGCAACTTCCTAGCCTTTTCACTTATGATCGCTTGAGAGATGCTATCTCCTGCTATCTGTTTTTCATTTATCCACACCAATAAGAGTCTCTCAACATCTTCTATCACTTGCGATCTCTGTTTCGAAAACACAGTTGCACCTTTGGCAAGAACAGCTTCCTTGATTGTCGTTTTCTTGGACACAATAGTAGCGATGGTTGATTGGGGTTTATTATACAACCTGGCCAGCTCGAAGACACGTACTCCACTTTCATACTTAGCAATGATCTCTTTCTTCATCTCCATAGTAATTCTCACCCTTATTCCTGTAGGGTTGGCACTAGGAGCTTTCTTGGGGCCCATAGTCACGTATTTTGCAGATGAAATCTCCAGAAATGCTGTAATAATACGAAATGTTCCTATTCTATGCTTGGATGTTACCGCGGAAGCTGGCTTGTAAACAATGCCACCGGCGAAACATGTGAGGCTGGCTCAGGCCGCACATAGACGCGTCTCGGACGAATAGCGTTGAGCGAGTTTTTTAGCGCTATGCGAGGCAAAATTTTAGCGATAAAATGTATCGCTATGCGGATTTAACGTTATGTGATGCCAACGTTATGCGAGGGGTCCACTGTACTTTTACAACCCCATCTATAAATATATTAAACAACCATGGTGACAATACACATCCCTGTCTAAGACCTACTTTTACTGGAAAGTAGTCTCCCTCTCTTCTACACACCCTAACCTGAGCCTCACTATCCTCATAAAAACTCTTTACAGCATTTAGTAACTTAATACCTATTCCATATACATGTACTACTTGCAACATCTGCCACATTGCTCCCCTATCCACTGTGTCATATGCCTTTTCTAAATCCATAAATGCAATGAAAACTACCCTTCCTTTACCTAAATACTGTTCACATATATGCTTCAATGTAAACACTTGATCGACACATCCTCTACCCACTATAAAACCTCCTTGCTCATCCGCAATCCTACATTCTGTCTTATCTTCTTTCAATAATATCCCTACCGCACACTTTTCCTGGTATACTCGGTAAACTAATTCCTTTATAATTTTTACAATCTCTTTTGTCCCGCTTCCCTTTATATAAAGGAACTATACAAGCTCTCTGCCAATCCCTAGGTACCTTCCCCTCTTTCATACATTCATTAAACAAAAATACCAACCACTCCAACACTATATAACCCATTAAAATGGTATAAAATACCGACAGATTGTTAGGTAAGACATATATGCAACAGTTAGGTATCTTTATTTTGAAACGTTTCGCCTACACAGTAGGCTTCTTCAGTCGAGTACAGAAAAGTTGATAGAAGCAGAAGATACTTGAAGACGATGTAATCAGTCCATCACCCTTAAAGTTTTGAGGTGGTCAGTCCCTCAGTCTGGAGAAGATCATTGTTCCGTTGTCTGAAACAATATGAAGTTGAAGTGACAGAATCGGGCCTTATATAGTGCCAGGAGGTGAGACGTAGGTTGATTTGGGAGGGCAGGTCCTTCTCAAACCCAGCCGTTCTCACTAGTAGAGGTTGTCGAAGTAGATGGTCTGTACCAAGATACCCTTGTGTTGCAGTGTCTGACAGAATGAACATTAAAATGGTATAAAATACCGACAGATTGTTAGGTAAGACACATATGCAACAGTTAGGTATCTTTATTTTGAAACGTTTCGCCTACACAGTAGGCTTCTTCAGTCGAGTACAGAAAAGTTGATAGAAGCAGAAGATACTTGAAGACGATGTAATCAGTCCATCACCCTTAAAGTTTTGAGGTGGTCAGTCCCTCAGTCTGGAGAAGATCATTGTTTCAGACAACGGAACAATGATCTTCTCCAGACTGAGGGACTGACCACCTCAAAACTTTAAGGGTGATGGACTGATTACATCGTCTTCAAGTATCTTCTGCTTCTATCAACTTTTCTGTACTCGACTGAAGAAGCCTACTGTGTAGGCGAAACGTTTCAAAATAAAGATACCTAACTGTTGCATATGTGTCTTACCTAACAATCTGTCGGTATTTTATACCATTTTAATGTTCATTCTGTCAGACACTGCAACACAAGGGTATCTTGGTACAGACCATCTACTTCGACAACCTCTACTAGTGAGAACGGCTGGGTTTGAGAAGGACCTGCCCTCCCAAATCAACCTACGTCTCACCTCCTGGCACTATATAAGGCCCGATTCTGTCACTTCAACTTCATATTGTTTCAGACAACGGAACAATGATCTTCTCCAGACTGAGGGACTGACCACCTCAAAACTTTAAGGGTGATGGACTGATTACATCGTCTTCAAGTATCTTCTGCTTCTATCAACTTTTCTGTACTCGACTGAAGAAGCCTACTGTGTAGGCGAAACGTTTCAAAATAAAGATACCTAACTGTTGCATATGTGTCTTACCTAACAACACACTATATAACCCCCTGCTTTTAACATTTCTGTCATGATCCCGTCAGTTCCAGCTACTTTACCCCCTTTCGTTCTTCGTAATGCATCACGCATTCCCCCCACACTCACATCCTGCTCTTCTTCACTCCTAAAAGATGGTAAACCTCCCTGGCCAATGCATGAAATTACTGCCTCGTTTTCTTCGTCAACATTTAAAAGTTCCTCAAAATATTCCCGCCATCTACCCAATATCTCCATCTCCCCATCTACTACTCCCCTACTCTGTTTTGAACTGACAAATCCATTTGTTCCCTAGGCTTTCTTAACTTATTTAACTCCAAGATTTTTTCTTGTTTTCATTAAAATTTCTTGACAGTGCCTCTCCCATTCTATCATCTGCTCTCCTTTTGCACTCTCTCACCACTCTCTTCACCTTTCTTTTACGCTCCGTATACTCTGCTCTTCTTATAACACTTCTGCTTTGTAAAAACCTCTCATAAGCTACCTTTTTCTCTTTTATCACACCCTTTACTTCATTCCACCAGTCACTCCTCTTTCCTCCTGCACCCACCCTCCTATAACCACAAACTTCTGCCCCACATTCTAATACTGCATTTTTAAAACTATTCCAACCCTCTTCCCCCCCCCCACCCACCTCTCTCTTGTTGCATTTTTCCTTTTGTCTCATCTACCTCTTACTCTGACTGTAGCTACAACTAAATAATGATCCGATATATCAGTTGCCCCTCTGTAAACATGTACATCCTGGAGCCTACCCATCAACCTTTTATCCACCAATACATAATCTAACAAACTACTTTCATTATGTGCTATATCATACCTTGTATATTTATTTATGCTCTTTTTCATAAAATATGTATTACTTATTACCAAACCTCTTTCTACACATGGCTCCCCATTTTCATTTACCTACTACTCCCTCCACACATTTTTACCCACTTTAGCATTGAAATTCCCAACCACAATTACTCTCACACTTGGTTCAAAACTCCCCACACATTCACTCAACATTTCCCAAAATCTCTCTCTCCCCTACACTTCTCTCTTCTCCAGGTGCATATATGCTTACTCTAAGTCACTTTTCACATCCAACCTTTATTTTACTCCACATAATCGTTGAATTAATACATTTATAGTCCCTCTTTTCCTGACATAGCTTATCCTTCAACATTATTGCTACTATTTCTTTAACTCTATTTGAAACCCTTGACCTAATCCCATTTATTTCTCTCCACTGAAACTCTCCCATCCCCTTCAGCTTTGTTTCACTTAAAGCCAGGACATCCAGCTTCTTCTCATTCATAACATCCACAATCATCTCTTTCTTATCATTCACACAACATCCATGCACATTCAGACATCCCACTTTAACAATTTTCTTCTTATTCTTTTTAGTAATCATTATAGGAAAAGGGGTTACTAGCCCATTGTTCCCGGCATTTTACTTGGCTTTTACAACACGCATGACTTATGGAGGAAAGATTCTTATTCCACCTCCCCATGGATATAAAAGGAAAAATAATAAGAACAAGAACTATTAAGATAAAATCAAAGAAAACTCGGATGAGTGTGTATAAATAAACTTATACATGTGTAGTGTGATATAAGTGTCAGTAGAGGTAGCAAGACATACCTGTAATCTTGCATATTAATGAGACAGACAAAAGACATCAGCAATCATACCATCATGTAAAACAATTACAGGCTTTCATTTTACACTCACTTGGCAGGATGGTAGTACATCCCTGGGTGGTTGCTGTCTACTAACCTACTACTATTATTATTATTAACCCTTTGACTGTTTTGGTCATATATATACATCTTACGAGCCACTGTGTTTGACATATATATACTCATAAATTACAGCGGCTTCAAATCAGGCAGGAGAAAGCTGGTAGGCCCACTTGTGAGAGAATGGGTCTGTGTGGTCAGTGTGCACCATATAAAAAAAATCCTGGAGCATGCAGTGCATAATGAGAAAAAAAAAACTCCTGACCATTTTTTTTAATTAAAATGGCGACTTTGTGTCTATTTTCATATAGTATTTATGGTTGTATTCTCATTTTCTTGGGCTCATTTAATAGAATGGAAAACATATAGAAATAGAGGTGATTTTGATTGGTTTTACTATGAAAAGAACTTGGAAATAGAACTCAAAGTAGGGGAAATGTTTGATTTTTGCCGATGTTGAAAAGTTAACAGTTGATGTCATTGTCCAATAAATGTCCAACTAGCCATGCTAATATGCAGTCATGAATGGGTTCACATTATTTGTACAATTATTACAGTATTTTTTGTTTGAATAAAAATTCAAAATAGAAAGCAAGAGTAATATCAGAGGGGCCTGGAGACATAACTGATGAACAAAGAAAATGTTATTTTAGAGCCAGGAATGTCTGCATTGTTCATTCTGGACCTTATTTTGAAATTGTCATATTTTTTAATTTTCGTGAAATTGGGCAAATTGCAAATTTCTGACTAAGTTATTGGGTAGTTGAAATCGGTAAATGGGTGGTTTCTTGTGCTCAGTCGATAGAACAAACAGAGTTCTAAAGAAATAGCTGTGAGTTTGGTTAACTGGAACAATGGAATTAGCCAAAAATAGGGCTCAAAGTAGGCGAAATCGCCTATTTGTGAATATTGCCGAGGTCGCTAACTTCATGAGAGCGTAATTCTGTCAGTTTTTCATCAAATTTCATTCTTTTGGTGTCATTACAATCGGGAAAGCATTCTCTATCATTTCATTAGATTTTTTTTTTTTCGAAATTTTGCGACACCAGGAGACACCTCAGGATTGGGGGTTGCGACAGTCAGGGGGTTAATATGGCACCCTCAAGACTCATAAGACATTCTTAGTGATTTTGATGTGTACCTAATGCCACCCACAGTGTTTAAGTTTATTTAGGTACAGGTACACATAAGTCTAATTATTAGAGTATATATAAAACATGAAATAACTTTGAAACACTTGAAATTTTGGAAAGTTTCCACACATAATGGAGAGATGTAGTACTCACAGAGAATGTAAACAAACTGGGTAGGGCACAGTGACTGTATTAGAAAGTCAGATGGGGGAGCCGTTTAGCGAGTTTTGATCATAATTTGAAATGTCCATATTGGCAGAATACTGTAAGGCGAAATGCTGTAAAGCAGGGCCCTTCTGTATAATATTCACACCACACATTGATCCCAAACACATCATTACTGAAGAAAAGATAGAGATACACAGCAAGCATCTATTGTAACAGTGCTTCTTTGCATGTAAAGCTGTATCAAATCAGTACAAAGGATAAAAAAAAAGGATGTCCGTACTCATACGTCTTGGAGATATGAACAGGCGAGTTCCTTCTAGAGGCAAGATTTTGAACATCAGAGAAAAATTTGGAGGTGATGTAAGTAGCAGAGCTATGCAGGACATTTTCTGGGTTTATAGTTCGAAACATACATTGGCTAATTTCAAGAAAGTACTGACTAGTTGAGTTCTTATGAATGTATCTCTTAAAGAAATTTTACTGGGCTACAGAGTTGGCATTATATATGTACATAACTGAAACCATTTAAGTGGTAAAGATAAGGGGTGCAGTATAAAAAAATAACTTGGATCTATATGCTGTATTAGTTATTCTGTGTAGTTTAAAAATATAAAAGAAGAAAGATTTACACTTATTTAACCCCTTCACTGTCAGGACCCTCCCAAATTGAAATTGCTCCATGTCCACATTTAAAAAAATCTGAAATAGTAGAGAATATTTTTCTGAAGGTAATGACACCAAAAGTACAAAATTTGTTGAAAAACTTCTGGAGTTATAAATAACAAAAAAATAAAAAAGGCATGAAACGTTGTTGTAAGCACCGAAACATTGTCGTTAGCTCCTCTTTGCTATGTGCAGGTTATTTGTGGATTGTGCCTTATGGAGTTATGCTGGCTCAAATTTATTGGTCTAGGCACAATTTACTCATCAGCCATTTTGCCCACTTTGAGTCTCATTTTAAGCCAATTCCAGTGCTCAATTAGATCAGATTCTTAGCTATTTTGCTAATATGCCTTCTGTTCTATTCATTGAACACAAGAAACTGTCCATTTAACTATCAGAACTACCCCAAGTTGGTAATTTGGCCAGTTTTAAAAATTAAATTCAATTTAAAAACAGTTCAAAATAAGCACTGTAGACATTCCAGGCACTAAAACATTTCCTCTGTTCATTAATCATGTCCCCAGGCCTCTCCAATATTACCCTTGCCTAACAAAATAGCTAAGAATTTAGTCGACTGGAAGCATGGAATTGGCCTAAAATATGACTCAAATTGGGCAAAAATCTTTGATGTGTAAATTGTGCCAAGACCACTAACTTTGCACCAGTGTAATTCCAAAATACTGTATTTCCATCAAATTTCGTACTTTTTGGTGAATGGCAGTGTTTCTTCTTTTTCGGGTGGCCCTAACTTAGTGGGAAATGGCTGGTGTGTTAAAAAACAAAATTATTTGTGTTCCAGAGATTGGTTTGCAGTATTTTTCTTATATGGAAAATTCCATAGTTGTATAGAGCATGTTGGAGCAGACTTAACTGAGAACAGCACTAATAAACTTTTCTTTCCATAAATGCCAAAACATCTGCAGTTTTTACCTTGTCTATTTCATGATTAGTTTAGTCTCTCATACAGTCATCTGCCAGCAGCATCCACCCCAAAATGCAGTACCTAAATATATTCACTTCAATAGGAAGAAATCACAAATACTATAATAAAGTTTACATACATCTTTAGAGGAACTAGTTTCTCTAAAGGTGTGTGTGTGTGTAAACACACTGAGTGTTTTCAACACTTCATGACATACATAATATTAAAATGTTCATCACAAATTGTTGTTAGTGTTTTACTAAAACAAATTATTTTTGTTATTGTGCTGCCTTAAGCACATTTTGTTTTAATGGAACATTGTGTTTCAGAGTTTACGAAATGTTTTAGACCAACTTCTTGAACACAAAATTAGTCATCCAAGAATGACACGGTGGGAAAAATTCACCAAGGAAGGTGCACTGCTTCACACAATTGTGGACCTCATCTCCAGCGAGAAACGTATAACGGAGGAGCCCCAGGAATATTTCGAGGACCAAGATGATGATGATAATGATGACAATTAAATGCTCCAAGTATATATGATCTCATATTAAACAAAGATGTTGGCATACCTGACAAGTTGGAATTTTCCTAGTGAGTAAAATATGCCTTTGTATTGGCTTGTTAATTTTATCAATAAAATATTTGACTGTACTATAGTATTATATTCATAGGGAAGTGCTTAACCCTTTAGGGTCACACCGAATCTCGGGAGTGGAAGATAATCAAGTTTGATCCAAGGAAGGGAAGGGTATCCCCAGTCTCTTGGATTAAGAGTCACTAAAACTCACCCCTTGAAGGATGAGACTTTGTTCAATACATCCCTTTAATTCCTATCCAGGTGTTAATAATGCATAATACACCCTCTCCTCACTTAATGACGGAGTTTCGTTCCTAAGACCACGTTGGTAAACGAATTTGTTGCTAATCAAGGAGCATACTATAATTGTAGTGGGTTTGTTTTAATGTCACCTTTCCACCATTTATAACATTTCTGGTATATTTTTAAATGTTTATACAGTAGTGTACTGTATATTGTAATATACAGTACACTACTGTATATTAAGTATGCACACTGGTCAGAGAGCCCATCGTAAGTCTGAATCGTTGATAAACGAGTATGTTGCTAAGTGAGGAGAGGCTGTATTGTTCTTTGATAGCCTGTTGCAACAATGCGTAATGTTTAGTGAATCTTGGAGAAAAAATTTTGTGGAATTGTTGAACATTCATGAAAATTCTTGTTTACATATTCTTTTAATTTGTACCACATGCTTGCCCTGCGTCATATATTTATTGCCATATAGTGGCAGTTTTAATACCTAATCATGTAAATTACATTGGTATAAGAAATTAATTTTATAAATTTCTCATGGCAATTCAACCAGATTTGAAATGATTAAGGCTCGTTTAAATTTTTGACCCTACTCTAGGCCATTTAAAAAAAATCAATGGTAATGGATAAGGGGTCATTGGTCTAATTACAGTGTCTACACTGTTTGTTCCATGGTTACTTTTTTTATTTATTTTAATCAGAGTAGCACTAAATCATTGGTATATACAAGTACAGTGGACCCCTACAAATTCGCTATTCCGAATTTGCAGCTTCAGTAATTCATGGATTTTTCCTTAGACCCTATCTAATAATTGTTCGCGGAAATCCTCGTAAATTCACGGAATTTTTTTTGGGGGGGGGGCTCTTTTTGTGGCAGTATATAATTTTTTGTGTTTTAATGCTAAATACACCTGCCATCCGACTTACGACCTGCTCGACTTACGACCACTCGACTTACAACCGTGTTTTTTATGCCAAATTTCTGGGAAATAAACAACTATTTGTGTTGTACACAGTGTTTATCTTAAACCTTACAGTATAAAATACAGTGGACTCTCGCCTAACGATATTAATCCGTTCCTGAGAGCTCATCGTTAGCCGAGTTAATTTTCCCCATAAGAAATACAGTGGACCCCCGGTATTCGATATTAATCCGTTCCTGAGAGCTCATCGAATACTGAAAATATCGAAAAGCGAATCAATTTTCCCCATAAGAAATAATGGAAATCAAATTAATCCGTGCAAGACACCCAAAATTATGAAAAAAAATATTTTACCACATGAAATATTAAGTTTAATGCAATAAAATAATTACAATAACAATAGAATAATTGACACTTTAATGAAGATCTGGTGATGATTGATGGGATGGGAGGAGGGGAGAGTGTGGATGGTGTTAGTGTTTAGAAGGGGAATCACCTTCCATTAGGACTTGAGGTAGCAAGTCCTTTTCCGGGGTTACTTCCCCCCTTCTTTTAATGCCACTAGGGCCAGCTTGAGAGTCACTGGACCTCTGTCGCACAACAAATCTGTCCATAGAGCTCTGTATCTCCCGTTCCTTTATGATATGTCTAAAATGGGCTACAACATTGTCATTGTAATAGTCACCAGCACGGCTTGCAATAGCTGTGTTAGGGTGATTTTCATCCATAAAGTTTTGCAGTTCAACCCACTGTGCACACATTTCCTTAATTTTTGAAGTAGGCACAATGGATTCCACAACTGGCATAGGCTTCTCAGGGTTTGCCCCAAACCCTTCAAAATCTCTCTTAATTTCCATACTAATTCTCACCCTTTTTACCACAGGGTTGGCTCTAGAAGCTTTCTTGGGGCCCATGGTGACTTATTTTGCAGAAACAAGCACCAAAAACAATGATAATATGGAATGTACCGAATGTATCCTGAGATGCACGCACCCTGACTGGCTTGTAAACACTGGCACACATGGGGCAGTTCAGGCCACACGTGGACACATCTCGTACGAATCGTATCGAATACCAGGTTTTCGATCAGATACCAAGGCGGAAATTTTGTGTTAAAATGCATCGAATACCGAATTTATCGAATACCGATGTCATCGAATACCGGGGGTCCACTGTAATGGAAATCCAATTAATCCGTTCCAGACAGCCAAAAGTAAAATTTTTTTTTTTTTTTTCATGAAATGTACATTTACCTACAAAGAAAACAATAAGACATGCACAATAACTACATAAATAAATGTTAAAGTGACACTTACCTTTATTGAAGAGTATTGATGAGTGATGAGACACTGTTTTTCTTGAACACTCTGGGATTTTCAGTGATACACCAGTAAAGACTTCACTTTGCAATCCCCACTAGCAGTACAACAAAACATGAGAGTTAGCCTGTCTTTCATAGGCTTGTGTCCTGGGAGTGCCTTTTCCTCCTGAGTAATGTAGGTCCTGTTTGGCATTTTCTTCCAGAACAGGCCCGTTTCGTCACAATTGAACACTGATGGGGGTGAATTTTTCAGGGTTTGCCATGCCTTATTTCACTGTGTATGCCACTACAATTCTTAAATCTCTCAAACCAACCCTTTTCTGGCTTAAATTCACCAATAGAGCATAGTTCCAGGCATTTTTTCTGTTCACTGGGTGTAAATTGATGGGGTGGGTCGCATCCTGGGGGACAAGATTAAGGACCATGGAAATAAGTTACAGTCTCGATGATGCATGATTTTTGGGGGTTATTTCCCGGGTGGTAACCTCGGGAATCGTTTTTCGGTAATTGTTTCACGTTAAGCCACACAACAACACTCTCTCCAATCTTTGAGTAGTAACAGTGATGGTGGTGCAGAAAAGCTGACTGTGGTGGAAACAACAGTGACTGTGGTGCAGCAGCAGCTGACCTGGTGCAGCAGCAGCTTTTCCGATCCAGCAACTGCTGACCGTGGTCAGCAGCACTGACTGATCCAACAACAGCTGACTGGTCCAGCAACAGCTGACCGGGTTTTGGGTGCAGCAGCAGCTGACTGATCCAGCAACAGTTGACTGGGTCCAGCAATGGTGACTGTGGTGCAGCAGCAGCTGACTGATCCCGCAACAGCTGATGGTCCAGCAACAGTGACTGGTCCAGCAAAAGCTGACCAGGTGCAGCAGCAGCTGACTGATCCAGCAACGCTGACTGATTTCCCGCAACAGCTGGACTGGTCCAGCAACAGCTGACCATGGTGCAGCAGCAGCTGACTGATCCAGCAAAAGCTGACTTGAAATGGTCCACAACAGCTGACTGGTCTTCAGCAACAGCTGACGTGGTGGGAGCAGCAGCTGACTGGTCCACAACAGCTGACTGGTCCAGCAACACTGACTGTTGGGTTGCAGCAGCAAGGGGTGACCTGACCTACCGCAACAGCTGACTGGTCCCGCAACAGCTGCTGGTTCCAGACAGCTGACTGGTCCCCAACAGCTGACCCGGGTCGCAACAGCTGACTGTTCAGCAGCAGCTGACTGATCCAGCAACAGTGACTGGTCCAGCAACAGCTGACTGGTCAGCAACAGCTGACTGGTCCAGCAACCCGCTGACTGGTCCAGCAAAAGCGACCTGTGCGCGCCTGGCCACACAGCTGACTGATCCAGCAACAGCTGACTGGTCCAGCAACAGCTGACGTGGTGCAGCAACAGCTGACTGGTCCCGAACAGGCTTCACGTGGTCCAGCAACGCTGAGCCCAAGGATGCAGCAACAGCTGACTGATCAGCAACAGCTGACTGGTCCAGCAACAGCTGACCTGTGCAGCAAAAAGCTGACTTTGGTGCAGCAACAGCTGACTGATCCAGCAAAAGCTACTGGGCCAGCAACAGCTGCCTGGTGCAGCACAGCTAACTGGTCCCGCAAAGCTGACTGGTCCCGCAACAGCTGACTGTCCAGCAACAGCTGACTGTGGTGCAGCAACAGCTGACTGATCCAGCAAAAAGCTGACTGGTCCAGCAACAGCTGTCTGGGGCGCCCGCAAGCAGCCTTTACTGATCCAGCAACAGTTTACTGGTCCCAGCAACAGCGACTGTGGTGCAGCCCGCAGCTGACTGGTCCAGCAACAGCTGACATGGTCCGCAACGCTGACCATGTGCAGCAACAGCTGACTGGTCAGCAACACTGACTGATCCAGCAACAGTGACTGTCCAGCAAAGCTGATCTGGTCCCGCAACAGCTAACGTGGTCCCGCAACAGCTGACTGATCCCGCAACAGCTGACTGGTCCAGCAACAGCTGACTGTGGTGCAGCAGCAGCTGACTGATCCAGCAACAGCTGACTGGTCCAGCAACAGCTGCCATGGTGCAGCAGCAGCTGACTGCATCCAGCAACAGCTGACTTGGTCCAGCAACAGCTGACTGGTCCAGCAACAGCTGACTGGTCCAGCAACAACTTGACCGTGGTTCCAGCAAAGCTGACTGGTCCAGCCCGCAACCTGACCGTGGTGTAGCACAGCTGACTGGTCCAGCAACAGGCTGGACCGTGGTTGCAGCAACAGTGACTGGTCCCCGCAACAGCTATGGTCCAGCAACAGCTGACCATGGTGCAGCAAACACAGCCGGATGGTCCAGCAACAGCTGACCTGGTGCAGCACAGCTGACTGTGGTACAAAGTATTTATCCCCCCTTTTCCCACGGGTGGGCCCCAAAGCTTTCTTGAGCCATGGTGATACAAAGCAGGGACAAGCACTGCAACATGGGTAATACAAAATAATCCGAATGTATGCAGCAACAGCCATTGGGCTTGTAAACAAATGACGCCAGGGACCCGAACGTTGGTGCAGACAGGTTCGGGCAGTCAGTGTGTCCAGAAAAAGCTGATGGTCCAGCAGCTGACCGTGGTGCGCAGCAGATGACTGATCCAGCACGCTGACTGGTCCAGCAACAGGGCCAATGGTGCAGCAGCAGCTGACTGATCCAGCAGCAGTTTAATGGTCCAGCAACAGCTGACTGTGGTGCAAACAGCAGCTGACTGGTCCTGCCAGCACCCCGCCTGACCATGGTGCAGCAGCGCTGACTGATTCCAGCAACAGCTGACTGGTCCAGCAAGCAGCTGCTGGTCCAGCAAGGGGCTGACTGGTCCAGCAAAAGCTGACTGTGGGGCAGCAACAGCTGACTGATCCAGCAACAGCTGACTGTGGTGCAGCACAGCTGACTGATCCCCGCAACAGTGACTGGTCCAGCACAGCTGGCCGGGTGCAGCAACAGCTGACTGGTCCAGCAACAGGCTGACCAGGTTGGCAGCAAACAGCTGACTGGTCAGCAACAAACTGACTGGTCCCGCAACAGTGACCTGGTGCAGCAACAGCGGGATGTAGCAACAGCTGACTGGTCCAGCAACAGCTGACCGTGGTGCAGCAGCAGGATGGGAACCCTGATTCCCAAGCAACAGAACCCGACTGGTCCAGCAACAGCTGACCGTGGTGCAGCAGCAGCTGACTGTGGTACGATAGTATTTATCACCCTTTTTATCACAGGGTTGGCACTAGAAGCTTTCTTTAGGCCCATGGTGGCTTATTTAGCAGTTACAAGCACTATAAACAATGGAATAATACAAAATGTATCGAATGTATGCATGCAACCGGCCACCCTGGCTTGTAAACAATGCCACCGGCGGAACAAGTGAGGCTGGCTCAGGCCGCACATCTACGCGTCTCGGACGAATTGCGTTGAGCGAGTTTCTTAGCGCTAGGCGAGGCAAATTTTGTGAATACCTGTACATTTAACTTTACTTTTACTAAATTAAATTATTACCTTATATTTACTGTATGTGTACCAAAGAAAACAGGATACCATGAGTTACAATACAGTGGACCCTCAGGTAACAACATCGGATAACGAAAAAAATCGGATAGTGACACGTTTTGTGTCAAAATATTGACTCGGTTACTGAAAAAGAACTCAGTTAAGGACATTAGTCCCAAACGTGTCAGCACGGCATGAGTGGCCCGGACACTCCATGTACAGCCAGTGTGCTATTGTTTACAAGCCAGCGAGGACGATTCCACGCGTACATGCGATATATTTTGTATTATTCCATTGTTTTTAGTGCTTGTAACTGCTAAATAAGCCATCATGGGCCCAAATAAAGCTTCTAGTGCCAGCCCTGTGGTAAAGAGGGTGACGAACACTATAGATTTCAAGAAAAAGTTTGTAGAAAGATACAAAAGTGGTAGTGGTAGAGGGTGGTAGTATGGGCCAACAGGTCTGCTGCAGTGTTTCTGCTTTCTTATATACACCAGCAAGGGCACTTCCCACACACCAGTCAGGGAACTTCCCCACATGCCAGCTAGGGTACTTCCCTACATACCAGCCAGGGTACTTCCGACACACACAAGGGAACTTCCCCACATACCAGCCAGGGTACTTCCTCACATACCAGCCAGGGTACTTCCCACACTCCAGCCAGGGAACTTCCCCACATACCGGCCAGGGTACTTCCCCACATACCAGCCAGGGTACTTCCCCACACACATGATTTGATTTGATTGGGACTTGCACATGAGTGAATAGAATTTTCAAAGCTTATTGCTTGGGAAACATTGAAAATTGGGTTGGGCAAATACGATTCTGTTGGTGGGATGGTTTGTGAAGGACCTGCCTAGTATGGGCCAACAGGCCTGTTGCAGTGTTCCTGCTTTCTTATGTGCAAACATTTATGGATGAACATCACCCTGATGCAGCTGTTGCAGGCCATGCTGGCAACATCTACAATGACAGTGTTGTGTCCCATTTTAGGGAAATCATAAAGAGATACCAGAAGCAGAGCTCTCTGGACAGATTTTTGGTGCGACAAGGGTCCAGTGACTCTCAAGCTGGTCCTAGTGGCATTAAAAAACAAAGAAGGGAGGTAACCCCAGGAAAGGACTTGTTATCTGAAGTCTTTATGGAAGGGGATTCCCCTCCCAAACAATTGTAAACTCTTCCATCCTCTGCCCTCCTCCCATCTCATCACTCATCAATATATCTTCAATAAAGGTGTCATTTCAGTATTGTTTATTCTGCATGTCTCATTGTCTTCTGTGTGGGAAAATGTATATTTCATGTAAAAAAATTATTTTGTTTAATACTTTTGGGTGTATGGAATGGATTAATTGGATTTCCATTATTTCTTATGGGGAAAATTAATTCGGATATTGAAAAAATCAGGTAAAGGACAAGCTCTCTGGAACGGATTAATGTTGTTACCTGAGGGTCCACTGTACAGTGGACCCTCTGTTTTTGTTGATCTCCATTATCGCCAATTTCGGTTTTGGCCGACTTTTTTTTCTTGATTTTTTGGTTCTGTTTTCGTCGACTCCCTCTGTTTTCATCGATAGTACGGAACCTGTCCAGTGCCCAGCGAGCAGACAAAGTCGCCTCCCATACCATTCTCAGCCAGTGTAGCATTGTTTCTCGGTGAGTGTACATGTCCTGCCAGGTCATACGAAACATTTCATAATAACCCATTGTTTTTTGCCACTTGTTTATTGTGTGTGACTGCTAAATAAGCCACCATAGGCCCAAAGAAAGTTTCTAGTGCCAGCCTTTTGGCAAAGAATGTAAGAAACACAATATAAATAAAGAAAAAGTTTGTAGAAAAATACAAAAGTGGTGGTGATAGTGATGGTGGTAGAGGGTGGTAGTGATGGTGGTAGAGGGTAGTAGTGGTTGTGATGGTGGTAGAGGATGGTAGTGATGGTGGTATAGGGTGCCTTCTTCAGTGATTCAGCGATTCTACTACTCCTCCAATGTTGTTGGAGTTATATAGGGCTGCAGAAAACACCGCCGCCTCAACTGCAGCCTTCACCAACATTATGTACGGCTTATGCTTACAGTGGCCTTCATACACCCAACAACAACAATAGAACACCTGTCGTTACATACATAATGGCTTATTTTATTCATTCTGGAGTATATGTCATGTTTCTATGTTATTAATATTATGTATTATGTCATATTAGTTGAATTATGATAGATAAATAAGCTGTAGAGTTGATATTAGTGTCATATTCTCCAACAATAAACTCACCCCCCCTGTCCCCTCTGCCCTGCCTACCATACACCAACAAGTCTTTTCAATAAAGGTAAGTGTGATGTTAAATGTTCATTTATACATTTTATTAGTGCTTTATATTTATTTGTTTCTAGGTAGTAGGTTGGTAGACAGCAACCGCCCAGGGAGGTACTACCGTCCTACCAAGTGAGTTTAAAACGAAAGCCTGTAATTGTTGTACATGATGGTAGGATTGCTGGTGTCCCTTTTTATGTCTCATAAACATGCAAGATTTCAGGTACATCTTGCTACTTCTACTTACACTTAGGTCACACTACACATACATGTACAAGCATATACAGTGGACCCTCAGCTAACGATATTAATCCGTTCCTGAAAGCTCATCGTTAGCTGAATTAATTTTCCCCATAAGGAATAATGGAAATCAAATTAATCCGTGCAAGACACCCCAAAATATGAAAAAAAAAAAAAATTACCACATGAAATATTAATTTTAATACACACAAATTGACACTTACCTTTATTGAAGATCTGGTGATGATTGATGGGATGGGAGGAGGGGAGAGTGTGGAAGTTGTTAATGTTTAGAAGGGGAATCCCCTTCTATTAGGACTTGAGGTATCAAGTCGTTTTCCGGGGTTACTTCCCTTGTTCTTTTAATGCCACTAGGACCAGCTTGAGTCACTGGACCTCTGTCACACAACAAGTCTGTCTATAGAGGTCTGTAACTCCCGTTCCTTTAAGATTTGCCTAAAATGGGCCACAACATTGTCATTGTAATAGTCACCAGCACGGCTTGCAGTAGCTGTGTTAGGGTGATTTTCATCCATAAAGGTTTGCAGCTCAACCCACTTTGCACACATTTCCTTAATCTTTGAAGTAGGCATGATGAATTCCACAACTGGCATAGGCAACTCAGGGTTAGCCCCAAACCCTTCAAAATCTTTCTTAATTTCCATACTAATTCTCACCATTTTTATCACAGGGCTGGCACTAGAAGCTTTCTTGGGGCCCATGGTGACTTATTTTGCAGTACAATCACTAAAAGCGCTATGATAATATGAAATGTTCCGATTGTATGCGTGGATGTGACCGCACTTGCTGGCTTGTAAAGACTGGCACCCATGGGACAACTGAGGCACGCTCAGGCCACACGTGGACGCGTCTCGAACAAATCCTGTTGGGTGAACTTTCTAGCGATAGCTGAGGCAAAAATTTTGCGTTAAAATGTATCGTTAGCTGAGGATCCACTGTATATACATACCCCCTCTGGGATTTCTTCTATTTTCTTTCTATTTCTTGTTCTTGTTTATTTTTCTCTTATCTCCACGGGGAAGTGGAACAGAATTCTTCCTCCGTAAGCCATGCGTTTCATAAGAGGCGACTAAAATACTGGGAGCAAGGGGCTAGTAACCCCTTCTGTATATATTACTAAATTTAAAAGGAGAAACTTTTGTTTTTCCTTTTGGCCACCCCGCCTCGGTGGGATATGGCTGGTGCGTTGAAAGAAAGAATTTATTTGTCATTCTTTTCTTCATGTAAATCTATATTTAAGCTTGGGAAGTAGCTAGGGAAGTGACCCCTGATAAGGACTTGGTACATAGTCCTTATGGAGGGGATTCCCCTTCCTCTCTTCCCTCTCCCCTCCTCCCTGTTTTCCATTCATCAACAACAGCCTTCAATAAAGGCAAGTATCATGTGTAATGTTCATTCTTTTGTGCATGTAAATCTATCTTTAAGGTAAAAAAAATTTTTTTTTTGTTGATACTTCTGGGTGTCTGGAATGGATTAATTCCATTTACATTATTTCTTGTGGGGAAAATGGTTTCGGTTTTGATCAATTTCAGTTTTGGCCAATGGCTCTGAAATGGATTAAACACAGAAACCAAGGGTCCACTGTGTACCAAAGAAAATGGGCTTGCATGAATTACAGTACATATGGGGGTAACATCAGTATTATACATTCCAGCACTGTGGGAGACAGAGCAATACAGTACTACATACGGGTTTATCTTTACATTCTTTTTTTTTTTTTTCAAGGGTGATGTATGAAACTGAGTTTGAAATTAAATTAAAGTGTTTTGGGGGTATATTTAGGGTTTAAACTATAAAAATAGGCATTTTTTTTATTACAGTATCCAGAATTCGCTGTTTTTCCAGATTCATGGGTGGTCTTGGAATGTAACCTGTGAATTTGGGGGGACTACTGTATATATTTCGTGTGGGGTAGTAATCTTCAAAAGGGTTTATTGGTTATAATGGTACAGGCATTGTATTGTTGCTAGCCAAGGCCGAGGGCCTAGATGAGAGTTGGGGAAGTGCATGTTGCTGCTAGTATGTCTGGGGTGTGACCGAGGAGGAAACAGGGTTTCACTCAGCTCTAGGTTTGAACTTGGTCCACCAAATGGCAACACAAGGCCTAGGCAGCATGGCACGAAATACAAGCCCTATAGTGTCAGGGAACAGGAGACATTTGGGTTTAATCCAAGGAAAGAAATAATAAGCCCAGTTCCTTAGATCAAAAACTCCTTACTGGGAACAGGGCACCTGCATATTGTTTAATCTCAAGTAGGCTCTCATAATTTGTGCAATTGGAACTCGCATTGTCAGTGAATTGTGATTTAAATTTTGCTTCCAAGACTAAGAATTTCTCATGGCATTGAGTGGCAAGATATTTCTCCTCTGCATCAAGGGCAAAGCCATTGTTTTTGGAGGGGTGCCTAACTTCACTCCTTGATGTGAGCAACTACACTCATAGTCTGTATGCATCCCATACCATATTCTCATGTTTATTGGTTTATTTATAATCTTTTAATCACCATGTCTTAGTCAAAGGATATTAACTAAGACATCCAAAAAGAATATTCGTGCTAAAGGTGCCAAGCAGAAAATTAAAAATGACACAATGCTAATATAAAAAAACAAAGTAATTGATGTGCTGAGGGATGGTGCATGAGTCATGGTAATGGCATGTATGTTTGGTATTAGAGAATCAACTGTTTATTCACTTCAAGACAGTGAGGTGAAGATAAAACTGTGCAAGTAGGATGGAAAGACTGCACAAGAATTCATTTGCTTTTGTATGGTGTAGCTGTTTTAAAGTGTGCAGTAGTCTGGAAATGAAAAACAGCTACACCTACAGTGGGGAAAGTGCATCTGCTGACCATGTGGTTGCACAAATTTTGTTGCCAAGCTTCAGGAAATTATTTCTGAAGATGGCCATAACCCTAATACAGTGGACCCCCGGTTAACGATATTTTTTCATTCCAGAAGTATGTTCAGGTGCCAGTACTGACCGAATTTGTTCCCATAAGGAATATTGTGAAGTAGATTAGTCCATTTCAGACCCCCAAACATACACGTACAAACGCACTAACATAAATACACTTACATAATTGGTTGCATTGGGAGGTGATCGTTATGCGGGGGTCCACTGTACTGACAAGACCAGAGTATTTTGGAAAGCTCAGTAGGGCCCCATCCACCCACTCTACTTAGTGACGTACTCGTTTACCAGCAACTCGCACTTACGATGGGCTCTGACCAGTATGCATACCTAAATGTATATTAGAGCTAGCTGATTTCCTCTATTCTATTTATTACAGTATACAGTACACTGCTGTATAAACATTTAAAAATATACCAGAAATGTTATAGATGATGCAAAGGTGACA
The DNA here is from genome assembly GCF_026875155.1 of Cherax quadricarinatus. Lineage (NCBI taxonomy): Eukaryota > Metazoa > Arthropoda > Malacostraca > Decapoda > Parastacidae > Cherax > Cherax quadricarinatus. The sequence continues at coordinate 66,567,169 of NC_069413.1, read as the reverse complement.
TTAAAATAATATCAAAGATGGTTGACACATATCAACTACCATTACAGTATACTCCTCACATAGCGATGAATTCGTCTACCAATGTGGTGTTAGGAGCGGAACTCTGTCATTAAATTTTCTTTTTTGCTAAATTTTACTACAAGTATTGTACATGGCCACATCAGCTACACTATTAGGTAAGAAAAATATTATTTTTGAAGTATGAAGAATTTGTGTGTGTGTAAGTACATACATACTCTCCTCTATGTACTAACCTGTGTGTGGTTGCAGGGGTATAATCATAGCTTCTGGCCCCACTCACTCCTTGCCTCTTAGACCCTATTATACCTGTTCTTGAAACTATATATGGAGTCTGCCTCCACCACTTCAGGGTCATTCCACTTTCTGACCATCATGAAATTGAAGAAATGCAATACCTCTTAACATCCCTGTGACTGATGTGTTTCTGACTTCAGACTGTGTCCCTGAACACCTTTTTCCCACCTCTCAAACAACCTGTTCCTGTCTGCTCTATCAGTTACCCCAAGTATTTTGTATGTCATCCCTGGTTATTTTAATATATAGTCCTGCAGTGCTTTTGGAAGAAAAATTCTTATTCCACTTCCTCATGGATATGAAGGGAAAATAATAGTAAAAACTATTAAGAAAAACAAAGAAAACTTAGATGAGTGTGTATACATAAATGTGTACATACATATGTAGTGTGACCTAATTGTAAGTAAAAGTAGCAAGATACACATGTTATCATGTGTGTTTGAGACAAAAAAAAAAAAGATAGCACCCATACCATCATGTAAAACAAATAGAGGGTTCTGTCTTACACTCATTTGGCAGGACAGTAGTACTTCCCTGGGTGATTGCTGTCTACCAACCTACTACATATATATAAGTAAGGTGTAGGCCACATTGACCTGACCAGCTGACAACTGTCAGCAGGGCCGGATTACCGCATAGGCAAACTAGGCATTTGCCTAGGGCCCCGCGCATTTGGGGGCCCCGCGGTCCAAGGGGTTCAGGGGTTCATCCAAGACTGCGCACATGGTGCAAGTGCAAAGGGGTCCCTACCTAAAAAGTTCAAGTGTTTGGAGAGTAAAATTGATTTTTAAAAATTAATCAAAACAAAAATAAATAATGAAATAAAATAAAATAAAAATAAATAAACCTAACCATAGATGGCAACACTCAACACGCCTTTGTTTACATCAGAACAGCTGTGTTTTCCCGCTAATGGGTGAGTATGGGAGATTCCTCTCCAATTTTCTGTAGTAATTACACGTTATCTAGACTTGTACTGTGACAAATTAACTGAAGTGTTGTTGATAGACATTGATGTGTATGGATAAATGTTTGTTTTCGCCTCTAAATGTTAAGGGAGGTACCTGATAGGGTTACTTGACCAGTAAAGACGCATGGACCAGTAAAGACGCATTTTTGGTAAAAATACTATAAAGAAAAACCTAAAAACGCAAACTGACTTCCGTTTGTAGGTTTTAAAAGCACTTTGTCCTGTCTTTAAGTTTTTATCATTTCAATAACAGATCTCAATTGATTGATGTTCTACATCACTTCCGTCGCAAATGCTTAGTTTTCAAGTTGCGATGGAAGTGATGTAGAACATCAATTAATTTACTACATATTTCCCCAGAAACACATAAGCCACATCAGAAAATCGTTGGTTGGGTGAAACTGAAAATTGTCCCTGCATTCTTTAATTCTCATGTCCTTATCTATGGTGGTAGGCCATATATCATGCAAAACATAATGATTAGTTTAGTTATGAAAATGGTAATATAAATACCATTGTGCATTGTTCTTGGACTCAGTATGATTTCTGTTTAAGTAAATTGGAGATCAAGGAGGATGAATTAGTAAAATATTCGTAGCCCAAATCACTAACCTAATCTATGGTAAAAGTTCTGTATATGACTCCTTTCTGGTAACGTTTTGAATTTTTAGATGCGCAGCCAGAGGGAAGGGGGCTACAAGGGCCATATCCTCCCAATTAACAGAAAAAAATATTTAATATAAACAATTCTTTACTTTCTTGAGTTTATATGATTTGATAGTCTTAGGCATGATGCAATGATAACAATAATGGTCAGTGATTTATAAAGGGAATAATAGTGCTATAGTGGTTATGCTGAATATAATAGGTACATGATGTCACTAATAGCCTAATCTAGTAATACTATGCTGTCTTGAGTTTATTCTCTTTAAAATGCATGATTTAACAAGATAGTTATAATGGCTGTTGGTAAATGGTTTTGGTTGTCTTGATGTAACTTTCCCTATTATATTTAATCTAAATAGCCAGAATGTATTTAATTAGACCTTAAACAGGCTCACACCGACCACCCCCCACCCCCAAGCTGGAAGGGGTCGCTTCGCTTACCCGTAACTCATAAGGGGCCCCGCCAATCTGAATAGCCTAGGCGCCGGAGACTTCTTAATCTGGCCCTGACTGTCAGTGATGGTCGATGATGCAACCTGGCCATAATGCCACGGAGTTAGTAGATGGGGAGTTGGGGTACAGTGGACCCCGGTTAACGATATTTTTTCATTCCGTAAGTATGTTCAGGTGCCAGTACTGACCGAATTTATTCCATAAGTATTATTGTGAAGTAGATTAGTCCATTTCAGACCCCCAAACATACACGTACAAACGCACTTACATAAATACACTTACATAATTGGTCGCATTCGGAGGTAATCGTTATGCGGGGGTCCACTGTATTGGGAAAATGGTGGAAATATTTTGAGGAACTGTTAAATATTGATGAAGCAAGGGAGGCAGTAATTTCATGCACTGGCCAGGGAGGTACAACATGTTTTAGGGGTGAAGAAGAGCTGGATGTGTATGTGTGGGGGAGGTGTGTGAGGCATTAAGTAGAATGAAACGGGGTAGAGTAGTTGGAACTGATGGGATCATGACAGAAATGTTAGAAGCAGGGGAGGATATAGTTTTGGAATGGTTGATACTTTTGTTCAATAAAGGAATGAAAGAGGGAAAGGTACCTGTGGATTGGCAGAGAACGTGTATAATTCCTTTATGTAAGGGAAAAGGGGACAAGAGAAATTGTAAAAATTATGGGGAAATAAGTTTACTGAGTTCTAGGTAGTAGGTTGGTAGACAGCAGCTGCCCAGGGAGGAGCTACCATCCTGCAAAGTGAATGTAAAATGAAAGCCTGTAATTGTTTTACATGATGGTAGGATTGCTGGTGTCTTTTTTCTGTCTCGTAAACATGCAAGATTTCAGGTATGTCTGTTGCTTCTACTTAGGCCACACTGTACATGCATGTACAAGCATATATATACACACCCTTCTGGGTTTTCTTCTATTTTCTTACTAGTTCTTGTTCTTATTTCCTCTTATCTCAATGGGGAAGTGGAACAGACTTCTTCCTCTGTAAGCCATGCTTGTCGTAAGAGTAACTAAAATGCCTGTAGCAAGGGCTACTAACCCCTTCTCTTGTATACATTACTAAAGTTAAAAAGAAAAACTTTTGTTTTTAACTTTTTGGGCCACCCTGCCTCAGTGGGACATGGCTGATTTGTTGAAAGAAAGAAGTTTACTGAGTAATGGGGTCGAAGAGGTATGGGGTAGGTTTAAAAATGTAGTGTTAGAGTGTTCAGCAGAAGTTTGTGGTTACAGGAAAGTGGGTGCAGGAGGGAAGAGGAGCGATTGGTGGAATGATGATGTAAAGAGAGTAGTAAGGGAGAAAAAGTTAGCATATGAGAAGTTTTTACAAAGTAGAAGTGATGCAAGGAGGGAAGAGTATATGGAGAAAAAGAGAGAAGTTAAGAGAGTGGTGAAGCAATGTAAAAAGAGAGCAAATGAGAGAGTGGGTGAGATGTTATCAACAAATTTTGTTGAAAATAAGAAAAAAGTTTTGGAGTGAGATTAACAAGTTAAGAAAGCCTAGAGAACAAATGGATTTGTCAGTTAAAAATGGAGAGGAGAGTTATTAAATGGAGAGTTAGAGGTATTGGAAGATGGAAGGAATATTTTGAGGATATTGTTAAATGTTGATGAAGATAGGGAAGCTGTGATTTCGTGTATAGGGCAAGGAGGAATAACATCTTGTAGGAGTGAGGAAGAGCCAGTTGTGAGTGTGGGGGAAGTTCGTGAGGCAGTAGGTAAAATGAAGGGGGTAAGGCAGCGGGATTGATGGGATAAAGATAGAAATGTTAAAAGCAGGTGGGGATATAGTTTTGGAGTGGTTGGTGCAATTATTTAATAAATGTATGGAAGAGGGTAAGGTACCTAGGGATTGGCAGAGAGCATGCATAGTTCCTTTGTATAAAGGCAAAGGGGATAAAAGAGAGTGCAAAAATTATAGGGGGATAAGTCTGTTGAGTGTACCTGGTAAAGTGTATGGTAGAGTTATTAATTGAAAGAAATTAAGACTAAGACGGAGAATAGGATAGCAGATGAACAAGGAGGCTTTAGGAAAGGTAGGGGATGTGTGGACAGGTGTTTACAGTGAAACATATAAGTGAACAGTATTTAGATAAGGCTAAAGAGGTCTTTGTGGCATTTATGGATTTGGAAAAGGCGTATGACAGGGTGGATAGGGGGGCAATGTGGCAGATGTTGCAAGGTATGGTGTAGGAGGTAGGTTACTGAAAGCAGTGAAGAGCTTTTACGAGGATAGTGAGGCTCAAGTTAGAGTATGTAGGAAAGAGGGAAATTTTTTCCCAGTAAAAGTAGGCCTTAGACAAGGATGTGTGATGTCACGTGGTTGTTTAATATATTATAGATGGAGTTGTAAGAGAAGTAAATGCGAGGGTCTTGGCAAGAGGCGTGGAGTTAAAAGATAAAGAATCACACACAAAGTGGGAGTTGTCACAGCTGCTCTTTGCTGATGACACTGTGCTCTTGGAGATTCTGAAGAGAAGTTGCAGGAGATTGGTGGATGAATTTGGTAGGGTGTGCAAAAGAAGAAAATTAAAGGTGAATACAGGAAAGAGTAAGGTTATGAGGATAACAAAAAGATTAGGTGATGAAAGATTGAATATCAGATTGGAGGGAGAGAGTATGGAGGAGGTGAACGTATTCAGATATTTGGGAGTGGACGTGTCAGCGGATGGGTCTATGAAAGATGAGGTGAATCATAGAATTGATGAGGGAAAAGAGTGAGTGGTGCACTTAGGAGTCTGTGGAGACAAAGAACTTTGTCCTTGGAGGCAAAGGAGGGGAATGTATGAGAGTATAGTTTTACCAACGCTCTTATATGGGTGTGAAGCGTGGGTGATGAATGTTGCAGCGAGGAGAAGGCTGGAGGCAGTGGAGATGTCATGTCTGAGGGCAATGTGTGGTGTGAATATAATGCAGAGAATTCGTAGTTTGGAAGTTAGGAGGAGGTGCGGGATTACCAAAACTGTTGTCCAGAGGGCTGAGGAAGGGTTGTTGAGGTGGTTCGGACATGTAGAGAGAATGGAGCGAAACAGAATGACTTCAAGAGTGTATCAGTCTGTAGTGGAAGGAAGGCGGGGTAGGGTCGGCCTAGGAAGGATTGGAGGGAGGGGGTAAAGGAGGTTTTGTGTGCGAGGGGCTTGGACTTCCAGCAGGCATGCGTGAGCGTGTTTTGATAGGAGTGAATGGAGACAAATGGTTTTTAATACTTGACGTGCTGTTGGAGTGTGAGCAAAGTAACATTTATGAAGGGATTCAGGGAAACCGGCAGGCCGGACTTGAGTCCTGGAGATGGGAAGTACAGTGCCTGCACTCTGAAGGAGGGGTGTTAATGTTGCAGTTTAAAAACTGTAGTGTAAAGCACCCTTCTGGCAAGACAGTGATGGAGTGAATGATGGTGAAAGTTTTTCTTTTTCGGGCCACCCTGCCTTGGTGGGAATCGGCCGGTGTGTGATAATAAACCAGGTAAAGTATATGGTTGGGTTATTATTTGAAAGAATTAGAGGAAGACAGAGCATGCTTGCAGATGAACAAGGAGGCTTAGAATGGGTAGGGGATGTGTAGATCAAGTGTTTACATTGAAACATATAAGTGAACAATATTTGGATAAAGGTAGGGATGTTTTCATTGCATTTATGGATTTAGAAAAAGCATATGATAGGGTTGATAGGGGAGCAATGTGGCAGATGTTACAAGTGTATGGAATAGGTAGCTTTACCCTCTTTCATTCTACCCAGTGCCTCACGCACCTTCCCTACACTCACATCCGACTTTTCTTCACTCCTGAAAGATGTTATACCTTCCTGACCAATGCAGGAAATTACTGCCTCTCTCTCTCCATCAACATTTAACAGTTCCTCACAATATTCCTGCAATCTTCCTAGTACCTCCAACTCCCCATCTACTAACTCTCTTATTCTGTTTTTAACTGTCAAATCCATTTGTTCCCTAGGCCTTCCTAACCTGTTAAACTTGCTCCAAGATTTTTTCTTATTCTCAGCAAAATTTTTTGACAACACCTCACCCACTCTGTCATTTGCTCTCCTTTTGCACTCCCTCACCACTTCCTCCCCTCTCTCCTCACCTCTCTTCACCTCTCCCCTCACCTTCCTCACCTTTTCCCCCCCATCTTCCCACCTTTTCCCCTCCCCTCTCTCCTCCCTCTCTCTCTCTCTCTCTCCTCCTCTCTCTCTCTTCTCTCCTCCTCTCTCTCATCTTCTCTCTTCTTTTCCCCTCTTCTTCTCTCTTCTCTCTCTCTCATTCTCTCTCTTCTCTCTCTCATACTCTCTCTCTTCTCTCCTCCATACTCTTTTCCTCTCTCTCTCTCTTCTCTCTCTCCTCTCTCTCTTCTCTTTTTCTCTCTCCTTCTCTTTCTTCTCTCTTCTCTCTTCATACTCTCCTTCTCTCTCATTCTCTCTATATTCTCTTTCTCCCCATACTTCTCTCTCTCTCATACTCTCCCCTTTTTATATTTTCTTTTTTAAAAATCCCTTCTTCTTTTTTCTTTCTTTCCCCTTTTCCTCTTCCCCAAATCCTCCCTTTCTCTTGATTTCCTCTTCCACCTTCTTTCCTTTTTTCCCCTCCTTTTTGATCCCCTCTTTTTCCCCCCCAATTTACCAACTCCAAATTCTCCTTTCCCAATATTTTATTTTTCCCCCCCCAATACTTTATCTTTTCTCCCTTTTTTAAAACTTCCATTCTCCCTCTTTTTTCCATTTTTCCTTTTCCTCTATACTTTCCCCTTTTAAACATCACTTAAAAATACTTTCTTTTAATGAATTTTTTTCTTTTAAACCACACCTTTCCCACAACATCCCCAAAAAAAAAAATCAAAATTTCCTTTTAAAAAAAAATTAAAATTTATACAAGAATTTCTCCCCATTTTGGGTTTTTTTGCCTTTTAAAATAGGTTTAAAAATTTTTTTCCCACCCCCAAATTAAAAAAAACCCTAAAAAAAAAAAACCCAAACATCTATTTTTTAAAAAAATTTTTTATATTTTTTTTAAAAAATTTTTTAATTTTTTTTTTTTTTTAAAAATAAAAAACTCTTAATCCCCCTTTTTACTTGGGGGGCCCGGTTCATTTTTTTTTTCCCCCAAAATTGATATATCCGTTTTGCCCAAAAAAAATAGGAAAATTTTGCCTTTTAACCCCCCAAAAAAAATTTCCCCCCAATACTAAATAACTTCTTTGCACGGGGGAAAATCTTTAGCGGGGGCCAAAATTTAAAAAAAAGTCCCCCTTAAAAATTTTAAAAATTCCAGAGAATGTTTCCCCATGACCGAATTTTTTTTCCTTTAAGGGAATTTTGTAATGGGAAGTCCTTTCAACCCCAAAAATAACGAAAAGGTTTAATAAAAAAAAAGGCCCAGGGGTGCTTAATATTATTCTTATTATAAATATTTTATATTATATATATTTTTATATATATATAAAAAAAATTATATATTTATTAAATAATAATTAAAATTTTTTATTATATATTTTTAAAATTAAATTTTTTTATAATTTTAATATTATTTTTAAATAATATATTTAATATAATAATTAATTTATATATTTATATTTATATAAAATATATAATTATATATAATATATAAAAATATATAAATATATATATATTTTTTTTAAATTTATTTTAAATATATATATAATATATAAAATATAAAAATATCTTTTAAAACTGTAGTATGACCAAGTGTAAGGAAAAAGTGCAAGATGTCCTAAAACTTGCATGTATAGGACAAAAAAGGGGGGGGGGGACACCGCAATTCCCAAAATTTTAAAAATTAAATTTTTTTTAATTTTGGAGGAGGGTTTGTACCTCCCTGGCTTTGTGTCTGCCACCTACTATCCTTTTTTTTTTTTTTTTTTTTTTTTTTTTTTTTTTTTCAAGCCCGGCTGTATCCTCCCAAGGGGCGGGGTGACCAAAAATAAAAAAATTTATTATTATTTTATTTTATTAACACATCTTTTTTCCCCAAGGCGGGGTGGCCCAAAAAAAAAAAAAATTTCACTCATTCCTCCATCACTGTCCCGCCGAGGCATGTTTCACTACAGTTTTAAAAATGCAAATTAAAAACCCTCCCTTTAAGTGCCAGCACTGTACTTCCCACTCCGGAATCAAGTCCGCCTGCCAGTTTCCCCAATCCCTTCATAAATGTTACCCTTGCTTAATAAAGCACACCGGCCCAAAAACCCTTTGTCCCTTTTGCTCCTATCTAACGCGCTCCAAAATGCTTTCTGGAAATACCCCCCCGCACACAAAACCTCCTTTACCCCCACTCCAACCCTTTCCAGGCCGACCCCACCCCGTTCCCTCCCTAAGATTTATCACTCTGTATTTGTTTCGTTCTCCTCTCTAGATGTCCATACCACCCGTAAACCCTCCTCAGCTCTTGGATAATAGTTTTGGGAATCCGTACCTCCTCCTAATCTCCAAAATACAGATTCTTGCATTATATTCACACCAACATTGCCCTCGACATAAACTTACTGCCCCCCGCCTTCTCCTTGTTGCAACATTCCCATCTTGCCTCGCCCCATACAAAAGCGTTGATTTAACTATCTCTAACATTCCCCCCTTTGCTTTCATGGATAAACTTTTGTCTCCCGACTCCTCAGGCATACTCGCCTTTTTCCCTCGTATTCTGTGATTCACCCCATTTTCTAGACCCATTGCTGACATGTCCACTCCCAAAAAATTTGAAAACATTTACCCCCTCCTACTCCCCCCATTCTGATATCCCAAACTTCCGTTACCTAATTTTTTTTGTTATCCTCATACCCAAAATCTTTCCTGTATTTACTTTTAATTTCCCTTTTTTTACATACCCCACCAAACTCATCAACCAATTCTGCAACTTCCTTCAAATCTCCCAAAAAATACGTGCCATCAGCAAAGAGAACTGTACAACTCCTACTTTGTGTTAAATTTTTGCCTTTTAACCCCCCCACCCTTGCCAAAACCTGAGATTCATTACCTTAAACTCCATCTGCAAAATATTGAACAACCATGGTGACATCACACATCCCCGTCTAAAGGCCCACTTTTATGGGGAGTAATCCCTCTCGCACAACTCTAACCTGAGCCCCACTATCCTGTAAAGACTTTCACTACTTTCAATAACCTATTCCTTTTCCTCATTTGCAACATCTGCCACTTTGCCCCATATCCCCCTACATACCAAGGTGACCCCCAAAAAAAAAAAAAAACCTATCTTCAACCTTTCACCTCATTCATAATAATTCGTTTTTTCAGAGGCGTTCAGTATGAAGTTTAAAAGACTCCAACAGCCCAAAATTTCAAACCCCTCCTTTAAAGTGCAGGCATTGTACTTCCCACCCCCAGGGCCAAGCAGCTAACCAGTTTCCCTTGAATCCTTCACAAAAATTTTCCCTGCTCACCTAACAAATAGTCGGTCCCCTAACCATTCATCTCCCTTCACTTTATCAAAAACACTCACCAACTGTTTAAAGTCCAAGACCTTGCCCACAAGCCTCCTTTACCTCCCCCTCCAAACCTTTCCTTCGACCCCCATCCGCCTTCTTCCCCCTACAGATTATACGCTCTTTAGTTATTATTATTTTTTTTACTATAAACTGAACAAGTGTTCCAAATTTGTGGCGAATATTAAGTTTAATCAGACAAAACACTTAAAATTTTGCACATTAAGAATCTTCACCGTTTTGTGCATACACTTTAGCATTTAAAATTTAAAGTACGTTTTTCAGAATGACGAAATACGAATATAAAAAGCAGCAAATCCTTACCTTTATACCTTGGAAAAAAGTTTTGAGGTTCACTACTTCGGAGCCCGGCCAAAAGCCAGGCTTGTTGGTGCTTGCCTGGCCAACCAGGCTGTTGCTGCTGGAGGCCCGCTGCCCCACATATCCATCATAGCCAGGTTGATTTGGCACCGGTGAAGATACTTGTCCAGTTTCCTCTTGAAGGCTTCTACACTTGTTCCAGCCATGTTTCTGATATCTTCTGGTAAGATATTGAATAGTCTGGGACCCCAGATGTTGATACAGTGTTCCCTTATTGTCCCCACTACACCCCAGCTCCTCACTGGATTTATTTTACACTTCCTCCCATATCTATCACTCCAGTATGTTGTTATGGCAGTGTGCAGATTTAGGACCAGGCCCTCGAGTACTTTCCAGGTACAGTGGACCCCCTGCTTTTAGCCAGTGCAGAAATCGGCTAATTCAGAAATTGAGCACTTTTTTTTGGTGAAATTTCCCCCTGGATTTCGTGCATCCGCTTGGAAATCATTGGTACCAGACATGTTCACCTGGGCCGCTCGTGACTCCCTCTTGGGCACATTATATGTCTTATTTAGGTTGATGTAGACATTTTCATTAATCCGTCTATGATATTTTCTTCAAAATTATAGAAGAAACACATTACATAGCATATAGCATATAAGCATATAGCATATAAGCATATCATATAAACATGCAATGTTTACATGCTATCGAGTGGTGAGTCGGGTGGAGGGTAAACATTACGTTTTCTCTGATCAAGCGTTAGAGAAAACTGTGAATCTGGCATCTGGTCAGTCATCGCCCTTAATGTGCATTTGTTTACAGTTCTCAGCATGAATTATTCATTACTTCTCTCTTTGTTTATGATGGCATCTAAAGGTAGTTGTTAGAAACGATTACACTCAGTGAACATGGTATGTTGATGGTAATAATATGGCTGTGTTCTGCAGTGTAGGTAGCCGGTAGGTATAGCTCAGAGGAACTACATACATGTACCTACATCTGCCAGCTACCTACACTGACTTCCTTCAAATAAATACTACTCGCCTCTCGCCCTACATTAAGACTACAAATATTTTAAAGGTAAGTAATGAACGTACTAACCACTGAAGAGCTGCAACACGTATCTCTCTCTCTCCTCCACTCCAGTGAGTACATGTTCAAGACTTGAAGGCATTCCCAGTAATTTAGGTGCTTTACTGGCTAAGTGTGAGCCATAAACGATCTCTGTATTTGTCCCAGCTCTGATATTTCTCCTGCTTTGAATGGGGCTGTCAGCACTGAGCAGAATTCTAAATAAAGGAGCACTAGTGATTTGAAGTGTCACCATTGGCATTATTTCCCTTGTTTTGAAAGTTCTCATTACCCACCCCATCATCTTCCTGGCTGACGTGATCTTTGTCTTGTTATGGTCTTTAAAAGAAAGGTCAGCTGACATAATTGTTCCCAGGTCTTTTACATGTTCCTTTCATTCTATTTGGTGACCCTCTTGAATTGTGTATATAGTGTTCCTTTTGAGTTCTTCATTCTTTCCATATCTAAGCAGCTGGAACTTATCACCATTAAATGTCATGTTGTTCTCCACTGCCCATTGGAAACCTTGTTTATGTCTTCCTGTAATTTTTCAGTATCCTCTACCATAGTGACTTTGATGATTATTTTAGTGTCATCTGCAAATGATGATATAAAAGTGTGACGGGTGTTTTTATCTATGTCTGCTATGTGGATGAGAAAGAGCAGAGGTGCCAGGATAGTGCCTTGGGGCACTGAGCTTTTTACCTCGCTGATGCCGGATCTTGCTCTGTTTACTGCTACTTTTTGTGTTCTGTCTTAAGAACCCAAAAATCCATCTGCCTACCTTCCCCATAATGCCCATGGCCCTCATTTTGTGCACTATTACCCCATGATTGCGTTTGTCAAACAGCTTTGCAAAATCTGTGTAAATCACATCTGTTTTGGTCGCCGTCCAACTCCTCCATAATTCTGTCATAATGGTTCAGCAGCTGTGACAGGTGTTATCGTCCTGTTCTAAAACCATGCTGGTTCAGGTTATGCTGGTCCATGAAATTTGTAATCTGCCGTCTCATCACTCTTTCGAAGATTTTTATGATGCAAGAAGTTAGGGCTACTGGTCTATAATTTTTAGCTTGTGCTATACTACCTCCCTTATGCAAAGGAGCTATGTCTGTACTCTTTAAGGCCTCTGGTATTTCACTGAGATCTAAACTCTTTTCTCCAAAGAATACTGAGGGCTCATGCTAATGGTACTTTGCACTTCTTTATAAATGGGGCATTCCATGAATCTGTTAAGTACAAGGACACAAATGCAAAAAATTTATTGTGGCAATGTTTCGCTCTCCAGGAGCTTTATCAAGCCGTTACAAACAATACATGGACACAGGGCATATATTTAGAAATTTAGCATACATACAGAGGCACAAAAAAAATACAGGTAAGAGCAGCATGCCAAAGCCACTTATATGTATAGCATTACGGGCTGGCTTAAAATTAACTTAAGATTAACTAAGCAATGATGAAATCAGTGATAAGACATTATTGTAAACAGATAACTATAAAGCACAAATGAGTATTACAAAGACAGGTCATATGGTTGCATGCATTGCTGTTCATTCAGTAGAATGGAGTATTCTGTTAGGTAGTGTATTTAAAAAAAAAACAAAGTTAGATTGGGTCCTAGGTTTAACATTTGTGTGATATAATTGTGAGTAACATATAGGATATACAATTTATAAGGTTCAGTTATTCAGTATTTATTTGGTTTTGAGTGAGTAAGTGATCTTTGAGAAGAGACTTGAATTTATAAACAGGTAGTGTTTCTTTTATATTTACAGGTAATGAATTCCAGATTTTAGGGCCTTTATGTGCATTGAGTTTTTGCATAGCATGAGATGGACACGAGGAACATCAAAGAGTGATCTGTGCCTTGTGTTATGGTCATGTGTTCTGTTGAGGTTGGCAAGGAGATGTTTGAGGGGAGGGTTAATATCAGAGTTAAGTGTTCTATGTATGTAATAGGTGCAATAATAAGTATGGATGTTTTGTATGGTGAGTAGGTTGAGTGTTTTGAATATTGGTGGAGTGTGTTGCCTGTAGTGAGAATTTATCATTCTAACTGCAGCCTTTTGTTGGGTAATTAGTGGTCTGAGATGGTTAATTGTTTGTTGAGCCCCATGCACAAATTCCATAAGTGAGATAGGGGTAAATAAGAGAGTGATAAAGGGCCAGGAGGGCTGACTGTGGAACATAGTACCGTATCTTCGATAGTATGCCTACAGTCTTGGAAATTTTCTTAGAAAATTTGTTGTACATGTGTAGAAATTTGAGTCTATTATCGAGGTGGATTCCTAAGAATTTTCCCTCTGTTAGCTTTGTGATAGGTGATCCGTTTATCGTTATGTTAAGAGGTACATCTGTAGCTCTGTTACCAAACTGAATGAAGTAGGTTTTGTCAATGTTTAGTGTAAGTTTGTTAGTCCTCATCCAGGTAGAAATTTTCTGTAATTCGATGTTTACAGTATTGGCTAGCGTGACTGGGCTCGGGTGAGAGAAGACGTATGTAGTGTCATCTGCAAAAAGTGTGGGTTTGAGTAATTGCGAAACATTTGGTAGGTCATTTATGTATAGGAGAAAGAGAAGAGGGCCAAGGACACTTCCCTGTGGGACACCAACTGTAATTGGTTGTGCGGAAGAGCTTGTCCCATTTGCGTACACATATTGGCTTCTGTTGCTGAGGTAAGACTTGAGGTAGTTGAGGGAGTGCCCTCTAATACCATAGTGTGACAATTTTACGTGGAGCAAGTCATGGTCAACTGTATCAAAAGCTTTATGTAAGTCAATGAAGATCCCCAGTGGGACTTCTTTTTTCTCTATTGCAGTGTATATATGTTCTAGCATGTGTATAATAGCATCATTAGTATTTTTATTAGGCCTGAATCCAAATTGGCAGGGGTTGAGAATGTTTAGGGAGATGAGGTAGGAGTAGATTCGTTTATGAATTAATTTTTCGAAGATTTTTGAGAGAGGGTGTAAATTGGATATTGGCCTATAGTTATTCAACTCTGTTTGGTCTCCTCCTTTATGGATCGGGGTGACCCTTGCTATTTTGAGAACTGTAGGGAAGGTGGAGGATTCAATGGATTTGCTAAAGAGTGTTGCAATGATTGGTGATAGTACTTGTGACGCTTTTTTGTATATAAAGGGTGGTAAGGTATTTAAATCTCCTGCCCTGTTTTTCAGTGCGTTGATAATAAGGGAGACTTCGTATGGGTTAGTCGTAGCTAGGAACAGTGTGTTCGGGTAGTTGCCAGTGAGGTAGTCATTTGGTGGGGTATCTGAGCTTGGGATTTTATTGGCAAGGTTTTGACCTATAGTGGAGAAGAAATCATTGAGTCTGTTTGCTGTTGCTGTTGGTGGGAGTTGGGGTTCATCTGATTTTGCTAATTTTATTTCGCTATGTCGTGATATCTTTTTTGTTCCCAGAATTTCTGATAGGGTCTTCCAGGTCTTTTTTATATCACCTCGTAAGTTGGATAATCTGTTCTCATAATACAATTTTTTTTGCCCTTCTTATCAGGCTGGTTAGGAATGACGAGTAACGTTTTGTTTGGTCTCTGGTTATGTGACCCATTCTGTACTGTTTTTCATATCGGTGTTTTGTATTTATGGATTTGAGAATGCTGGGTGTTAGCCAGGGACTGTTCAGTCTCTTAGCTGTCATCTGTTTAGTTTTTTTAGGGCAGTGCTTGTTATAAAGGTATTGGGTCTTTTTTAGAAAATTATTAAAACATTCGTCAATATCTGTATAGATTTCTAGCTCAGTGTGCCAGTCAATGTTTGTTACTGCTGTTGTGAAGTTATTAATGGCTGCCTCATTGTGAAGTCTGAAGGTGACTTTAGTCTTTAGGCTTAGAGTGAGGTGTAATACTAGTGGGAGTAGTTGTAATATTAGTTGTTGTTGTGATAATACAGTATGGTAGAACAATCAACTGGCACATGAGCAAAAGGTTATAAAAGCTATTACTTGGGTACCATAAAAATAGGTTAGACAAATATTGGTGGTTGGATTTGAGAAGGTCTGATCAGTGTTCCTCCTCTGTAATGTACTTGTGTAGTATTAGCAGCAGAGACTATGTGATGGCAGGGTTTACTGTTTTTAGGATGATTCTAGCTAAGGCCTCAGAGATAATGAAGCTGCCTTTGCTTTGTTTAATGTTAGAAACGGTGATTAATGCTGATTCAAGGCACTTTGCGTCTGCGGAAATTAGGTTCTTTGATCACTTATCGGGCGTCCCTGAATTTCATGAGATGATTAGTGGAATTTCAGTGTTGTATGCAGGCGTTGTTCAAGTTATTGTTCCTACATGCATTAATGTGTTCATTGAGGCGTGTTTCAAGGTTTCTCGCTGTTTCACGTACATAAATCCTGTCACAGCCTCCACAGGGTATAGTGTAAACCCCTGCATTGACTGCTTCACGGTGCTTGGATTTTGTCCTGGTTAGATCTTTTATTAAAGTGCTGGATGCCATGGCGACTCTAGTGTTAGCTTGTGCTAATACTTTAGAAACGTTCAATGCAACTTGGCTGTTGGGAAGAATTATAACTTTGTTAGGAGTGGTGTTGGTGTGTGCAGAACTAAAGATCTGAAGAGCTCTTTTCTTGCAGTCTTTGATGAAAGAGGAAAGAAAATGTTTATCAGTGAAGGTTTGGTGAATGTATGTACATTCCTTGTCAAGAAACTCAGGACTACAAATTCAGTATGCTCTTAGGAAAAATTCAATGATGATGCCTCTTTTGATCTTAGTATCTTGACTGGAATAGAAGTGTGCGAGATAATTTTTATTTGTAGGTTTCCAGTAAACTCGAAATCTTAGATTGTTATCTACTTTGTGAATGAGGATGTCTAGAAAAGGTAGCTTGTCATTGGACTCTTCTTCTAGTGTAAACTGGATTGCCAGTTCAGCTGCGTTGAGCCTTGCCTGAAAATTCTGTACATCAAAATGTTTGGGAGTTATTAAGAGGACGTCATCCACGTAATGTAACCAAGTGACGCATGAGGGGATGATATTGGCTGAGTGTTAAGCTTCTAGGTGTCCCATGTACAAATTGGCTAAGATGGCACTGATGGGGGACCCCATTCCCATGCCATAGGTTTGTTTGTAGAGCCTGTTATTGAAAGAAAAACAGTTGAAATTAACGTAGAGCTCAGTCAGGTCAACAGAATCTCCAGGAGGGAGAGGAAGATTAAGGTCCTGACTGACTTTACGTTGTAGAACATCGATGGCTTGTGTGGTAGGTACAGTGGTCCCCCGCTTTTCGTAGTTCCCGGCAATCGTAAAATTCGCCAATCATAGAGGTATTTTCGTATAAACATGGACTCGCTTTTCATAGGTTGACTTGCGAGTCGTAGTTCGTCCGGGACGCGTACCCACGGCGTGAGCCAGGGCGGCAGCCAGTCTCGCATTGTTTACCAGTGAGCGAAGGTCCCCTCACGTGCTCCAGCGAAATATTTCATAATATTCCATGGCTCCAAAGAAAGCTCCTAGTGCCAAGCTTGTGGTAAAGAAGGTGAGAAATACAATTGAATTTAAGAAAACCATCATTGAACAATATGAAAGTGGTACAAGTGTGGCCGAACTGTCCAGGATGTATAAGAAACCCTACACAACCTTATGCTCCATAGTGGCCAAGAAAAATTAAATAAAGGATGCTGTTGTTGCAAAGGGAGTAACTACGCTGACAAAAATGAGATCACCAGTACTGGAAGAGGTTGAGAAGTTATTATTGGTGTGGATAAATGAGAAACAATTAGCAGGAGATACTCTTATGACTTCGTTTATTTGTGAAAAGGCTAGGCAGTTGCATGAAGATTTGGTAAAGAAATTGCCTGCAAATAGTGGTGAAGTGAGTGAATTTAAGGCCAGCAAAGGCTGGTTTGAGAGATTTAAGAACCGTACTGGCATACACAGTGTGGTAAGGCATGGTGAGGCTGCCAGTTCGGACCACAAGGCGGCTGAAAAATATGTGCATGAATTCCAGGAGTACATAGAGGCTGAAGGACTGAAACCTGAACAAGTGTTCAATTGTGACTAAACAGGCCTCTTTTGGAAGAAAATGCCAAAGAGGACCTTCATTACACAAGAGGAAAAGGCAGTGCCAGGACACAAGCCTATGAAAGACAGGCTGACGCTAATGTTCTGTGCTAATGCTAGTGGGGATTTCAAAGTGAAGCCATTACTAGTGTACCATTCTGAAAATCCCAGAGTGTTCAGGAAAAACAATGTTATGAAGAGTAAATTGTGTGTGTTTTGGAAATCTAATAGTAAGGCATGGGTCACGAGGGAAATTTTCGTCGAGTGGTTCAATGAAGTGTTTGGCCCTAGTGTGAAGGAGTATCTCCTGGAAAAGAAATTGGATCTCGAGTGCCTGCTAGTAATGGACAATGCACCTGCTCATCCTCCAAACTTGGATGACCTAATTTTCGAGGAGTTTGGGTTCATCACAGTAAAGTTCTTGCCCCCGAATACCACTCCTCTCCTCCAACCCATGGACCAGCAGGTTATTGCAAACTTTAAAAAACTCTACACAAAAGCAATGTTTCACAGGTGCTTGAATGTGACCACAGACACTCACTTGACCCTAAGGGAATTTTGGAGAGAACACTTCAGCATCCTCCACTGCATAATCCTTATAGGTATGGCTTGGGAGGGAGTGACTACCAGGACTTTGAACTCTGCCAGGGGAAAATTGTGGCCAGATTGTGTCGACAAGAGGGATTTTGAAGAATTTGGGACTGACCCTAATGAGCCTATGTCTGTTGTAAAATCAATTGTGGCACTGGGGAGTTCCATGGGGTTGGATGTGAGTTTGGAGGATGTGGAAGAATTGGTGGAAGACCACAATGAAGAGCTCACCACTGAGGAGCTGCAAGAGCTTCAGCAGGAAGAGCAACACATCGCAGCTCAAAATCTTGCTGCAGAGGAGGAAGAGAGATGGAAGAAGGTGCCTTCTTCAGAAATTAAAGAGATTTTTACTATGTGGGGTAAGATGGAAAGCTTTATGGAGAAACTTCACCCTAACAAGGTTGTTGCAAGCCAGGTTGGCAACATGTAGAGTGACAAAGTCTTGGGCCATTTTAGGGAAGTGTTAAAGAGACGCCAGAAACAGAGCTCTCTCCACAGTTATTTTGTGAGACAGGACTCCAGTGACTCTCAAGGTGGTCCTAGTGGCATTAAGAAACAGAGAAGAGAAGCAACCCCAGAAAAGCAAATGGTACCTGAGGTGTTGATGGAAGGGGATTCCCCTTCCAAACTATAAACAATCCACTCTCTCTCCTCCTCCAGTCTCCCATACACTAAGAAGAATCTCCAATAAAGGTAAGTGTTATGCTGTTAATGTTTCATTCATCATTTCACATTGTATTGTTTATGTACTACATGCATATTTTACGTTAAAAAATTTTTTGTTTTAATACTTCTGGGTGTCAGGAACGGATTAATTGTATTTACATTATTTCTTATGAGGAAAATTGATTCGTAAATCGTAAATTTCGTTTATGGTAACGGCTCCAGGAACGGATTAATTACGAACAACAAGGGACCACTGTACTTTAGTGAAGAGGGAAATCACGTCAGAACTGCTTTTTCTTGTTTCGGATGCGGTTGAAAAGGTCACCTGAATGTTTAAGATGAGCGGAGCTGATGGTTCCCAGAAGGCAGGAAAGATGTTTGGCAAGAACTCTGGCTAAATTGTGTGGTGCACTGCCTATACCTGATGTGATTGATCTGAGAGGAATATTATGTTTATGGGTCTTGGTAAACCATACATGTGTGCTGGTTTACGGTTGCTGGGTATCAAGTACAGAAGTTTCTTCCCTTCACTATTGCATTTCAGTATTTGTCTGGTTTTGTATAGGAAATCTTTGGTGAGTGTCTGCCACTGTTGTGTGTTCATGGGTCCATGTGTGGACTGGTTATTCAAAAGGTCCATCATTTTGGTGGTGTATTCACTGGTGACGAGTATGACGACTCCACCTCCTTTGTCAGCAGTGGTGACAATAATATTTGGGTCATTAGCAAGGTCCTTCAGAGCATTGATATAACACCTGGGAAGATTAGTAGAAGGCTCGTATAAAACTGCAGTGAGAATGCCCTGTATATAACCCTTCTGGAAGTTACTGTCACTGTGTCTGTGGTTTCTGGTGACTAAGTTCAGTTGATGGTTTGGTTTGCGTAGGTTAGTGGTAAATTTGAGACCCAGACTAAGCGCTTTTTTCTCATAATCAGTTAAGGTGTGTGACAATAGGTTGTTTATCAAGGATTCTCTTCCTATTTCCTTCCATCGACTGTTAGTGCAGAGGTACTGAAGCTTGCAATTGAGTTTAATCTTCTGCTGGAGGTTGGCTGTGGTGACTGTGCTGAGAATATGCTCAGCAGTGTGGTGGTCTATCTGAAGATTGGCCCTCGTATTTCTTGCAGTTTCAAAGGTTTCCTTAGCATATTCAGTTAAGTAAGCTTGGGCAGCTGGAGAGAAAGGGTATTTGGAGTTGGAAATATACAAACTTGTGCAATGAGTAACCCAGGTTGTGACCTAAAAAGAACGACAAATAGGTCAGAACAGCTAAACAAGACAGAAAAGCTGAGCGAGTGGATTGAGCAAAAAAGTGCACCACTTAACCCTTTGACTGTTTCTGGTCGTATATATACCTCTTATAAGCCAATGTGTTCACGTATATATACTCAAAAATTCTAGCAGCTTCAAATCAAGCAGGAGAAAGCTGGTAGGCCCACATGTGAGAGAATGGGTCTGTGTGATCAGTGTGCACTGTATAAAAAAACCTACAGCATGCAGTGCATAATGAGAAGAAAAAAACTCCGACCATGTTTTTGGATTAAAATGCTGACTTTGAGGTGTATTTTTGTATAGTATTTATGGTTGTATTCTCGTTTTCTTGGTCTCGTTGGATAGAATGGAAAACATATTACAGAAATAGAGATGATTTTGATTGGTTTTACTATGAAAAGGACCTTGAAATGGAGCTCAAAGTAGGGGAAATGTTTGATTTTTGCCGATGTTCAGGAGTAAACAAATGAAGTCATTGTCTAATAAATGTCCAACTAGCCATTCTAATATGCAGTCATGAATGGGTTGACATTATTTGTACAATTATTACAGTATTGCAGTAGTCTGCATAACAGTAAATCTTCTATTCTTTTTGTTTGAATAAAAATTCAAAATAGAAAGCAAGAGTAATATCAGAGGGGCCTGGAGATGTGACTGATGAACAAATAAAATGTTATTTTAGAGCCAGGAATGTCTGCATTGTTCATTCTGGACCCTATTTTGAAATTTTCATATTTTTTAATTTGTGTGAAATTGGCCAAATTGCCAATTTCTGACCATTTTATTGGGTAGTTTCTTGTACTCAGTCGATAGAACAAATGGAGTTCTAGAGAAATAGCTATGAGTTTGGTCAACTGGAACAATGGAATTAGCCGAAAATAGGGCTCAGAGTGAGCAATATCGCCGATTCGTAAATATTGCCGAGGTCGCTAACTTTACCAGAGCGTAATTCCATAAGTTTTCCATCAAATTTCGTATTTTGGCGTTATTACCATCGGGAAAAGATTCTCTATCATTTCATAAGATTTTTTTTTTTCCTCCAAATATTTTGCGACACCAGGAGACACCTCAGGATTTGGGGTTGCGACAGTCAAAGGATTAATTTCATCTTAATAAGGGGAAAAAGCTTTATAGTACTAAAAAGTGTGTGATGAGGAAGGGACGCCTGAAACAAGTGTTTGTTTAGTACAGGGTAGTTCCACAAGTTCAAATTGCACAATTGATTCCATAATATTAAGTTTTGAGGTAAAAGTGTTTCTGCTGACTACACTGCTGCAGGGAATTTTCCCTGCTGAGTTACAGGAAATTATTTCTGAGGGTGACTACAAGTCACAGCAAGTGTTTAATACTGACGAAGTGAGTCTTTATTGGAACAAGTGCATAAATTGAGTGATCCAGTCAACATTAACCCTTTCAGGGTCCATGCCGTAGTTCTACGGCTTTGAGTTGAGGGTCCAAACCGTAGATCTATGCCATGAGCTCAGCTCACTCTGATAAGCTGTGAGCGGTAAATTTGGGCTTAGATATGAAAGAATACATCTATGTGGTATGTGTGCACCACATAAAACAAATCCTTCAGCTCATAGTGCATAATGAGAGAAAAAACTGAGACTAATTTTCGATTAAAAGAGCAAATTTGCAGTGTTTTTTCGTATGTTTTTTATAGTTGTATTTGCGATTTCTTGGTCTCATTTGATAGAACGGAAGATATATTACAGAAATAGAGATGATTTTGATTGGTTTTAGTACTGGAAATGGCTTGAAACTGAGCTCAACGTAGCAGAAATGTTAAATTTTTGCCGATGTTCAAGAGTAAACAAATGACCTCACACATCTAATACACACCAGCTGGTGGGTCTGATATACATTCACAAATATGGTAATATTATTTATACAATTATTACAGTATTGCATAACAGTAAATCTTCTATATTTTGGTTTGAATAAAAATTCATTATGTGAATAAAAAATCTAAATGAAATTCATTTGTAAAGCCTGAAAACATAACTGATGAACAGAGGAAATGTTAGTTTAGTGCCAGGAATGCCTGCATTGTTTATTCTGGACCCTATTTTGAAATTGGAATACTATTTTGAACTTTGCGTTAAATTGGCAAAATTACCAATTTCCGATAACTTTATTTTGTAGTGGAAACATTTGACTTGGCGATTTCATGTGCTCACTCGATAGAATAGAAGTAATACTAGCGAAATAGCTAAGAATTTGGTCAACTGGATTAATGTAATTGGCCTAAAATGGGAGTCAAAGTCGGGAAAATTGCTGATGCGTAAATATCGCTGACACGTCAAAATTTGAAAGAGCGTAATTTCGTCAATTTTCCTTCAAATTTCGTACTTTTTGTTTTATTACCTTCAGAAAAAGATTCTCTATCATTTCATAAGAAAAAATAACAAAAATTTGTTTTTGAAAATTCTTGGACCCTGGTGCACACTTTGAAATTTGGCCTCTGGACCCTGAAAGGGTTAAATCAAGGCTGGGGAGTCATGACCTAGTGTGGTAAATATTTTCACAGGTTTTCCTTCACTTGGGAGTCAAGTGCTGCAAATTGTTTAGCTGGCTAGTAGATTGTCAGTTGAGGGCTTTGAAGATATGCAGGAAGATGTGAATGAACTGTTAGATGATGAAGAAAGGAGTCCAGAGACGTCAGAGTTCATTGACTAGGTACAAGGGAGGCAGATAACTGAGGAAGAAAAACATCTAATGTTGCAACAGTAAAAAGTTGCATATTGCTGCTAAACTAGCAGACTTTTTTCACTGAAGATAACCCTGACAAATCCAGAAGCACTGCTCTGCATTGGGGTCTAGAGCAGCTGATGATGCCTTACCATCTACTGTATAAAGTACTGCTGGGCAAGAGAGACCAGAGATGCATTAAAGAATTTCTCAGTACTCCAGTACAACTGTCAACGTCAGTGCAAGAGCCTCAACTTCCACTTCGGTCCAGTAGGGCTACACCTAACAAAATCATTGACATGCACCAGCAACCAGACTTTAAGGTAAGAAGTAATATTTATGTAATCTTTGAATCCTTAAAGTATTTTATTAAATATTATGCATCACTTTAGATCACTTCATCCACATACATTATTATCATAGTTTTTTTTTACAATTTAGAAACCTATAAAAATTTAGTTGGCTTTGTTGGGGGTCTAATAAATGTAAACTTATTTTCTTTATATGCTATTTAGTTCAGTTTACACTTTTTTTATTATTATACACTGTTTCCAGGAATGTAACTACTGTGTTATCCGACAGTCTACTGCATCAGACTTTTCTGAGGTTTTTCATAACCTTGTCTCATCTCTGGATATCAACCAAGACTCCCAAGAGAAATACTATCTTTGTTGGTAGCAAATCACTCATGAGGCATTTAGGTCACAGTGTGTCCCTTTTATGCCTTCATGAGTGTATTTTCACTGTGGAGGACACTGAGCAAGATGGTAATTTTTACCTCCT
Source organism: Cherax quadricarinatus (assembly GCF_026875155.1). Classification (NCBI taxonomy): domain Eukaryota; kingdom Metazoa; phylum Arthropoda; class Malacostraca; order Decapoda; family Parastacidae; genus Cherax; species Cherax quadricarinatus. The sequence goes on along the minus strand of NC_069413.1, from coordinate 66,543,864 downwards.
ATAATCTACTATCAACAGCCTTGTCACAATACACAGACATTCCTTTCTCAGCTCTAGCTGTGGTACTGTCCTTGTACCATTATCCAACAAGACTTTTACAATGCAACCTGGACATTCAAGAGCAATTTGAGCTTCAAACCCTCCCAGTCACTGAAGTAGAAACTTATCTGCACCCTTCCCAGTGATGGGGAAGTCATCCTCCCAACATTGCTAAACTAACCTTCAGCTGCTGGGAGTTTCCAGCTTCCGTTTGTATAGTGGGGTAACGCTTACAGGTGTGAGAATTGCTCCCTACTCAACAATGCAGATATTGCTGGCACTTTGACCACCCAGCCACTGGCAGAATGCTCAGTCTACAGTGTAGCAGATCATCATAAGCCATCCTGTTGCCTGCCTCCCAATTTTCTTCATTGTGGTGAAGCTCATCCTGTGCACTCCCATTGATGCTGTCTTTGAGAGAATGTGAAATCTATTTTCTTGGGAATGGAAGGGACTTTTATATGCTGTGGCAGTGACTTTAAGGAAGATTTCCATGGCTCTCCTGCTCCAGAGTGCAGTGGGTTTTAACCCTGGGTTGCAACCCAAAATTGGGTCATAAGCTATTGAATTGGGTTGCCAAGGGACTAAGATTTTATTTTTATTGTTACTATTATAACAATTGCTATTACTTCCAGTGTTATTTCATAACTAGCATTAAGTAATTATTTCTGTTTTCTTTTCAGGTTGGTTACTTCATTCTTAGAAATTATGACTAAAAGGCAGCACGTACAAGGACGAATATCTCAATCTTGGCTTCACACACATCACTCAATGTGGCAGTCTCAAGCAGTGAGCCATTTAAGTAGAACAAGCTTGGAAGGAAAGGACAGTGAACAGAGAGCAGAGTTTCCTTGACAGGAAAGAACTGGAACTACAGAGATTGGATAATCCTACCAACACAGTTGTTTACTCTGCATGGCAAGCAGTATTTGATTCATACCTTGTAGCTTGGAGGATTGCACAAATAAAGAAGCTATACATTGGTGAGGAATTGGTAAAACCAGCAGCACTCAGAATGGTGTGGACACAAAATTGCGAACAAAATTGTGTGCAAACAAAATTGAACTGATATCTCTGTCAAATGACAATTAGTCAACAAATTAAGAACATGTCATGAGATATAAAAGACCAAGTGATTGCAGCCTTTAAAATTGCTGACAGTTAGTCTCCAGTGGAAAGCATTCACATGTGTTAATGATGGCTTACGTACGGTATCAGGGTCCAAAAGATAAGGAAGAGGAATTTGTTCTGCCAGCTATTACACACCACAAATGGAGAAGATATTTTTAAGATTGTGGACTCATTCTTCAAGGAAGAAGGGCTTCAGAGGATACAGTGTTTTAGTGTGTGTTGTGATAGTGCACCAGCAGTGTTATGAGCAAAAAAAAAAAAAAAGGAAAATCTGCATGTGTTGATTGTTCGGTCTACACCACGAAAATTTTGCTTCTCGAAGGTCACATGAGTTGCAAGTGATGCAGGCAGTCATTCAGGTCTTTAATTTCATCAAAGCTAGGGCTCTTAACTCAAGGATCTTCACTCATATGTGCTCATTTTGGTTCATATTATGCACATCTGTATCTGTTTTATCACTCTAAGGTTAAGTGACTGTCACAAGGAAAAGTGCTCCAGTGATTGCTTGAAATGTGGAACGAGACTTGAGATATTTTTGGTTGAAAAGAATCATTCATTGGCACAAATTCTCAGATTCAAAATGTGTGGTGCAAGTTGCTTATCTTGCCAATATTTTTGCTAAGAATAACACCTTGAACATTTTGATGCAAGGCCATGATTAGATGTTGGCTGGGCTGTCAGAAACTAACAGCATTCTAGGGGAAACTTAAGTTGTAGAAGAGTAAAATTGTAGCTGCTAAGACTGCACCATTTCTATTCTTGAGTGCACTTATTCAGGACAAAACATTTTCACTTGTCCAGGTCCAAAGCATCATTGTGAAACATATTTCTAAGCTCTGATAAAGTTTGATCACTATATTTCCAAGAATGTAATGAAATACACCTGGGTAAAAAAAAACCTTTAACATTGAATCTGGGGATCTGCCTGACAATATTTTGTACATTAAACTATGGAAGCAGCTCATTATGATTCAGAATTATGAGACAATTACAATTTCAAAAAGCAAAACAAATTGCCAAGCTCATTCTTTAACAAAGTTTACAAAGAAAAGCAGTCTTGGAGGTGAAGTCCTGAAAGTGCTCCTTCCTTTTGTTACAACTTTCCCATGTGAGAGGATTTTCAGCATGCATGTTCACAAAGACAAAGTACAGTAACCCTGATTTGAGTTTGTTTAAACCATGCCATACCAGGGATCTCATTAATTACTGACACATCTCCCATACCCCAGTCCATCTACTGAATTGGAGTTATATTTCTTAGATATTCATTATAATTTCTGTTTATTAGTCACATTAATAAAATATTCCCATTTAACTTTTGCTTTTGTCACTTTTTTTTGTTTAGGACTAAAGTAATTTTTCACTTGTTTGGCAAAATAAGGTTATGAGTCATGTAGATTCTCAGCAGGATTTTGGGTCACTCCCCCCCCCCCCCCCCCCCAAAAAATGCTGAGAACCACTGTCAGAGCAGCTCTGGTCCCTGTTGTACCTTTTTCCACAATCACCTCTGACATTCTCACCTCTTTGCCTTCACCCATTTCAACTTCCTTCTTCCACTTCCCTCTTTTCTTCCCTACACAGCCTTTCTTGGCTGGCCCTTCATCTCTTCCTTTGAGGTTTCACCTTAAAGGCCCAAAACTCTTCAAAGTCACCGAAAACTTTCTTCCAACCTGCTGCTCCTACACACTTGACTTTCCATTCCTGTCTTTCCCTGTGCCTCCTACACATCACAGTTTTGGACATCCATCCATCCCAGCTTATGTCAGCTAATTCCTGTCTCACCCCAGATTCCTTCCTCCCAGGACGCCTCTCTTCTGTCTCTTCTGCCAGTGTTTCTTCATTCTCTTTTGTGTCACGCTTCCTGCTACTCTCGTCGTCAGGAACTCTCGAGGCCTTTTTGGCTTTTATTTGAGAGAAAAACCTGTGATGGACATGGACCTTCTGCCATTGCCTTCACATTTTCACCCTCTGCACCCTCTACACTTGCAGACCAATGTCTTTTAGGACTACTACCACCTCACATATTTCTACCTTCCCACTATTACCCTTTTGACTTTTTTCTTTTTACCATCCTAGACCATAGCCACTAACTGCTTTCTGTTGCTGTTGTCTAAATTTTGTTCTGGTAATGGTTTTATTGCAGTGGAATATCAGAGGGTACAGGGAGAAATCGGGGAAAGCTACAAGTGTTGTTCTCCCAGTTTTTTTCACTTCTGTGTGAAAAACCAAAATTACATTCCACTGTTCACCTTCCCCCTCCCCTCCATCTCTTGCTGTTTTATTACAAGCACTTATCCTTTTCCCACTGAGACATTTAACAAGAGTGCACTTGTGTATGATGATATTTCTTTCTCTTGGCTTTCTGCCCTCATTATACCACAGCTTAGTATGATGGGGATGTTAGTATCTTTCCCCTTCTCACCCATTATAATCTATACTCAACATCTGTTTTCTTCCATACCGCTGCCCCCTCTTTTTATTAGATTTTATTGCTTATGATTTCCTCTGGGAAGATTCTCACTGTGACTCTCATGGGGACCAGTTAAGAGGCTTTTCTCACTTCTTTCCCTCTATGTTTTAAATACTGGTACCTCTACTTATTTAAGTCCTCACACTACTACACTTTCCTGTATAATTAGTGTGTGCTCTTCTATAGCATCGAACTTTGGTTTGTGGTACCTAATCTTCATGACAGCTATCATTTCCCTCATACATGTAAACCCCCTTTGTCCAATCTGTCCCTTGAGCGGACAGATTGTACGCAATACTTTTCTTGGTCTTTCATACAGTTAGTTACAACTTTACCATCTTTGTCCTCACTGCAGCATCACTTGCCATCCTTCAGACCTTGGGTAGGCATTATTGGAAATACGTACCCTGTGGTCTGTTCTCTTGCTGTGCAGTCAAAACTGATTGTACAACAGAACCACTGATGGGTTCATCAACACTTTCACTGTCTCATATGTAGATCTGCATTATCGACACAGATCTAGTGGCTTAACCCTTTAAATGTCAAACCATTGATTTATGCATTATTGCTAGTGCTCCAGATGTTGATCATTGCACTATTATATCTTCTTTCAAATTTGGTATTAGAGGCCTGGTAGCCCTAGGCAGTACAGAATAGGTCTGCACACTCAGTGTGTGCCATATTAAAAACAATCTAGGACCACAGAGTACCCTGTGAGAGCACCAGTTCAATTAAGTGCCAGCTAGAGCAAACCCAGGAACTCACTAATGCAGTCATATTAACTCTCCATTTTCAAGGAAAATGATATTGACCTCATGTTTAGAGGCTTTAAGATGGCTATTGCCATAAGTGGTCAAGGAAATATCGAAAACCTCGATGATAACCCATGTGCAACATTTGTGCTACATCCTTTCAATTTCAGTGCCACTTGTAGTGACATCCTACCAGAATGTTCTAATGCCAGTGAGTCTCTTAAGTAGAGAGAGTGAGAGGTGATTCTGCAACGTGAAATACGTGTTCAGCTGGCACAAGGTTTTACAAGGTTAGGTTAAGGTTCCTAACTTAATTTACAAGCTAAGAGCTGTTACCTACATCAGATTTGAAAGGTTTTATTGTTATAAGACATACAAATAGGGAACAGGATGAAGTTGGAGCCATCTGTGTGCCAGCAACTGACTGTTTCGTTGATGTCTTTATTCTGTAAAAACATGTTCCAGACTCGAGTCATCCTAGGAATAAATGACTTCAGATGAAGTGATGTTCTGGAGAAGGATACAGTCATTTGCTGCCCTTCTTGTTGTGTAGAAGCTCACTTCTCACTATCCTCAGAGTGGAACCAAGTATGGTACAGTAGGCCATCGATTAACACTGATTCCTCTTAGGTGTTTTCTCAATTACATTATTACAAAATTGCAGCAGTTTTTGACTAACACTCTGTAAAATTCAACTAACATGGGTGTCACTTCTGGGAGGGAAAATGTGGAGCACTGTGAGCTGGACTACAGGATTTTTCCCCTCCATCTAGTTTGCTTGTGGGCAGAGGCAGATTTACCATGAAACTAATGAAGCTTAAACTTCAGGGTCTCTAATCCCGGAGGGGCCCCAGAAGCAACTTTAGTCCACATTGCTTAAAAATTTTGGGTCTACTGTATGAGAAGGGATTGCAAAGGGGCCCCTGTAACAGTTCACAAGCTTCAGGGTCCCAAAAATGTAGGTCTGCCACTGCCTGTGGGTCAGTCCATTGTCTTTGTGGGGGAGGCCTTGCTTCCTCCACTGCCTTCTCCATCCCACCTCTCATTGGTCCATACATATATGTCCCATATGATTCTCAGATAGTAAGTAAGTTTATTCAGGTATATACAAATACAGTTACATAGATTATCATACATAGTAGCCTATGTGTAGAGAACCTAGGATAACCTAAAAAAGTCAGACAAAGCAACTTATTTCCACTGGGAAAATCTGTTTGTGATTAAATTAGTTGATTCCTGCATACTAGTCAATACTTGCACTGTTTTCATATCAGTCATTTTGATTTCTTTTGAGGTTATCCTAGGTAATTTACCCTATATGATAATTGTAATGATGTGTACCTGTGCCTAAATGAACTTACTGTGCTCAGATGTAAGCTTCCTGGAGACAATGTGTATATATAAATTGAGAGGGCAGACACAAACTGCACTTGTCCATGTGAGGGACCTTCCCAGTATTTAACAGTTTCTGAGCATACCAACCACCCTTCCTTGTACTATATTTATTGTTGAAAATGCAAGGAAATTATTCCTTTATTTTAATAAATGTATTATGTAATAAATAGTTTATATTTGCAAAAGCATTCCGGTAGTTAATTGCACAGCAGTGAGGGATACAATGGCCTTAGGGCTGTTGCAACCCTCAATTTGACAATAAAAACATGCCAATAGCCTCGAAAAAGATTTCCTCATGACTTTATCATGTTTCACATTTTCTCGGATAGCTTGCATTTATATTATGGTGGGTTTTACCAATATATGCAAGTAATACCCAAGAGCAAATGATAGCCTGTCATATTTTTACACATGTATTGTACAGAATTTGACTACTGTACGACTATCGACTATAGTGCCAAAGCCTCAACCTTCTACCTCAGCCCAGTAGGATCACAGCATCCCTCCACTGTTCAGAATCATTGACATATACTGTACCAGGAACCACAATACAAGATAAATATTATTTGTAGCCTTAAGCAATGCATTAAGCATTAACACATGACATTGAAAAACATTTCTACAGTGGTACCTAGGGATATGAACAGCTCAAAACTGGAACAATTATGTAAGTGTATTTATGTAAGTGTATTTTTGGGGGGTCTGAAATGGATTAATCTAATCTACATTTTTCCTTATGGGAACAAATTCGTTCGGTATTGGCATTCAAACAGCCTTCTGGAATGAATTAAGTTCGTATCCCAAGGTACCACTGTACGTACAGTGGACCCCCGGTTAACGATATTTTTTCACTCCAGAAGTATGTTCAGGTGCCAGTACTGACCGAATTTGTTCCCATAAGGAATATTGTGAAGTAGATTAGTCCATTTCAGACCCCCAAACATACACGTACAAATGCACTTACATAAATACACTTACATAATTGGTCGCATTCGGAGGTGATCGTTATGCGGGGGTCCACTGTATTATTTTTATTTTTGTAAGTTCTAAAGTTCATTTAACACCGTGTTTTCAGGAACGTTACTACCGTGTTAACTGACAGTCTAATGCACTCTGACAATATTGGCCATGTGCATAACAGTAAGGCCACTCACATTCCTCTGGTATTGAAGGCTCTGCTGAAACGACAGATGCATCCAGGCAAGAAGTGAGACGTTCTGCTCTGTTCTCTCAAGAAGTCACAGATGAGTGGAAGGCAGACAATCCAAGAAAGTGGAGCATACTCAAGGTGTGAGTGTACTTGAGCCTTGTACAGAATCTCTCTCATTTTCAGAGAGAGCTACTCATGTTCCTGATTGCCAGCTGGATGAACAGGTGTTACATGTTGCAGAATCATCACAGTTGTACACACAGAAAGATACAACTGTAGCACAAATTTGTATATTCCTTGCCACGGTCATACTTCTGCCTCATATCCACAAGCACAGTACTAGTCCACAGACTACTACTACTAGTGTCCTTAATTCAGTTCAAGGGACACCTGTCATTCAAGCAATATATACCAAGCAAACTTAATTGCTTTGGTATAAAAATTTTTGTGGCCAAAATATATCCAACCCAAGGTTCACTGTGGGCAGTGCTGATGGTGCAATGTACCATCAGCACTGTAGAGTGCCACTTAAACACCATGCTTCAAGGAGCTTCATATACTCCAGCACTTCTAAAACATTGCTGGGACCTAAAAATAATTTGTATACATTTCTAGATAATAGTATCAGAACAACGATTGGTTATGAAATTACAAGATCTATAAATTATAATTTATCAGAACAGGAACTACGTAAATTTAAAAAAAAATAGAAAAAGAGGTATATCTGCAAGAAGCAAGACTCCATGTTGCCGTCATGTGAGCATTCAGTGCCAACTCCATGGTCTTGTATCTCGGGAAATATTACTTTTTTTTTTATTAACGCATCAGCCGATTCCCACCAAAGCAGGGTGGCCCGAAAAAGAAAAGCTTTCATCAGTCACTCCATCACTGTCTTGCCAGAGGGGTGCTTTACATTAGTTATAAAACTGCAACATTAACACCCTTTAGAGTGCAGACACTGTACTCCCCATGTCCAGGACTCAAGTCCAGCCTGCCAGTTTCCATGATTCCCTTCATAAATGTTACTTTGCTCACACTCCAACAGCACATCAAGTATTAAAAACCATTTGTCTCCATTCACTCCTATCAAATACGCTCACGCATGCTTTATGGAAGCTCAAGCTCCTCGCACACAAAACCTCCTTTACCCCCTCCCTCCAACCCTTTTTGGCCGACCCCTACCTCGCCTTCCCTCCACTACAGATTTATACACTCTTGAAGTCATTTTGTTCTATTCTCTCTACATGTCCAAACCACCTCAACAACCCCTCCTCAGCCTTCTGAATAAGTTTTGGTAATCCCACACCTTCTAATTTCCAAACTACGAATTCTCTGCATTATATTCACACCACACATTGCCCTCAGACATGACATCTCCACTACCTCCAGCCTCCTCCTCGTTACAACATTCATCACCCATGCTTCACACCTATACAAGTGTTAGGACAACTGTACTCTCAAACATTCCCCTCTTTGCTTTCATGGACAAAGTTTTTTGTCTCTACAGACTCCTGAGTGCACCACTCGCCCTTTTCCTCTCATCAGTTCTATGATTCACCTCATCCTTCATAGTCCCATCTGCTGACACATCCACTACTAAATATCTCAATACATTCACCTCCTCCATATTCTCTCCCTCCAATCTGATATTCAGTCTTTCATCACCCAATCTTTTTGTTATCCACATCACCTTACTCTTTCCTATATTCACTTTTAATTTTCTTCTTTTACATACCCTACCAAATTCATCCACCAACCTCTGCAACTTCCCTTCAGAATCTCCTAAAAGCACAGTGTCATCAGCAAAGAGCAACTGTGACAACTCCCATTTTGTGTTTGATTCTTTATCTTTTAACTTCACACCTCTTGCCAAGACCCTAACATTCACTTCTCTTACAACCCCACTTATAAATACAGTGGACCCTCAGCTAATGATATTAATCCGTTACTGAAAGCTCATCGTTAGCTGAAATTATTGTTAGCTGAATTAATTTTCCCCATAAGAAATACAGTGGACCCTCGCCTAACAAACGCATCGCATAACGTTAAATTTGCCTAGCGATAAATTTTAACGCAAAAATTTTGCCTCGGCTAGCGCTAAAAAACTCGCTCAACGCAATTCATTCAAGACGCGTCCATGTGCGGCCTGAGCCCGCCTCGCTTGTTCCGTGGGTGCCAGTGTTTACAAGCCAGCTACCGTGGTCGCTTCCAAGCATACAATCGGAACATTTCATATTATCACAGCCTTTTTAGTGATTGCACCTGCAAAATAAGTCACCATGGGCTCCAAGAAAGCTTCTAGTGCCAACCCTACAGGAAAAAGGGCGAGAATTACTATGGATATGAAGAAAGAGATCAGTGCTAAGTGTGAAAGTGAAGTGCATGTCTCCGAGCTGGCCAGGTTGTACACAAAACCCCAATCAACCATCGCTACTATTGTGGCCAAGAAAACGGCAATCAAGAAGCTGTTCTTGCCAAAGGTGCAACTTTGTTTTTGAAACAGAGATCACAAGTGATAGAAGATGTTGAGAGACTGTTATTGGTGTGGATAAACGAAAAAACAGATAGCAGGAGATAGCATCTCTCAAGCGATCATATGTGAAAAGGCTAGGAAGTTGCATGAGGATTTAATTAGAAAAATGCCTTCAACTAGTGGTGATGTGAGTGAATTTAAGGCCAGCAAAGGTTGGTTTGAGAGATTTAAGAATCGTAGTGGCATACATAGTGTGATAAGGCATGGTGAGGCTGCCAGTTCGGACCACAAAGCGGCTGAAAAATATGTGCAGGAATTCAAGGAGTACATAGACAGTGAAGGACTGAAACCTGAACAAGTGTTTAATTGTGACAAAACAGGCCTGTTTTGGAAGAAAATGCCAAGCAGGATCTACATTACTCAGGAGGAAAAGGCACTCCCAGGACATAAGCCTATGAAAGACAGGCTTACTCTGTTGATGTGTGCTAATGCTAGTGGTGATTGCAAAGTGAAGCCTTTATTGGTGTATCACTCTGAAACTCCCAGTGTTCAGGAAAAACAATGTCCTCAAGGCTAATTTGTGTGTGCTGTGGAGGGCAAACAGTAAGGCATGGGTCACTAGGGACTTTTTCTATGACTGGTTACACCATGCATTTGCCCCCACTGTGAAAAATTACCTAATTGAAAAGAAATTAGACCTTAAGTGCCTCCTGGTATTAGACAATGCTCCTGGTCATCCTTCAGACGTGGCAGAGCGACTTTCTGCGGAAATGAGCTTCATTAAGGGTATTGAGGCTAACCCTGGGAATCCTATGCCAATTGAGGAATCCATTGTGGCATTGGGGAAGTCCTTGGGGTTGGAGGTTAGTGGGGAGGATGTGGAAGAGTTGGTGGAGGAGGACAATGACGAACTAACCACCGATTAGCTGCTAGATCATCTTCAACAGCAAGAGGCCACACCTCAGGAAACTGCTCTGGAGGAGGGGATAGAGAAATTGAAGAAGTTGTCTACTTCGAAGATTAAGGATGTGTGCAATGTGGCTTAAAGTGCAAACCTTTTTTGATGAAAATCACCCTCACACAGCTATTGCAAGCCGTGCTGGTGACTATTACACGGACAGTGTTGTGAAACACTTTAGGAATGTCATAAAGGAACGGGAGGTACAGGCCTCTATGGACAGATATGTTGTGCGACAGAGGTCCAGTGACTCTCAAGCTGGTCCTAGTGGCATTAAAAGAAGAGAAGTAACCCTGGAAAAGGACTTGCCACCTCAAGTCCTAATGGAAGGGGATTTCCCTTCTAAACATTAACACCATCCACAGTCTTCCCTCCTCTCATCCCATCAACCATCACCAGATCTTCAATAAAGGTAAGTGTCATGTAACTGTGCATGTCTTCTTCAGTTTGTGTGTATTAAAATTAACATTTCATGTGGTAAATTTTTTTTTTTTTTCATACTTTGGGGTGTCAGGAACGGATTAATTTGATTTCCATTATTTCTTATGGGGAAAATTAATTCGGCTAACGATAATTTCGCTTAACGTTGAGCTCTCAGGAATGGATTAATATCGTTAGGCGAGGGTCCACTGTAATGGAAATCAAATTAATCCGTGCAAGACACCCCAAAGTATGAAAAAAAAAAAGTTTTACCACATGAAATATTAATTTTAATACACACAAACTGACACCTTTATTGAAGATCTGGTGATGATTGATGGGATGGGAGGAGGGGAGAGTGTGGAAGTTATTAATGTTTAGAAGGGGAATCCCCTTCCATTAGGACTCGAGGTATCAAGTCCTTTTCCGGGTTACTTCCCTTCTTTCAATGCCACTAGGACCAGCTTGAGACTCACTGGACCTTGTCGCACAACAAATCTGTCTATAGAGGTTTGTACCTCCCATTCCTTTAAGATTTGCCTAAAATGGGCCACAACATTGTCATTGTAATAGTCACCAGCATGGGTTGCAATAGCTGTTTTAGGGTGATTTTCATCCATAAAGGTTTGCAGTTCAACCCACTTTGCACACATTTCCTTAATCTTTGAAGTAGGCACAATGGATTCCACAACTGGCATAGGCATCTCAGGGTTAGCCCCAAACCCTTCAAAATTTGTCTTAATTTCCATACTAATTCTCATCCTTTTTATCACAGGGTTGGCACTAGCTGCTTTCTTGGGGCCTATGGTGACTTATTTTGCAGGTACAATCACTAAAAACGCTGTGATAATATTAAATGTTCCGATTGTATGCGTGCATGCGACCTCACTGGCTGGCTTGTAAACACTGGCACCCACGGGACAACTGAGACATAAGAACATAAGAAAGGAGGAACACTGCAGGAGGCCTGCTGGCCCATACTAGGCAGGTCCTTTACAATTCATCCCACTAACAAAACATTTGCCCAACCCAATTTTCAATGCCACCCAAGAAATAAGCTCTGATGTGAAAGTCCCACTCAAATCCAACCCCTCCCACTCATGTACTTATCCAACCTAGATTTGAAACTACCCAAAGTCCCAGCCTCAATAACCCAACTAGGTAGACTGTTCCACTCATCAACTACCCTATTTCCAAACCAATACTTTCCTATGTCCTTTCTAAATCTAAACTTATCTAATTTAAATCCATTACTGCGGGTTCTTTCTTGGAGAGACATCCTCAAGACCTTATTAATATCCCCTTTATTAATACCTATCTTCCACTTATACACTTCGATCAGGTCTCCCCTCATTCTTCGTCATAAGGAAGATTTCTAATGCTATGTATTAATTTAGTCATCATACGCTAAATGTTTTCTAATGAATTTATGTCCATTTTGTAATATGGAGACCAGAACTGAGCTGCATAATCTAGGTGAGGCCTTACTAATGATGTATAAAGCTGCAGTATGACCTCTGGACTTCTGTTGCTTACACTTCTTGATATAAATCCCAGTAATCTATTTGCCTTATTACGTATGCTTAGGCATTGCTGTCTTGGTTTAAGGTTGCTGCTCACCATAACCCCCAAGTCCTTTTCGCAATCTGTATGGCTAAGTTCTACATCATTTAACTTATAAGTACTAGGGTTATGGGCACTCCCAAGCTTCAGAACCTTGCATTTATCTACATTGAACTACATCTGCCACTTTTCTGACCAAGAATAGAGTTTGTTTAAATCCTCCTGAAGTTCCATAACATCTACATTTGAATCAATTATCCTACCTATCTTTGTGTCATCGGCGAATTTGCTCATATCACTAGTAATTCCCTCATCAAGATCATTGATATATATTATAAACAACAACGGGCCCAAAACTGATCCCTGTGGAACGCCACTTGTTACAGATCCCCACTCGGATTTAACCCATTTATGGACACTGTGCTTCCTGTCAGTGAGCCATGACTCGATCCACGAGAGCACTTTTCCCCCAATGCCATGAGCTGCCACTTTCTTTAACAGTCTATGGTGCGGAACTCTATCAAAAGCCTTACTAAAATCTAAGTAAATAATATCAAATTCTTTATTGTGGTCAACAGCCTCAAAAGCTTTACTGAAGAAAGTTAATAAATTAGTTAGACAAGACCAGCCTCTTGTGAATCCATGCTGAGTATCATTAATCAAGCTATGCTTATCGAGATGGCTTCTGATAATTTGAGCTATAATTGACTCTAGTAATTTGCCTACAATTGAGGTCAGGCTTATTGGGCGGTAATTTGACGGTAACGACTTGTCCCTGTTTTAAAAATAGGAGTTACATTAGCCATCTTCCACATATCAGACACTACACCTGTTTGAAGAGATAAATTAAAAATATTAGTTAATGGTTCACAGAGTTCCATTTTGCATTCCTTAAGAACCCTTGAAAAAATCTCATCAGGACCCGGCGACTTATTTTGCTTCAGTCTGTCTATCTGCTTCACAACCATCTCACTAGTGACTGTGATGTTACATAATTTATCTTCTAGCCCACTGTAAAAATTAATTACTGGAATATTGTTAGTGTCTTCCTGTGTAAAAACTGAGAGAAAATAATTATTTAAAATCAAGCACATTTCATTCTCTTTGTCAGTAAGGTGCCATAGTTATTTTAAGGGGACCTATCTTATCTCTAACTTTTGTTCTATAGACCTGGAAAAAACTTTTTGGGTTAGTTTTAGAATCCCTAGCAACTTTAATTTCATAGTCCCTTTTAGCTTTTCTTATCCCCTTTTTAATGTCCCTCTTAATGTCAATATACTGATTCATAAGATGACCCTCACCTCTTTTGATACGCCTATAAATTCCTTTCTTATTTCCCTAGTAGATATTTGAGCCTATTATTCATCCATTTTGGGTCATTTCTATTTGATCTAATTTCTTTATATGGGATAAACGCTCTTTGAGCAGCATGTATAGTATTCAGAAAACTGTCATATTGATAGCTCTCTTCGTTACCCCAGTCAACAGATGATAAGTGTTCTCTAAGCCCATCGTAATCTGCTAAGCGAAAATCTGGGACTGTTACTGAGTTATCGCTACGATCGTACTTCCATTCAATGCTAAATGTAATTGATTTGTGGTCGCTAGCACCCAGTTCCTCTGAAATTTCTAAATTATTAACAAGGGATTCATTGTTTGCCATAACTAAGTCAAGCAGGTTATTTCCCCTTGTAGGTTCTGTCACAAACTGCTTCAAAAAACAATCCTGAAATACTTCTAAGAAGTCGTATGATTCTAAATTCCCAGTCAAGAAATTCCAATCAACATGACTAAAGTTAAAGTCTCCTAGAATTACTGCATTATCGTGCCTTGTGGCCTTAACAATTTCCTCCCATAGTAGTTTCCCTTGGTCCCTATCTAAGTTTGGGGGACGGTATATCACTCTAAAATCAGTTTTTCATGCCCCTCTGAAAATTCTATCCAAACAGACTCTGTATGTGTTACTTCAGACTTAATACCCGTTTTTATGCAACAGTTCAAGCAATCTCGGACATACAATGCACCCACCCCCCCTCCCAATACTTCTATCTTCTTGGAACAATTTAAAACCCTGAATATGACATTCCGCAGGCATGTCCCGACTTTTTGAATTAAACCACGTCTCAGTTAAGGCAAATACATCAATGTTACCTACACTAGCAACTAATCTCAACTCGTCCATCTTATTCCTAGCACTACGGCAATTTGCATAATAAACATTGAAAGACTCTCCTTTCTCTTTACCCTTCCTGCTCATTTCTATTTTTCTACTAAACCTATTACTGTCCTTATCACCCAAGGTCCCTGGCTTTTCAATATCTATCTCGTTCTTATTATTACTAGTTCCCCTAGAACTCGTAATATTACTACACTGGAACTTCACTGTTTTCCTGCCAAAACCCATACCACTAACTATTCCTAGTTTAAAGTCCTAACTGCTCCCTCCACTGCAGTTGCCAGTGCTCCCACCCCACACCTAGATAAGTGAACCCCATCCCTAGCATACATGTCATTTCTGCCATAGAAGAGGTCCCAGTTGTCAATGAATGTTACCGCATTTTCCTTACAGTATTTGTCCAGCCAGCAATTGACACCAATTGCCCTGGACAACCATTCACTTCCAACTCCCCTCCTTGGCAAAATACCACATATGAGAGGGTTCCCACCCTTTTTTAATTATTTCTATTGCTGACCTATACCTGCTAATCAGGTCCTCACTCCTACGTCTGCCAACATCGTTGCCTCCAGCACTGAGACAGATAATAGGATTGCTCCCATTACCTCTCATGATGTCATCCAGACGGCTAACAATATCCTCCATCCCAGCCCCAGGAAAGCAAACTCTCTGTCTCCTACTCCTGTCCTTCAAGCAGAACGCCCTATCCATATACCTAACTTGGCTATCCCCAACAACAACAATATTTGTACCTTCCTTAATGTATTTCGTCGTGACGTTCCCAGTATTCGACTCACATTCGTCGGGTAGCACTGAGAATGTATTGGATGTTTCCAAAACAGTTTCCACGGCAGTCTCTTTCTTCTTCATCGTTTCTACCTTTCCATTCGTCTTCTTGATCGTCAACTTCTTTCCCTGCTGTCCAGCCACTGACCAGTTTCCCTTCTTGACCTGAGGACTCAAAACAGGAGGACTACTCCGAATCTTTTTGTTTTCCTCGGTCAGTCGCCGAATTTCCATATTCGCCAACCTCAATTCTTCCTTAAGCTGTTGGTAAAGTTGCTCGATGGAGGGCATCTTGCTTCAATTCTAGAGAGCGCGCAAACAGGTCTTCACAGAGCCAAGTACACGTCAACACTGCGCAAAAGCCAACTCAATCAGGAGCTACTGCGCAGCACGTCCGCACGGCCCAGTAGCGATGCACTCAGGCCACACGTGGACGCGTCTCAAACGAACCGCGTTGGGTGAGTTTTTAGCGTTAGCTGAGGCAAATTTTTTGTGTTAAAATGTATCGTTAGCTGGATTTAATGTTAGCTGATGCCATCATTAGCTGAGGGTCCACTGTATATTTAACAACCATGGTGACATCACACATCCTTATCTAAGGCCTACTTTTACTGGGAA
The DNA here is from genome assembly GCF_026875155.1 of Cherax quadricarinatus. Taxonomy (NCBI): domain Eukaryota; kingdom Metazoa; phylum Arthropoda; class Malacostraca; order Decapoda; family Parastacidae; genus Cherax; species Cherax quadricarinatus. Next base: position 66,527,933 of record NC_069413.1, on the reverse strand, counting down.
ATACTCTTCTTCTCTCCTACATACTCTAACCTGAGCCTCACTATCATAAAAACTCTTCACTGCTTTCAGTACCCTACCTCCTATACCATACACCTGCCACATTGCCCTCCTATCCACCCTGTCATATGCCTTTTCCAAATCCATAGATGCCATACCCTTATCTAAATACAGTGGACCCCCGCATACCGTTGGCCTTACATAACGTTAAATCCGCATACCAATACGTTTTATCGCTAAGATTTTGCCTCGCATACCGCTAAAAAACCCGCTCAACGCTGTTCGTCCGAGACGCGTCTAATGTGCGGCCTTAGCCAGCCTCACATGTTCCGCCGGTGGCATTGTTTACCAGCCAGCCTCCGCGGTAACATCCAAGCATACAATCGGAACATTTCGTATTATTACAGTGTTTTTGGTGATTTTATCTGCAAAATAAGTGACCATGGGCCCCAAGAAAGCTTCTAGTGCCAACCCTACAGAAATAAGGGTGAGAATTACTATAGAGATGAAGAAAGAGATCATTGATAAGTATGAAAGTGGAGTGCATGTCTCCGAGCTGCCAGGTTGTATAATAAACCCCAGTCAACCATCGCTACTATTGTGGGCAACAAAAAGGCAATCAAGGAAGCTGTTCTTGCCAAAGGTTCAACTGTGTTTTCGAAACAGAGATCGCAGTGATGGAAGATGTTGAGAGACTCTTATTGGTGTGGATAAATGAAAAACAGATAGCAGGAGATAGCATCTCTCAAGTGATCATAAGTGAAAAGGCTAGGAAGTTGCATCAGGATTTAATTAAAAAAATGCCTGCAACTAGTGATGAAGTGAGTGAATTTAAGGCCAGCAAAGGTTGGTTTGAGAGATTTAAGAAGCATAGTGGCATACATAGTGTGATAAGGCATGGTGAGGCTGCCAGTTCGGACCACAAAGCAGCTGAAAATATGTGCAGGAATTCAAGGAGTACATAGAAAGTGAAGGACTGAAACCTGAACAAGTGTTTAATTGTGATGAAACAGGCCTGTTTTGGAAGAAAATGCCAAGCAGGACCTACATTACTCAGGAGGAAAAGGCACTCCCAGGACATAAGCCTATGAAAGACAGGCTTACTCTGTTGATGTGTTCCAATGCTACTGGTGATTGCAAAGTGAAGCCTTTATTAGTGTATCACTCAGAAACTCCCAGAGCGTTCAGACAAAAGAATATCCTCAAGGCTAATTTGTGTGTGCTGTGGAGGGCAAACAGTAAGGCATGGGTCACTAGGGACTTTTTCTATGACTGGTTACACCATGCATTTGCCCCCAATGTGAAAGATTACCTAACTGAAAAGAAATTAGACCTTAAGTGCTTCCTGGTGTTAGACAATGCCCCTGGTCATCCTACAGACATGGCAGAGCGACTTTATGGAGACATGAAGTTCATTAAGGTGAAGTTTTTGCCTCCTAATACCACTCCTCTCCTGCAGCCCATGGACCAGCAGGTTATTGCAAACTTCAAAAAACTGTACACAAAAGCTCTGTTTGAAAGGTGCTTTGTAGTGACCTCAGAAACTCAACTGACTCTAAAAGAGTTTTGGAGAGATCACTTTAATATCCTCAATTGTGTAGACCTTATAGGTAAGGCTTGGGAGGGAGTGACTAAGAGGACCTTGAACTCTGCTTGGAAGAAACTGTGGCCAGAATGTGTAGACAAAAGGGATTTTGAAGGATTTGAGGCTAACCCTGAGAGGAGTATGCCAGTTGAGGAATCAATTGTGACATTGGGGAAGACCTTGGGGTTGGAGGTTAGTGGGGATGATGTGGAAGAGTTGGTGGAGGAGGACAATGAAGAACTAACCACTGATGAGCTGATAGATCAACTTCAACAGCAAGAGGCCAGACCTGAGGAAACTGGTTCGGAGGAGGGGAGAGAGAAATTGAAGAAGTTGCCTACTACAAAGATTAAGGAAATCTGTGCAATGTGGCTGAAAGTGCAAACCTTTATGGATGAAAATCACCCTCACACAGCTATTGCAAGCCGTGCTGGTGACTATTACACTGACAATGTTGTGAAACACTTTAGGGAAGTCATAAAGGAACGAGAGGTACAGGCCACTATGGACAGATATGTTGTGTGACAGAAGTCCAGTGACTGAAGCTGGTCCTAGTGGCATTAAAAGAAGAAGGGAAGTAACCCAGAAAAGGACTTGACACCTCAAGTCTTAATGGAAGGGGATTCCCTTCTAAACATTAAGACTCTCTCCTCCTCCCATCCCATCAATCATCACCAGATCTTCAATAAAGGTAAGTGTCATGTAATTGTGCATGCCTTTTTCAGTTTGTGTGTATTAAAATTAATATTTCATGTGGTAAAATGTTTTTTTTTTTTCATACTTTGGGGTGTCTTGCACGGATTAATTTGATTTCCATTATTTCTTATGGGGAAAATTTATCCGCCTAACGATAATTTCGCATAACAATGAGCTCTCATGAACGGATTAATATCGTTATGCGGGGGTCCACTGTACTGTTCACCTATATGTTTCACTGTAAACACTTGGTCTACACACCCCCTACCTTTCCTAAAGCCTCCTTGTTTGTCTGCTATCCTTCTCTCCATCCTACTTTTAATTCTTTCAATGATAACTCTACCATACACTTTACCAGCTATACTCAACAGACTTATTCCCCTATAATTTTTGCACTCTCTTTTATCCCTTTTGCCTTTATACAAAGGAACTATGCATGCTCTCTGCCAATCCCTAGGTACCTTACCCTCTTCCATACAGTTGTTAAATAATAGCACCAACTACGCAGGAAGTACCGACCCTAAAAAAAATTGTAACAGAAAATTAACCATTTTTTTTTCCAAAATATTTGGAGTGCTAGCAGATTATAAAAAAAAAAAGCTAAACCTACAAGGGCCATACAGTGCAGCAAGGTAGGGAAGGATGCAGGGGTATTAGGTAGCAATGGGATTATTATTAGGTTGTCGAGTGCAACAGGGCAGTGGATAGTGCAGGGGTAGAGGGTAGCAAGAGATTGAGGAGTGCTAGAGGCATCATCATCAGAGTTTGTGCAGTACATCAGTTGCTGTCAAAAAGTCAGTAAGAGAATCTGGGTTAAAGGAGGGTCCATCAGCAAGAAGGGAAGGTAAATTAAGGGCAGTAGAGTAGTGATGAGGTTTGAGGTAAATTCTGTGTGTTCATTGATAGCCATATCCTGTTGGAATGCCCACTAACAGAAACTGGAACCTGACAATTCTCACAGAGTGGAACAGGGCACCTTTCCATGAGATACCCGTGAGTAAGAGGAGTGTGGCCGATGCGAGTACGGGAGTAGTCTCCCAACCTCGACATTGATAACAAGACAGCCAGAAACCTATACTTGGTTTAATAGAATGTTATTTGTTATGTAGCAGATCAGACCAATGTTGTTGCCAACGGGTGCAAAGGTGGGTAGCAGTTACAACAAAATTTGTGAGTGGAACACCTCTATATGGAACTGGGAGGTCATGTACTGCTGATTGCACAGCAGTGTCTGCCTGTTCAATGTCCTATGTCAACATGACTGGGGACCCAACAAAAAACAATATCCTTGTGCTTGCTAGATACAGTGTAACCAAAGTAGGATACGAAGAACCAGGAGATGAGGTGCATCAAATTTTCTTATAGCCTGTAAAGCACTAGGGAGTCTGAAACTACCATATATGGTGACACTAGCATAGATGCAATACAGATAAGTGCTACGAGAATGGCACACACTTCAGCCATAAAAATGCTAGCCAAAGCATTAGCAGAGATGCATTGATGAATGTCTTGACAGTTAAAGGGTTAAAAATTGGCACAAGAGACCTGCACATGAGGAACAGGTCTGTACACAGTATACAAAAAATCAGGGCCACTGCAGTACATTGTGGGAATGCCATATTTAGTACCATGCCATCAGAATGCAAAGGCTTGCTCCCAGGCAAATTGAACAGGCTTTATTGTCAAGTACAGCTCCAGCAGCAAGGATTATATTATTATTATTATCAAAAAGAAGCACTAAACCACAAGGGCTATACAGCACTGCAGGGCAGGAAGGAAGCGAGAGTATCAGGTGGTAAAAGGGAGATGGATGAGTAATAGGTTATGGAGAACAGGGTAGAGGGCAGCAAGAGATTGAGGTAGAAAGGGTTGAGGGGAGTGCAAAAGGTATCATCATCAGAGTTTGTGGAGTAAATCAGTCGTTGTCAAGAAGTCAGTGAGAGAGGATTAAAGGAGGGTCCATCAGCAAGAAGGAAAGGTAGAGAGAGGGTAGTAGAGTGGAGACGACGTTGGAGGTAAATTCTGCGTGCTCGTTGATAGAGAGGGCAGTCTAACAGAATGTGGCTAATCAATACTGGAACTTGACACTTCTCACAGAGAGGAACAGGGTGCCTCTCCATGAGATACTCATGAGTAAGATGAGTGTGGCCAATGCGAAGGCGGGAGAGAGTAGTCTCCCAACCTCGGCACTGTTGACAAGAAGACGGCCAGTAACCTAGGCTCGGTTTAATAGAATGAAGTTTGTTACCAAGTAGAGTTGACCAACAGGTGTGAAGGTGGGTAGCTATTACAGCAAAATAGTCCGAAAATGGAACACCTCTATATGAAATTGGTAGGTCATGTACTGCCGACCGCGCAGCACTGTCTGCCTGTTGATTGCCCTGTACGTCGACATGACCAGGGACCCAACAAAAAACAATATCTTTATGCTTGGTAGAGATACAGCGTAGCCAAAGTTGGATACGGAGAACCAGGGGGTGAGGTGTATCAAATTTTCGTATAGCCTGTAGAGCACTAAGGGAGTCTGAGACAACCACAAATGATGACAAAGGCATAGATGCGATACGAATAAGTGCTGCAAGAATGGCATACAATTCAGCAGTAAAAATGCTAGCCAAAGATAGTAAATGCCCTCGCACGAGCAAGGATTATAGAACCAATTGTTTTCTTGGTTCTGGCTGAAAGTGATGCTCAAGATACTGGAAATATCACTGAAAACCCCGACAATCCACAACCATCCACATCTTGGGTTCATTCATCTGGAACAATTCCACCACCACGCTGTAAGCAAAAGTTCATTCTTCCAGGGTCTGGGCTTAAATGTGAATAATAGTGAGGAGGACTTTGAGTTTTGATTGTAATAATAATTCACCTGTGAAGTGTCAAATTATAAGGCACCACGTGGGGTCTGATAAGTGTGCCCAATTGCTATTCCCAGTGAATGGAATACATCCCAGGACCCAACACCAGCCAGATGATGATGGTGCATCATTTGGGATGAGTAACAGGTTATGGCAAATGCCAGCACTACAAGTGGCAGCAGGTGGTGGCACAAGCTGCACAGAATCACTGCCAGCTCAGGCTGGGAGGCATGGCCCACACCCAACACTGCAACAACCAATTGCAACCTCCACTACCCCCACACAACTAGCCACTAATATCCAGCAACCACCACCAGACTGCATCTGGGATTGGCAGGAAGATACACATTTTGTGCCCATTCTCAATTTGATGACAGTAGAATCTAACCTTAATTGTACCATGAGGAATGAAACCAGTGAAAATTAATTCTTTGAACTGTATTTCAGTGAGCCGCTGATGAAAATAACAGTGAGGGAAACCACTAGGTACTGCCAGTATACAATGGTAAGCAATGTTGGTTTTGCCATGATCATGGCTACACTAGTATAAAGACTCGACTTTGGCTGAAGATGTTCAGTCGTAAGAGTTGAGTGATTTGCATAATTTGTGCCCCAGCCTTCAGTGATCTCTTCCCATCGACAGATTTATCCTGCTGCTACACTTTTCAGACAAGATGAGGCTCAACAGAAATTACATGTTATACAGGGTTAGGGATAGTTTTTATGTATATGAAGCAGAAGTTTGGTGTGTTTTTATCTTCTATAACATTGTCCTCATTGAGTCTTTGATCCTTTTCAAAGGTAGATTGTTGTTCAAGTAGTATATGTATATACTAAGCAAGAGGAAACTTTTTCATTGATCTGGTCATGTAGTGATTGTCAAACCAGCTCAGTATTGGATCTGATTGTATGCACAGGAATCAAAACATTAAAAAATACCAGAGTTATTGGGTATCTTAGATGACTAGTGAGAAAAATGATGGAACAATATCTTGGAAAGGGATATACATCACACTGATTTCCTGTGTTAACACGACAAATATGTGGTACAATACGTGGTACACACATGCCCAGGTTCAGTGCATGCAAGCACTGGTACTTGTACTGGTGCAGTGCAGGTGTTTCATGCTAATGACACCATGGCATTGATGACTGTGACATGACATTGTTGACATCAATGGGTCCACTAATGGACCCATTCTGAGACCAGCTGCTCTCGTGGATTACACTGCCAACATGTGTTTGGTAGACAAATGTAACAAGCCGACCGAGTTTGCTGACTGTGTCTGCAAGTTACAAGTGGTACGTGAAACTTTTCTTCCATCTTGTGGACATTGCAGTGATCAATTCAATACATACAATATATACCAGATCAGACCTGGCAACAGACTTGGCACATGCCCAACAGACCTGGCACATGCCCAAATACACAAATACAGTGGACCCCCGCATAACGATTACCTCCGAATGTGACCAATTATGTAAGTGTATTTATGTAAGTGTGTTTGTACGTGTATGTTTGGGGGTCTGAAATGGACTAATCTACTTCACAATATTTCTTATGGGAACAAATTCGGTCAGTACTGGCACCTGATCATACTTCTGGAGTGAAAAAATATCGTTAACCGGGGGTCCACTGTACCAGGTTGCAACATCTGTCGTACACATGCACCACCAAACTGATCACCAAATACCCTCTCATTTGAAGTTGTTCATCACTTTCTAATGACACCAAGTAAGAAATGGGCTGGGAAGAAATGTGTATTACCTGGAGAGAGAGTTCCGGGGGTCAACGCCCCCGCGGCTCAGTCTGTGACCAGGCCTCCTGGTGCATCAGAGCCTGATCAACCAGGCTGTTACTACTGGCTGCACACAAACCAACGTACGAGCCACAGCCCGGCTGATCAGGAACCGACTTTAGGTGCTTGTCTAGTGCCAGCTTGAAGACTGCCAGGGGTCTGTTGGTAATCCCCCTTATGTATGCTGGGAGGCAGTTGAACAGTCTCGAGCCCAAGACACTTATTGTATGGTCTCTTAACGTGCTAGTGACACCCCTGCTTTTCATTGGGGGGATGCTGCAACGTCTGCCAAGTCTTTTGCTTTCGTAGTGAGTGATTTTCGTGTGCAAGTTCGGTACTAGTCCCTCTAGGATTTTCCAGGTGTATATAATAATCATGTATCTCTCCCGCCTGTGTTCCAGGGAATACAGGTTCAGGAACCTCAAGCGCTCCCAGTAATTGAGGTGTTTTATCTCCGTTATGCGCGCCGTGAAGGTTCTCTGTACATTTTCTAGGTCAGCAATTTCACCTGCCTTGAAAGGTGCTGTTAGTGTGCAGCAATATTTCAGCCTAGATAGAACAAGTGACCTGAAGAGTGTCATCATGGGCTTGGCATCCCTAGTTTTGAAGGCTCTCATTATCCATCCTGTCATTTTTCTAGCAGATGCGATTGATACAATGTTATGGTCCTTGAAGGTGAGATCCTCCGACATGATCACTCCCAGGTCTTTGACGTTGGTGTTTCGCTCTATTTTGTGGCCAGAATTTGTTTTGTACTCTGATGAAGATTTAATTTCCTCGTGTTTACCATATCTGAGTACGTAATTGAAATTTCTCATCGTTGAACTTCATATTGTTTTCTGCAGCCCACTGAAAGATTTGATTGATGTCCGCCTGGAGCCTTGCAGTGTCTGCAATGGAAGACACTGTCATGCAGATTCGGGTGTCATCTGCAAAGGAAGACACAGTGCTGTGGTTGACATCCTTGTCTATGTCAGATATGAGGATGAGGAACAAGATGGGAGCGAGTACTGTGCCTTGTGGAACAGAGCTTTTCACCGTGGCTGCCTCGTATTTTACTCACAAAGCCCCCAGGAAAGCAGACACGCGCACAGCACCATGTCAAGTGAAAAACACAACAGTAAGGCGAAACATTTGTGCGGGTGTTTACATTGACACGATGTGTTTTGTAAACCATGTACTGATGACTAGTAGTGAGGGGGTGTATTGTGTTGCATGCAACAAGTGGATGTATATACATTGTGCTGGATAAGGTTATCGTGGACCGCAAGTTAATTTAATATAAATTAGGAAATCAAAGAAAAAAAATTAAGTAGAAAAATGTGCAATTGCTGATGTTGCCATCACTGATCTTTAAATCCATGCCTACACATCTTGGTAAGTACTGATGAAAAAAAAGTTTTATCGTCACTTTTTTTTCAACACACTAGCTATCTCCTACCGTCATAGGGAGACCCTGAAAACACTTTCACCATCCACTCGATAACTTTTCAGAGTGCAGGCACTGTACTTTCCTTCTAGGACTTAGTCTGGCTAACCAGTTTGCTTGAATCACTTCACAAAACCTCTTCAGGTCCCAAAAAACCATTTGCCTCCACTCCTAACATGCTTACAGGTGCCTGTTTTATGTCGAAGCCCTTTGAACGTAATTTACCCCCTCCACTCTTTCCTAGGGTGATCCCTACCCCACCTTCCCTCTTAGATTCACACACCTTCCAAGTCGTAATATTAACTTCCACCCTCTCGTGTCTAAACCACCTCAACGAGCCCTCTGGATAAAACTACAAATTCTCTGCATAATATATCCACCACACATTACCCCTCAGACATGCCTCCAAACACCTCACTACCCAGGCTTCACACCACACAAGAGTGCTGGTGCCACTATAGCCTCATACATTCCCGTTCTTGCCTCCATGAATAACATTCTTTGTCTCCAGATGCCTCAATGCACTGCCTACCGTTTTCCTTTCAGTAATTATATGGTTCACCTCTTCTTTTGTTTACCCAACTGCTGACAAGCCCACTCCTAAATATCAGAACACATTACTTTCTCTGTACTCTCTCCAATCTAATATCCAGTCTTTCATTGCCTAACTCATTTGTTACCCTCATCACTTTGCTCTTTCCTATGTTCACTCAACTTCCTTTACATACCCTCCCAAATTTGTCCACTAACCTTTGCATCTCTTCAGAATCTCCCAAAAGCAGTGCATCTTAGTTATGATTGTAATACAGGTCCGCCATCACAAATCCGGCAATCAGTTATTCGGTTCCTTCAGTTATTCAGCACTAATTTTGGCTAGCATAATTTCAAATTTCCAGGGTCGCCACACCAACCTGCTGGTACTGTTTGGTGGTGCTACTTGCTGCATAAGTCATTCCAATGTCTTTTCCTCCATTTATTGTTTTAACCTGCTTACTTTTAGCCCTAGCCATGGTTCCAATGAATAAAAGAAATGCTTCTCATTATGTAAAGCATCTACACAGTACATTATCCATTAAAGATAAGGTGGCTTTGAAGCCACTGTCGGATGCCATGAGTTCAGTCTCGTGAAGCAGGAGAATATGCTTATTATTACGCTAATATCAACACTACAGCTTATTTGCCTATCACAATTGATCTAATATGACATAAACAATATAAATAGCATAAAACATGTTAAATACTCCAGAATGAATAATTGGCATAACACCGAGCAGTTCGACAGAGTTATGAAGAGGATATGGTAAACAAATACCATTCTCCTATCCTTGTCTTGGTGGCTTATATTAGAGAAACGGATTATAGCACAGGGCTAACTATGATATACACTCGTACTCCATCATAAACATGAAACAAAGTTATTTTCTCTCTATAGATTATCACACTTAGCAGCATATGTGTAGAGAACCTAGGATAACCCCAAAAAAGTCAACGTGGCTTATTTTTAGTACCTGGTTTGGGTTAGCCATATATGATTTTTGGTAAATATTCGATTCCCAGCCAGGGTAGAAACATTAGGCGTGTTTCTTTACACCTGTTGTCTATGTTTTACCCATCAGTAAATGGGTACCTGGGTGTTAGCCGACTAGTGTGGGTGTTATCCTGGGACACTGACCTAATTTTCTTGAAATACTCGGCATAACAAGTGCCTTTCTATACAGTAGTATGTCACTGATGTCAGCTAGGCCTGTATACCTTGTACATGTACATACGTGTAGTAAGTAAAGATGATATTATTATTATTTATTATTTTCTCAGTTGTTTGTTGGGTTATCTTATTCAAACTTGGGCAATGTATGATGGAAAGATACTTCTTCACGTACACCAAAAATGAAAGAAATCAGACCATAAATAGCGGAGTTCAATTCTCAGCCATTACCGGTATATTTTTGTATGGTTATGGTTATATTCTCATTTTTTCGGTCTCATTTGATAGAATGAATGATATATTACAGAAATAGATATGACCATACCATGGGCGGGATTGAACCCGCGGTCAGAGTCTCAAAACTCCAGACCGTCGCGTTGACGGCATTGAGGGGACTTGAGCTAGAGTTCGTCACGGCCGCGCTAGCTGGAGATTCGTCTGTAAAAACTTGCATTTGTGGTCACAGTGGTGCCTATGCTAACCTTCCTATGGTGTAGAAATACAGTGGACCCCCGGTTTACGATATTATTTCATCCCAGACGTATGTTCAGGTGCCAGTACTGACCGAATTTGTTCCCATAAGGAATATTGTGAATTAGATTAGTCCGTTCCAGACCCCCAAACATACTCATACAAACGCACTTACATAAATACTTACATAATTGGTCGCATTGGGAGCTGATTCGTAAACCGGGGGTCCACTGTATACCTAGTTGGACGAATCTTATTGTGGTTAGCTGGTCCAGTGGCTAACGCGACGGTCTTGAGTTTTGAGACTCTCTAACCGCGGGTTCAATCCCGCCCATGGCATGGTTTGTTTGTGCCAATCGTTGTCTACAGAGAAATAAGATATGTTTTGGATTGCTCATGAGAAACAAAGTCACCTTCAAATGTGCCGCTCAATAGACAGCAAAAATTGATTTTTCATTTTACGAAAGCTCAAGGAGTAACTTGATGTGTGACCGTTTAATTATCTGTCCGCCTTGCCAGTCCTTAATTCCCCAGTACGGATATCACGAGTGGATTGCCCTTTTTTAAAATACAATTATTACAATAATGCAGTAGTCTGCATAACAGTAAATCTTCTATTTTTTTTTTTTTTTTTTGTGAATAAAAATTCCAAATGGTAATAAGCAAGAGTAATATAAGAGGGGCCTGGAGATGTGACTAATGAACAGAGAAAATGTTATTTTAGTGCCAGGAATGTCTGCAATTGTTTATTCTGGATCCCATTTTGAAATTGGCATCTGTTGAAATTTGTGTGAAATCGGCCAAATTGACAATTTGACCACTTTATTGGGTAGTTGAAATAAGTGAGTGGGCGGTTTCTTGTATTCAGTTGACAGACTAGAAGTTTATTCAGGTATACACAAATAGTTACATAGATTATCATACATAGTAGTGTATGTATAGAGAACCTAGGATAACCCAGAAAAGTCAAAGTGACTTATTTCCAGTACCTGGCTTGGGCTTGCCATATATGATTTTTGGTAAATATTTTTTTTCTCAGTTGTTTGTTGGGCTATCTCATTGAAACTTGGGCAATACAGTGGACCCCCGGTTAACGATATTTTTTCACTCCAGAAGTATGTTCAGGTGCCAGTACTGACCGAATTTGTTCCCATAAGAAATATTGTGAAGTAGATTAGTCCATTTCAGACCCCCAAACATACACGTACAAACGCACTTACATAAATACACTTACATAATTAAATTATTCGTTACATCCAAGGGGGGAAGAGCTTTAAACCAGAGGATTATAATAAACACTTTACATTTGGGCACATCGGCAGGTAATCGTTAGGGGGTTCCATTTTGGTATTTATGAATGGAAATATTACGAAATAACAAACCATAAAAAAGACTGAACGATAAATAGCGGAGTTCGATTTTGCCGATTTCAATGACCTCTGTGCAGTTGTTTTTATTAAGGTATTTTAACTGTGTAATTTCATCTTTTTGGACCTACATCCTGATACGGATTTGTGATGGAGGACTGTAATACAAATAGACATATTTTGATTGCTTTCATAACAAAGTTACTTGATTCGAGCTCAAATAGCGAAATTCCGATTTTTGCGATGTTCAATGAACTGATAGTTGGTTAATTTTTAAATTTTCTAACTAACCACTCTAATTTGCAAACTCAGTAATCCGGCACACTACAGGTCCCAATGATGCCGGATTTGTGATGGAGGACCTGTAATACCAAAAGCAGTGTCATCAGCAAAGAGCAACTATGACAACTCCCATTTTCTATTAGATTCTGCATATATTAATCCCCCTCCCAACACCCAAGAGATGCATCGTTAAGACAACCATGCATCTCTAAGGCCTACTTTTACTGAAAAATATCCTTCTACATACACTAACCTAAACCTAACTTCTCAAATATTAACAGGATTCAATAACCTGCCAATTATTCCATACACTAGCTACATCTGCCTCCCATGTGCCATTTAATTGTGAGCACTTAATTTTAGGTTTACCAACAGTGAAGGGCTAAGGCTATCCATATATTCCACAGCCTGGTTCCATTACATTCAACTTTGGTTAAGTCTAAAGTTTAGCAAATGCAAAGAAGTCTGTCTGCTGGGTCCCTGGACATGTCTGTGTGCAAGCTAGCTCTCACCAACCGATGGTAACAATAACCCACAACAAACTGTTTTGTTACACCACTGTCGTGTTTGGAAGATTGCATTCTATACACATTGGCCACACGCCTTGTAGACCTCGGAAAAACGCCCAGGACTGTCAGGTTGCACTGTCTGTTCAACATTTTCATGGATTGTCTAGCCTATTAGTGGAAACACAGAATTCACTTATGTCACCCCAACACTAACCTAGCTGAAGGTCCCACCTTTGATGCAGGCTCTGATTTTCTGATTAACTTAATGCACCAATTTTCTCATTTGCTCTCTGCCCCTACCCCTACCCTTCACCTGATCTTCATTGTACATTCCTTCTTTCCCACACTATCTGCAGTACTGTATGACCCTTTCAAGTTACTCCTTAATTTGATTGTACTGTTTTTGTTACTAATGGTGGCTGTGCAAAGAATAAGATGGTACTGAAGAAAGTGGAAATTTCAAGCATGCTTCGAGGTGGTGCACGTGATGCAGACTGCTCGCACCTTTCGGTCAAAGAATCCACTTGTGCAGTTATAATCAAAACTACTAAACCCACGAGGGTCATACAGCGCTGTTCTGTGAAAGACACTGATAAAATTAAAAGTTCTTGCCATGAGTAGTGCAGGTTGTGACCTAGTGAAGAATGGCAGATTAATATGTACTACCAGGTAAAAGACCAGAAATAAATTACATTGAACACACACTGAGTGGGGGCATCCTTGTAGGTTTAGCACTTTATTATATAGGGGAAAGCTCTAAACTACTGGATCTGTGCTCTAATTCCTTGAATTGAGTAGCTTTATGACCCCTACAGGTTTAGTGCATCCCTGTGAATAATGGGTAACACTGGTCTTTGGAATATTCTTGTAGGTTTAGCACTTCATTTTTGATAATAATGATAATGGACTCTGGAATCTTTAACTGGTGTTTTTCGTATGCGGCTAATTTTCATAATGCTCATATTTACAGGAATTTATTCGATGTTGAGAGAATTTACTGTACTTGCCTACAAATAACCACTAAGATGCACTCTTCCACAAGAAACTGCTTTCTAGACAGTGTACTACCCTTATTTAAACAATATAAGATTAAATATAAGATTATCCATAGGGATGTGGAATAATTATCTTTCCTCCATAAGCCATGCGTGTTGTAAAAGTCAACTAAAATGCCAGGAACAATGGGCTAGTAACCCCTTTTGTAATAATTACTAAAAAGAATAAGAAAATTGTCAAAGTGGGAAGTCTGAATGTGCATGGATGTTGTGCAAATGATAAGAAAGAGATGATTGTGGATGTTATGAATGAGAAGCTGGATGTCCTGGCTTTAAATGAAAAAGCTGAAGGGGATGGGAGAGTTTCAGTGTAGAATAAATGGGATTAGGTCAGTAGTTTCAAATAGAGTTAGAGCTAAAGAAGGAGTAGCAATAATGTTGAATGATAAGTTTTGGCAGGAAAAGAGGGACTATAAATGTATTAATTCAAGGATTATGTGGAGTAAAATAAAGATTGGATGTGGAAGGTGGGTTATAGTAAGCATATATGCACCTGGAGAAGAGAGAAGTGTAGAGGAGAGAGATTTAGGGAAATGTTAAGTGACTGCGTGTGGAGTTTTGAACCAAGTGTGAGAGTACTTGTGGTTGGGGATTTCAATGCTAAAGTGAGCAAAAATGTTGTGGACGGAGTATTATGTAAATTTGGGGTGCCAGGGGTAAATGAAAATGGGGATCCTTTAATTGAACTATGTGTAGAAAGAGGTTTGGTAATAAGTAATACACATTTTATGAAGAAGAGGATAAATAAATATACAAGGTATGATATAGCACGTAATGAAAGTAGTTTGTTAGATTATGTATTGGTGGATAAAAGGTTGATGGGTAGGCTCCAGGATGTACATGTTTATAGAGGGGCAACTGATATATCGGATCATTAATTAGTTGTAGCTACAGTTAGAGTAAGAGGTAGATGGGAAAAGAGGAAGGTGGCAACAACAAGCAAGAGGGAGGTGTAAGTGTATAAACTAGGAGGAGGAAGTTCGGGTGAGATATAAGCAACTATTGGCAGAAAAGTGGGCTAGTGCAAGTATGAGTAGTGGGGGGATTGAAGAGGGTTGGAATAGTTTTAAAAATGCAGTATTAGAATGTGGGGCATATGTTTGTGGTTATAGGACAGTGGGTACAAGAGGAAAGAGGGGTGATTGGTGGAATGATGAAGTAGAGGGTGTGATAAAAGAGAAAAAGTTAGCTTATGAGAGGTTTTTACAAAGCAGAAGTGTTATAAGAAGAGTAGAGTATATGGAGAGTAAAAGAAAGGTGAAGAGAGTGGCGAGAGAGTGCAAAGGGAAGCAGATGATCAAGTGGGAGAGGCACTGTCAAGAAATTTTAATGAAAAGAAAAATTTTTGGAGAGAGTTAAACAGGAGAGCCTAGAGAATGAATGGATTTGTCAGTTAAAAACAGTAGGGGAGTTAGTAGATGGGGAGATGGAGGTTTTGGGTAGATGGCGAGAATATTTTGAGAAACTTTTAAATGTCGACGAAGAAAGGGAAGCGGTAATTTCATGCACTGGCCAGGGAGATATACCATCTTTTAGGAGTGATGAAGAACAGGATGAGAGCGTGGGAGAGGTGTGCGAGGCATTGCGTAGAATGAAAGGGGTTAAAGCACCTGGAACCGACGGGATCATGACAGAAATGTTAAAAGCGGGGGGGGATAGTGTTGGAGTGGTTGGTATTTTTGTTTAATGAAGCGCTAAGCCACAAGGGCTATACAGCGCTGCAGGGTAGGGAAGGAAGCGAGGGTATTGGATGGCAGAAGGGAGGAGGGATGATCAGTAGGTTACAGAAAACAGCGGGGCAGGGGATAGTACGGGGGTAGAGGGTAGCAAGAGATTGAAGTAGAAAGGGCTGAAGGTATCAGAATTTGTGAAGTAAGTCAGTTGTTGTCAAAAAGTCAATGAGAGAGTCCAGATGAAAGGTGGGTCCATCAGCGAGAAGGGAAGGTAAAGAGAAAGCAGCGGAGCGAAGATGACGACGGAGGTAAATTCTGCGTGCTCGTTGGTCAAGTGGGCAGTCCAACAGAATGTGGCTGACTGATAATGGAGCTTGGCAATTCTCACAGAGAGGAGCAGGGCGCCTCTCCATGAGATATCCATGAGTAAGACGAGTATGGCCAATGCGAAGATGGGAGAGAGTAGTCTCCCAACCTCGACACTGGTGATAAGAAGACGGCCAGTAACCTATACTTGGTTTAATAGATTGAAGTTTGTTGCCGAGCATAATAGACCAACGGTGTTGCCAACGGGTGTGAAGGTGGGAAGATATTGCAGCAAAATAGTCCGTAAATGGAATACCTCTATATGAAACTGGTAGGTCATGTACTGCTGACCGTGCAGCAGTGTCTGCCTGTTCATTGCCCTGTACATCAACATGACCAGGGACCCAACAAAAAAACAATATCTTTATGCTTGGTAAAGATGCGGCGTAGCCAAAGTTGGATACGGAGGACTAAGGGGTGAGGTGTACCAAATTTCTGTATAGCCTGTAAAGCACTAAGGGAGTCTGAGGCAACCACAAATGATGACCACACGCATAGATGCAATACGGGTAAGTGCTGCAAGGATGGCATACAATTCAGCAGTAAAAATACTAGCCGAAGATAGTAAATGCCCTCGTACGACGCTGTCCGGAAACACTGCTGCAAATCCTACACCGTCAGAAGACTTAGAGCCATCTGTGTACACAGCAATGGCATGAGAATGAGTGAAAGTGGTCAAGAAAAAGAGCGGGAAGCGACCGTAGACAGTTGGGCTTTCGAGCAAGGGAGAGAGAAAGAACAGACTCGAACAGCTGGAACTTCCCAGGGGGATAGGGAAAAGTGAGATGCTACATCAACATAGAAAGGTGGTAATTGAAGAGAAGACGAGCGAATGAAGGCGAAGAGAGAAGGGACGGAGTAAACAGGGGCGGCGAACAAATAAAGAATGTCTACTAATATCAGTGACCATTCTATAAATGGAAGGATTGCGGAGATCATAAGAGCGTACATAGTAGCGAAGGCAATGGGCATCACGGCTATCGGATAAGGATGGAACGTTCGCTTCTGCATAGAGGCTCTCAACAGGGGAAGAGCGAAAAGCACCAAGGCATAAACGTAATCCTTGGTGATGAATGGGGTTAAGGCTAGAGAGAGTAGCAGGAGATGCCGCCGAATAGATCTGGTCACCATAATCAAGTTTCGATAAAATAAGGGTGGAATGTAGGCGAAGGAGGGTTCGACGATCAGCTCCCCATGAAAGATGAGCAAGGGTTTTAAGAAGGTTCAGCCGGCTGTGACAAGTTTCCTTCAGAGAGGTAATGTGAGGTTTCCAGGATAACCTACGATCAAAGAGGAGGCCCAGAAACTTGACTGTATCACGTTCAGGATACGGGAGCCATAGAGGTAACAAAGGATGATGGGAGATGGCAGAGTGTCTAGTGAAAGTAATTTGGTGGGTTTTAGTGCTGGAAAATTTAAACCCACGTGTGGTGGCCCAATTGGAAACACGGTCGACTGCATGCTGGAGAGAAACTGTAATGAGGTGACAGCGCCTGCACAGGCAATAGCGAAGTCATCAACATAGAGTGATGACCAAATATTTGATGGAAGACTAGAGGCCAAATCATTAATAGCAAGGAGAAAAAGTGTTGTGCTCAGAACACATCCCTGGGGACACCTTCAGCTTGGATAAAGTCCGGGAGAGCACATTATTAACCCGAACACGGAAATGCCTGTCAGTTAAAAAGTTCTTAAGGAAGGATGGTAGATTGCCTCGAAGGCCTAAGGAGTGGACTTGGGCTAAAATATTATACCTCCAAGTTGTGTCATATGCCTTCTCAAGGTAAAAAAATGTGGCAATAACTGAGTGGTTATTCGCAAAGGCATTACGAACATACGTATCCAAGCGTAGTAAGGGGTCTATGGTAGAACGTCCCTTACAAAAGCCATATTGACGAGTGGAGAGACTGTTGTGTGTCTCTAAATACCACACTAAACGTCTATGTACTAGGCATTCCATCACTTTGCAAACTGCACTGGTAAGAGCAATGGGACGATAGTGGGAGGTTTCACGTCCTGTAGTGCCTGGTTTGCGGAAAGGGAGAACAATGGCGGATTTCCACAGCTGTGGAAGAACTCCTTGTGACTAAATAAGATTGTAAAGGCGTAATAGGACTGCAAGGGCTGACTGATGTAAATGTTGTAGCATACAAATATGAATGTCGTTGGGCCCAGCTGCCGATGATCGGCAAGCTGAGTGTGTTGCCTCCAGTTCTTGAAGTGTAAAAGACACATTATACTATTCTTCTCTGAGAGAAGAAAAGTCCAAGGGTGCTAACTCTCTGGCAGACTTTGAGGAAAGAAATGAGGGGCATAGATGGAGTCCCTGAGAAATACGGACCAGATGATTGCCAATTTCATTGGCAACATCTAGTGGGTTTGCTATTTCAACACCGGCAACCCGCAGAACAAGAGCCGGGTCAGGAGAATATTTACCACTCAGTTTTCGTACTTTTTCCAGACTGCACTCATAGAGGAAGCAGAGGTGATGGTGGAGACATAATCTTGCCAGCAAGTGCATTTAGCATCACGGATGACATGGCGAGCGATCGCACGCTTCTGCTTAAAATCAAAGTCTCTCTGTGGTTCTATTGTACCGGTACCTGCCCCATGCAGCGCGTTTCAAACGTACTGCACGAGCACAAGCAGGAGACCAAGGCACGCATTTCTGAGAATGCCTGCCCCAAGTTTGGGGTATAGAATGAGAAGCTGCGGTTAAAACGGAGGACGAGAAGAGGTGTAAAAGCTCATCAATGGAGGACGAAGAAGGAAACTCTATAAAAACAGTTGGGTGTGAGTAAAGGTTCCAATTTGCCTGATCAAATTGCCAGCGTGGGATGCCAAGAGGTGGTGAATATGAAGGGGAAGCAAGAATGATTGGGAAATGATCGCTGTCATGTAAGTCCGGGAGAACAGACCAAGTGAAGTCTAATGCGGCGGAGGAAGAGCAGACTGAGAGATCAATGCAAGAGAGAGTGCGAGTCTGAGGATCAAAATGGGTGTGAGTACCTGTATTTAAAACATGGAGGGGGTGGGTGGCAAGAAAAGCCTCTAACTGAATGCCACGGGAATCACAGTGAGACCCCCCCCCCCAGAGGAAATGGTGGGCATTAAAATCACCAAGTAACAGAATCGGTGGCGATAATGACGAAACAGAAAGGCAATATCCGAATAGATAATGCCCGAGAAGGAGAGAGATATAAAGAACAGAGCGTAAAACCACCTATGCAAGTGGATACGGGCTGCTGTGTAATGCAGCGAAGTACGAACAAATAGCTGAGTTACGGAATATCAGTGCGTAGAAGAAGGGCACTTTCATTAAAGGTCCCATCAGGAAAAGGATCTGAAGAATACAATAAATTATAGCCTGAGATGGGAGAATAACAGCAGAGTGTAATTTTGGTTCCTGTAAGCAAACACCAACAGGGGAAAACTGGGAGAGTAACATCTGAAGCTCACCCCGATATACCCGAGGCCGCGTATATTCCACTGTAAATAGGCCATGATTGGCAATGATAAAGATACCTGAAATCCGCAGGTAAGGGTTCCTACGGACTAGAGGGTTAGAAAAGTCCACATGCGGAGGCAGTGGAAAACGTTCAAGCAGTGAAGGAACGGTGCGCTGTGAAGAAAGGAGTTGCGCAGATGGAGCAGAGGAGAGAGAAGGAGCGGAGGTGGATCAGTGTCCATTGATGGTTTGGTGTCTGCAATATATTCAAGATTGCTTCAAGTGTTTCGGAATTCAGAGACGTCGTATGGGAGACGATATTGAAATGGTAGGGGGAGGATGAGTAAAGATTGGAACTGTATTGGACTCTACCAAGGTAGGGGGGGGGGCAAAAGGGTGGAGGGAACTGGGGAGCATGGAAGGGGACAGAAGAGGCAGAAACCTGGGAGGGCAGAAGAGGAAGAAACTTGGGAGGGAACAGGGGAGAAGTACAGTACGAGGAGAGGGTGAACCTCTACACTTGTAATAGAGCCAGTGAGAGGGGGAGAACCAGGTACAGAGACAGGGAAGGTAAAATGAGGAGGTGGAAGATGGGTAGGAGTGTGTTAACGGACCTTTTTTTGACTTTTGAGAAGTAAGGGACGATTGGGAGGAGGTGTCATACGAGATCTCGTCACTACTGAGGCTTGTGAGAGAGAACACGAAGAAGCGAGATCAGACTGAGGCGTTGAAGTAGGGACGTCTGAGCCGAGGACAGCAAAAGAATTAGATACAGGAGTGACTATGGGAGAGGTAACCACAGAGGTGGGTGCAGAAGATGGGATACCAGATGTGGGGGGACGTTTTGAAACACGGGAATAAGAAACACGAGGTAGTCTCCCTTGAAGGCGGAGATGAGAAACTGCCATGGCATAAGGGAGACCTTCTGCCTCTTTGAGTTAACGGATTTCCCGCTCGTTTAAGTAGACTTGACAACGGCTAGAGTACGAAGGGTGAGCCTCATGACAATTAAGGCAAGAGGGAGGTCAACTGCAAGACGTATTAGAATTGTCATCGGCACCACAGACTGGGCATTCGGCGATAGATCTGCAATATTTCGCTGGATGGCCAAATCGCCAGCAATTTCTACACTGTTGCAGTGTAGGGATCACCTTTCTAACGTGTAACCGATGTCCTGCTACATAAACTGAGGATGGGAGTTCACGGCTGTCAAAAGTTAAACGAGCCACATTGCTAGGGTATCGTCTCCGCCCGCGGGCAGGAAGAACATAAGTGTCTACCTTGAGGATTGGGAGATCTTGGAGTTCCAGCTGTTCAAGAATGTCAGTGCCACATGTCTGGAAATTTTGTTGAACTATGGTATGGGGCAAAATGACGGTACCACTACAAGAATTGAGGGAATGATGTTTTTCAATAGTGACAGGAACAGTATCGATATGGGAAAGACGAGAAAGCTCATGAGCCTGGGTAGCATTCTGTACGGTGATGATGAGCGTACCGCTCTTAAGAGCATGAAAAGAAATATCTTTACCAACATGGCGTAGGAGTGCCTTGCCAATACTGTGGTCAGAAAGATAGGCAGTAGAGGAAGTCGGTCGTAAAGTGAAGAATTTAGTCCATTGTGCAGTCTGAAACTGAGTGTGGAAAGGTAGTGAAGGACGTGTCGATCTTTTCTGAGAAGAACGAGAAGTATCATCAGCAGGTAATTGTCGTTGGCGTTTAGGCGTGGGACCAGAGTTGGTCCGACGTGGAACGGGTCGGCGATTCGAAAAGTGCCGCACCGTAGAGGGAGAGGCCGGAAGCATAGAGGAGAGCGAAGGTCAGATAAATCGAAGGAGCCAGTCGAGGCCTCAGTACCTGAAGCGGGTGAGGAAACAGCACCGGCAAGAGGTACAGAGGCAGGAGTGTCCGAAGAGTGGTCCAAAGACGAGGCGGGGTGCGGTATCGAGAAGGGGCCCAGGGGTAGCAGGTTCATGGACTAGGGCTGCCATGGTTAGGTTACTTCTTTCTTTTTGTTTTTAAGAAAAAAAAAAAAAAAAAAAAAAAGGGGGGGGGGGAACCGGGGAGGGATAGTTCCTAGGAGGAATGAAAGGGCCAGAAATCTCCCTCCGCGCCCAAGAGGACCTCAGCACCGCAAGTAGCACAGATGCAGCATGGAACCTGTGCCATACCCTACCCATCATGCCAGTAAACCGGCAATCACATCTGCCAAGCTACCTCGGTGGACAAAAGAGGGCGGCCGGAAATCCGCCACAAAGCATACCTCCTTCGGCCACCACCCCCGGAATCCGAAAGGTGGCTTCCAGAGATACACCCGTCGCCCGAGAGACACCCTCCGGGATACCAGAGAGGGATCGGGACATCCCCAGGCAATCCAGATTCCACGGCAAACTACGCCACCGCCAAGAACCTCAACGGAATGGGATGGACCCCGGTACCCTTTCCCCTACCTAGGAACTAGCGTGCCTGTGGGAAAAAGAAAAAAAAAAAAAGGCCAAAAAGGAAGGGCAAAAGGGAGGGGTGGGGAGGAGGAGGAGGAAAGGAAAAAGGGGAGGATGGGATAGGGAACGGGGGATTGGGGGGTAATTAGGTTCGGTCTGAGGAAGGAGACCGACAGGTCTAATTCCTCAGACCAAGAGCCTCTTCACCACACCAAGGAGCCCCCCTTGAAGAGGTTTTTGTTTAATAAATGTATGAAAGAGGGGAAGGTACCTAGGAATTGGCAGAGAGCATGTATAGTCCCTTTATATAAAGGGAAAGGGGACAAGAGAGTTTGTAAAAATTATAGAGGAATAAGTTTACTGAGTATACCAGGAAAAGTGTACGGTAGGGTTATAATTGAAAGAATTAGAGGTAAGACAGAATGTAGGATTGCAGATGAGCAAGGTGGTTTCAGAGTGGGTAGGGGATGTGTAGATCAAGTGCTTACATTGAAGCATATATGTGAACAGTATTTAGATAAAGGTAGGGAAGTTTTTATTGCATTTATGGATTTAGAAAAGGGCATTGATAAGTGGAAGGGAGCAATGTGGCAGATTTTTGCAAGATATGAATGGGTGGTAATTACTAAATGCTGTAAGATTTTTTTATAGGATAGCGAGGCTCCGGTTAGGGGTGTAAAGAGGGGGGTGACTACTTCCCAGTAAAAGTAGGCTTACAGGGATGTTAATGTCACCTTTTTTTTGTTTAATATATTATAGATAGGGTTGTAAAAAATCAGGGTGTTTTAGGAGAGGGGTGAAATTAAATACAAAAAGGGAATTGGGACATTGCCTTTTTTCTGAGATACTGTCTTATGGGAATTTTAAAGAAAAAATTTCAAAAGGTTTTGTGGGGGGTTTTTTGGGGTTGGTAAAGATTAAAGTGAACATGAAAACATAAGGTATGAGGGGACAAATTTAGTAAAAAAAATTGGATACAAATGGGGAGGAGGAGCATGGAAAATGAATGTTTTAAAGAGCTTGGGAGTTGACGTGCAGCGGGGGGATTTATGAAAACGAGGTTAAAAAGAATTGACGGGGGAAAAAAAAGGCGAAGGTGCGTTGAGGTTTGTGGAGACAAAAAAAATTTACTATGGAGGCAAAAAAGGGGAAAATGTATGAAAGTATAAGTACCAACACTCTTTTACAATGGAAGCTTGGGTTGTAAGCAGCAACTAGGAGGCGGTGGAGATTCCTTCTAAGGAGAAAGTGTGGATTAATAAAAGATTAGAGGGAGGGGAAGAGGGGTTGTTGGGGTGGTTTGGTCATTTAGAGAGAAAGGACAAAGTAAATGAAAGGAGAGTTTACAAAACTGTAGGGGAAAGGGAAGGCAAGGTCTCCTCAAAAGGTTGTAGGGAGGGGAAAAAGGAGGTTTTGGGGGCAAGGGACTTGGACTTCCAGCAAGGTGCGTGACAGTTCGGAGGATGGAGACGAATGATATTTGGGACCTGATGACTGTTGGAGTGTGACAGAAAATATTAAAAGGGGATTCAGGGAAACGGTTTTTTATAGCCAGCTTAGTCCTGGAAAGGGGAATACAAGCCTGCACTCTAAAGGGGGGGTTTTCGAAAATTTTAGCGTTTAAAGGGAAAAATTGTTTTTTTACACGTATATGCTTCTAAACTGTCGTGTTCGAGTACCCTGCAAAAACAGTGATTATAATGATGAGGTGAAAGTTTGAATGATGAAAGTATTTTCTTTTTGGGGTTTTCTTTCATTTTGGACCCCCGCCTCGGGGGGAGACCGCCGCTTTTTAATAAGTATAAATTATTTACAATTTTTTTTATTACTCTTTCGGGCTCTCACGAAGTCCCCTCCATTAACTTGCTGGGCTTTTCAGTTTTAGAATAAAATATGCATGAACCAGTGATACCTTAATTTTTGGCCTGTACAAGTTGACGTGATAATCTATTGGTAAAAAAAAAGTGGGAAATAATCAAGGCTGAACAGAGCTCCCTTCAAAAATATGTGGGCTGCATTTATGCTGTATGACTAATTTTAAAACAGTACATTATACCCAAATAAAGTTCCCAAGAACAAAATAAACAGAAAATTTGTGAACGAAATTTCCCCTTACAAGAATATGTATAAAAACAATCAGGGAAAAAAAAAAAAAAAATGAAAAATTATTTTTTATGAAGCCAAAATCTGAATTGCATTCCCCCCCCCCTCCCATAATTAGGGTAATAAAACCCCAATCCCTTAAATTATATCAATTTTAGTCATACAAACAACCCAATTTTTTTCCTAACAAAAAAAGTATATTGTAAATAAAGTTAACAACTTTTTCTTTATATGAATCTTGTCTGAAAATGGTCGATTTTTAAGCAATTCAAAACAAGCCAACGCACATAACAAATTCTTGTACAAGAAAATTGGGTGGAAACCATTTTTTTTCCCCACCCATTGGGGGTGATTCCAATCCCCCCGCCCCAAACCTTTTAAAAATTGCCACTTGCTAGATGTGGGCCCTATTTTAACTGCTCTTAAACTATGCAAGGAGCCCCTCTTCTTTCCACCAAAATCTTCCACTTTCCAACCACTAGCTTAAAAAATGCTTCCTAAGATCCTGGGGGTTCTTCTAGTCCCAAAAATTTCTTTTTTTCTCACCTTTCAAAAACCTTTGACTGTCTACCTTACCAATTCCAAGTATGTATTTTTGTTCTGTCCAGTGCGTTAGATCCAAATTTATTACCCCCCCCAAATTTTTTTTTCTCACCTCTGAAATAATGTAATGTATACACGCGTTGGGTTTTAAACATAACTACAAAAAAAGGGGTTTTATGTTTTATGCAGTTAAATTTTGGCTTTTATTTTTGATCTCATATTTGCTCAAGTGCAATTAAAACATTTAAAAATCCAAAACTCTTTCAAATCCTTTTCTCATTTTTTGCACAGTAAAATTCTTTAAGTTCAGATTATCAACATTACTCAGTGGATAGTTTATAGAGAAGTTTTTTTTCACAAATTAGATACTCTAACAGC
Organism: Cherax quadricarinatus; assembly: GCF_026875155.1. Lineage (NCBI taxonomy): Eukaryota > Metazoa > Arthropoda > Malacostraca > Decapoda > Parastacidae > Cherax > Cherax quadricarinatus. The sequence goes on along the minus strand of NC_069413.1, from coordinate 66,503,225 downwards.
GACACGAACATGTTCCTTCCACCTGAGATCACCTCATCCTCATCATAACAGAATGTGTCGACGAATTTCTTTTTGACCTGTCCCCTCTATTAACTGGGATTCTTCAACTTCATTGGGATCAAATCTCAGGCCTATAAAGAAAAAAATTTTTAAATTTTGACAGTAAAAGTTTCTTTTATGAATTTAGGGAAATGAACCATGCAGTATCCCGAATGTGTTAAAATTTGCAATGTTAAGCACTTAACCCAACAGGGTTATACAGCACTGATCCCGGGCACAGACATGTAAAACATCACAAAAACATGTAATTTAATTTTTCAACAAAACTTTCCTACCTTTTGGGAAAATCTTTTTTTAAGCCCGGAAATACGATCCGTGGTATGTGGATGGGAAGTCCCACAGGGAATTGAAAAAAACGCCCCTTTTCAAAGGGGTTCTTTTACTGTGGCATGCCTTCACCTAATACTGCTTTAATTTCCCCATTTTTTATTACCTCACCTGTTAAAGAAAATAGAGATCACAGATTATTACAAGAAAATGAAGTAAAGTGAAGAGATAAAATTACATGCGAGAGGTAAGGGAAGAACAAATAAACAGCCAGTATAAAGAATTGTTAAACTCAGGAATATACAGCCTCTCCTCACTTAGCAACATACTCATTTACCGACCACTCAGATTTACGCCCAACTTTCCAACCAGTATGCAAACCTAAATAATGTATATTAGAGCCGATTTCTTCTATTCTGTTTATTACAGTAAAACCCCTCTTCATGGGGGGGGGGGGGCTCCTTGGAGTGGTGAAGAGGCTCTTGGTCTGAATTATTAGACTTTTGGTCTCCTTCCTCAGACTGAACCTAATTACCCCCCACTCCCCCTTCCCTATCCCCTACCTGTTTTCAGCCTTTGGGATTCTCCCCACATGCATTCTAGTCCCTAGGTAGGGGGACGGGCACTGTGGTCCATCCCATTCCATTGGGGTTCTTGGCAGTGTAGTTTTCTGGGGAATCTGGATCACCTGGGGATGTCCTGTTCCCTCTCTGGTCCGGGGGGAAAAGGGAGGGGTCTGGCTTTGGGCGTCTTTTGGGTGATGGGTGTATTTCTGGAGGCTGCCTTTCGGATTCAGGGGGTGGTGGCCAAAGAAGGTATGCTTTGTGGCAGGGGTCTGGCCGCCCTCTCTTTTGTCCACTGAGGTGGCTTGGCAGATGTGAGGTTGCTATCCCGGATTGCTGGTTTACTAGCATGAAGGGTAGGGTATGGTACGAGTTTCATGCCACATCTGCACTGCTTGCGGTGCTGAGGTCCTCTTGGGTGCAGAGGGAGATTTATGGCCCTTTCATTCCTCCTAGTTCCCTTTTTTTTCTTTTCTTTTTTCTAAAAAACAAAACGAAAGAAGTGACATAACCATGGAGTTCTCAATCCAGGAACCTGCTCCACCGAGCCCCTTCCTGATACTGCACCCTGTTCCGACCCTGCCTTGTTATTTGACCACTCTCCAGACATTTCTAATGTCCCTGTATCTCCTGCTGGTGCCGTTTTGACACCTGCTCCAGGTACAGTGGACCCCCAGATTAAGACGTCATCGGATTAAGTAACTTTTTGCGTCAAAATATTGGCTTGGTTAACGACACTGAACTCAGTCATTCGTCCCGAACATGTCCATGTGCCATGAGTGGCCAGACATTCAATGTACAGCCAGTGAGGATGATTCCACACATACATGTGATACATTTTGTATTCCATTTTTTTTAGTGCTTGTAACTGCTTAATAAGCCACCATGGGCCCTAATTAGGCTAGTGCCAGCCCTTTGGTAAAGAGGGTGAGAAACACTATAGAATTCAAGAAAAAGTTTGTAGAAAGATACAAAAGTGGTGGTGGTAGAGGGTGGTAGTGATGGTGGTACACCAGTCAGGGTACTACCCCACACACCAGCCAGGGTACTTCACACACTAGCCAGGGTGCTTCCCCCACACACTAGCCAGGGTACTTCCCCACACACCAGCCAGGGTACTTCCCCACATACATGATTTGAGTGGGACTTGTGCATGAGTGAATGGAATTATCACAGCTTATTGCTTGGGAAGCATTGAAAATCGAGTTGGGCAAATACAATTATGTTAGTGGGATGGTTTTTGAAGGACTTGCCTAGTATGGGCCAACAGGCCTGCTGCAGTGTTCCTGCTTTCTTATGTGCAAACATTTATGGATGAACATCACACTGACACAGCTGTTGCAAGCCCATGCTGGCAACATCTAGAATGACAATGTTGTGTCCCATTTTAGGGAAATCTTAGAGATGCCAGAAACAGAGCTCTCTGGACAGATATTTAGTGCCACAGGCATGCAGTGACTCAAGCTGGTCCTAGTGGCATTAAAAAACAAAGAAGGGAAGTAACCCCAGAAAAGGACTTGGTACCTGAAGTCTTTATGGAAGGGGATTCCCCTTCCAAACAATAGTACACCTCCATCCTCTCCTCTCCCCTCCTCCCGTCTCATTACTCATCAATAAGTCTTCAATAAAGGCAAGTGTCATTTTATTAATATTTTACTCTGCATGTCTGATTGTTTTCTGTGTAGGGAAATGTATATTTCATGTAAAAAATTTTTTGTTTAATACTTTTGGGTATCTGAAATGGATTAATTGGATTTCCATTATTTATGGGGAAAATTAATTTGAATTAAGTCAGATTCGGTATAAGACACTCTCTCTGGAACGGATTAATTACATTATCCGGGGGGTCCACTGTACTGGGGTTCCGCCTGACTCCTTTGATACATCTGACCTCCACACTGCTTTGACCAGGCTTCCAGTTTCTCCCTCTACGGTGCAGCAAGTTTTGGATCGGCTGCCCATCCCACATTGGACCAACTCCAGTCCCACACCTAAATGCCCAAGACCATTAACTTATGATACTACTTCGCTTCCTTCTCATTCTACTCAGAAAAGACTGGCACGTCATGCACACCCCCTACATGCTATGTTTCAAAATATACAATGGACTAAGTTTTTTACTCTATGACTGACTTCCTCTACTGCCTATCTTTACAACCATAGTATTAGCAAGGCGCTGTATAGCCCTTGTGGCTTAGCGCTTCTTTTTTGATTATAATAATAATTAGCAAGGCACTTCTACACCATGTCAGTAGAGATATATCCTTTCATGTTCTCAAGAGCAGTACACACATCATGGTTCAGAATGCTAGCCAAGCTCACGATCTTTCTCTCCTTACAACCATCAATGCTATTCCTGTAACTATTGAAAAAACATCATTCCCTCAATTCTTGTAGTGGTACTGTCATTCTACCCCATACCATTGTCCAACAAAATTTCCAGACATATGGTGATGACATTCTGGAACAGCTTGAGCTCCAAGACCTCCCAATCCTCAAAGTAGTAGACTTATGTCCTCCCTGCCCACAGGCAGAAACGATATCCTTGCAATGTAGCTCACTTAACTTTTTGACTGTAATGAGCTTCAGTCCTCTATTTATATTGCGGGACACCGTTTACAAGTTCGAAAAGTGATCCCTACACCACAACAGTTTAGAAATTGCTGGTGTTATGGTCATCCAGCGAAATATTGCAGGTCCATAGCCAAATGCCCAGTCTTTGGTGCTGAAGACCATACCAATGTCTTTAGTCTACCTCCCTCTTGCCTTAACCCTTTCAGGGTCGGTGCCATACTAGTAGGACTTGTACGCCAGGGTTAATGCCGTACTAGTACGTGTAAATTCTAGCGCCTTCAAATCTAGCAAGAGAAAGCTGGTAGGCCTACATATGAAAGAATGGGTCTATGTGGTCAGTGTGCACAGTATAAAAAAAAAATCCTGCAACAGTGCATAATGCGAGAAAAAAAAAAAAACTGACCATGTTTTTGCTTTAAAACAGCGATTTTGCAGTGTATTTTCGTATGGTATTTATGGTTGTACGTATTCTAGTTTTCCTGGTCTCATTTTATAGAATGGAAGACATATTACAGAAATTGAGATGATTTTGATTGGTTTCACAATGCAAAGTAGCAGAAATGTTCGATTTTTGCCAAAGTTCAAAAGTAAACAAATCATGCCAAGCGTCCAATACATGCCAACTGGCGAGTCTAATATTTTTTCACGAGTGCGCTGATATTATTTATACCATTTCTACACTAATTCAGTAGTCTGCATAACAGAAAATCTTCTATTTTTTGTGAGAATAAAAATTCAAAGTGGAAAGCAAAAGAAATGTAAATGGGGCCTGGGGACGTGACTTATGAACAGAGAAAAATTTTTATTTTAGTGTCAGGAATGCCTGTCTTGTTTATTCTGGACCCTATTTGGAAATTGGCATCTTTTGAAATTTGTGTGAAATTGGCAAAATTGCCAATTTCTGACCAGTTTATTGGATAGCTGAAATCCATAAATGGGTGGTTTCTTGTACTCAATCGATAGAAAAAATAGAGTTCTAGCGAAATAATTATGATTTTTGTTGACTGGTACATTGGAATTGGCTGAAAATTGGGCTCAAAGTGGGCAAAATCCCCGATACATAAACATCGTCGAGACCACTAACTTCGCGAGAGCATAATTCCGTAAGTTTTCTATCAAATTTCATACTTTTAGTGTCATTATGATCGAGAAAAATTCTCTATCATTTCATGATTTTTTTTTTTTTTTTTTTTTTTTTTTTTTTTTTTTTTTTTTTTTTCAAAAAATTTTTGACCCTGAGAACAAGTTTAGGAAAGGGCCTCTCGGCCCTGAAAGGGTTGTCACGAGGCTCACCCACCTTATTATTGCCGTTGCCAAGTTTACTTAAATGAGCATGAAATACGTTGTCTCAAAGAGGCAGAAGGCTTCCTGTATGCTATGGCAGTCTCTCATCTATGCCTCCAAGGGAGACTTCCCCGTATTTCTTATTCTCGAGTTACTAAACGCCCCCCCCCCCCACCTCTGGGGTCCCAACTTCCGCAGCCTCCTCTGTGGTCACCCCTTCCACAGTCACCCGTCTCTAATTCTTTTGTTGTCCTGGACTCGGAGGTCCCTATCTCAATACCTCCTCACAAGTCCCCCGAGTCTACAAGACCTCGTAAAACAACAACTCTCCATTGCCCCTCTACTTCTCAGAAGTCCAAAAAATCCCCATTGCTCAAATCTCCTTTAACCCCTCCTTCCCTTCTACCTCCACTTTTTCCTTTCCAGTCTCTAACTAGTTCTTCACCTCTAACTGGCTCTGTTACAAGTGTGGAGGTTCATCATCCTCCTCGTACTGTACCTTCCTCTCCTGTCCCCTCCCAAGTTTCTTCTCCAGGTCCCTCTACCTTTGTCCCCCCACTACTTTGGTACAGTCCGCTATCGCCCTGATCTTTACTCGCCCTCCTCCTTCCATGTTCAATATTGTCTCCCATACTATGTCCTTGTCCTCTGATACACTTGAAGCTATCTCAGAATATATTGATAAAATTAGACCATTGATGGACACCAATCCACCTCCTCTTCCTATTCACTCTTCTCCGTCTGCACAACTCCTTTATTCGTGGTATTCAGCTGGAGGTTTTTCTCCCTCTCCATGTTTTAAGGGAGCATGTGGGCAATTTTTCGCGTGCGCTCAACCAAAAATCAAGAAATTATGGAAATGAGTTATATATACCGAAAAATAGCTTAACTCTTTGGCAACACAATGGTACAAGAATCAATGTTCTAAGAAGTTTCTAAAAGAAATTATAGTCATTTATATTATGGTAGGATGGTAACGGCGTGTTCTCACCTGTTTTTTAATTTTTCCATGTTTTTTTGAATTTTTTTCCTTGTTCATTTATTCCCTTTTTATATTGATTATTTTTTCTATATAATGAATAAGTGGATATTCAATAATTAATATCAGGAGCCCGGTACATCGCGTCTACCCTCGAAAATGGCCAGGAAATCACTTATTCAGCTTGTACATCACTAATGGCTTACTACTATCAAATCACTCATTATTAATAATATATCAATAACAACAAACTGTTATATTTACCTATCAAATTGATATTTTTATGCACAGCCCACCACAGCAGGTGCCGAAAGAAAAACTCACGATTTCCATCTCATTGTTGTCTGTGATAGAAAGGGTATTTTGAAGACATTTAAACATCAAATTATAAAAACCCATCTAACAAGGATTTTCGGCAACTGTAACATCAATCCAAGACTGAGTACGGGCCTGCCGGTTTCCCGCGATCCCTTCATAATTTTACTTTTTGCTCAACTTACAGCACCAAGTTATTAAAATGATTTATGATCATTTCCCTGACAAATAAAACCAAGTGTGCTTTGTATTTGCGGCTCTTTTTCGCAAAAACCACTTTTTTTCCTCTTGAAAACGATATTTAGGCGAATCCCAAAAATCCCATCCATTCATTATCTTTGATATCATTAAGTATTCTAGTTCGAACCATTTCTCTCTCAATGTATTCAACTTAGTCAACAACCCTTCCTCATGCCCTACTGCAACAGTTTTGGTAATCCCGCACCTCCTACCTAACTTCCAAACTACGAATTCTCTGCATTATATTCACACCACACATTGCCCTCAGACATGACATCTCCACTGCCTCCAGCATATATATACATATATAATGATCTAATATTATATAATAAACACTATAAATAACAAACAAACATGTTATATACTCTACACTGAATAAAATAGGCCATAATATGGCGAGAGTCCACCAGCAGTATTTCGATATAAGAGTTACTCCTAGTTTCCATGTTGTATTGTTTGGTCTGTGATAGAAAACGGTATTTTGAAGAGAATAACTGCACTAGAACATCAATTTACTTAGAAAACCATTGAAACAAACGCGATTTTCGCGAAAAAAAAAAAAAAATTTGGAGACGGCGGGCCGGCCGGCGTTCCAGGCCTATATCTCGGAAGTAACTTTTTCACTTATTTCGCTAAATTACACATTATTAATGATTGTATTGAAATGATTTTCACTGACAATATAAAACAAAGTGTGTTTGACTATTTGCGGCTTCTTTTTTTGGAATATATCAAATATTTTTTATTTTGTGGGAGGTAAAAGGCAGATATTTTGGTGAATGCCAAAAAGTCTATCAAATGTATTTTTTTTTTTCCATGATAATAAGATATATTAGATGAAACATGTTCCTCCAAAAGTCGTGTCATATGTATTCTAACGGTTAGGATTGTCGGAAGTGCCACTCGAAGTGCCATTTTGTCATACCTTGCTGCCATATATGAAAAGTCATTAAATATTTTTTTTCTCTGTTGTTTGTTGGCCAATCATACAAACTTTCTCACATTCTTCTACATATGAACCTCTAAATGTACACCAAAAATAAAAAAAATTGGTTGAAAAATAAAAAAGTAGGCCGCAATTTGGTCGAACTACCCTTAAATACGGGTACTCCCACCCATTTTGATCCTCGCACTCATTCTCTCTTGCAACGATCTCTTGGTCTGCTCTTCAACCACAGTAGACTTCACCTTGTGTGTCCTCCCGGACTTGCATGACAGCGATCATTTTCCAATCATCCTTACTTCTCCTCTGTATTCATCACCTCCTTGTAGCCCATGCTGGCAATTTGACCAAGCATGCAACTGCTTTTAGCAAACATCCATCTTTGTCCTCCACTGACGAGTATTTACACCTCTTCTCGACCTCAGTTTTAACTGGAGCTTCATATTCTGTACCCCAAACTTCAGGCAGGCATTCTCAGAAGTGCATGTCTTGGTGGTCTCCTGCTTGTGCTCAAGCAGTACGTCTGGAATGCCCTGCATGGGGCAAGTACTGGTACAATAGAACCACAGACTCCTTGATTTTAAGCAGGAGAGAGTGGTCACTCTCAGTGTCATCTGTGTAGCTAAAAGCACTTGCTGGTGGGATCAAGTTTCTGCCATCACTTCAGCTTCCTCTGAGTGCAATCTGGAAAAAAGTACGGAGACAGTGATAAATACTCTTCCAACCCGGCTCCTGTTCTTCGGGTTGCCGGTGTCAATATAGCAAACCCTCTTGACGCTGCCACCGAAATTGGTAATCATCTTGTCCCTATCTTTCAGGGGCTTCATCTATGCCCCTCGTTTCGTTCCTCAAAATCTGCCAGAGAGGTAGAGCCCTTAAACTTTTCTACTGTCAGAGAATCTTATAATGTGCCTCTTACACTTATGGAACTGGAGGCAACACACACAGCTTGCCGATCGTCGGCAGCTGGGCCTGACAGCATTCATATTTGTATGCTACAGCATTTACGTCAGTCAGCCCTTGCAGTCCTCTAACAACTAGCCTTACTTGGTCACAGGGAGTTCTTCCCCAGCTGTGGAAATTTGCCATTCTTCTCCCTTTCTGCAAACCAAGTACTACGGGACATGATGCCTCCCACTATCTTCCTACTGCTCTTGCCAGTGCAATTTGCAAGGTGATTGAACGTCTGGTAAATAGACATTTGATGTGGTATTTAGACAACAGTCTCTCCACTAGTCAATATGGCTTTCGTAAGGGCCGTTCTGCCACTGACCCCTTACTACGCTTAGATACGCATGTTTGTAATGCTTTGCCCAATAACCACTCAGTTCTCGTCACCTTTTTTGACCTGAGAAGGCATATGACAACTTGGAAGTATATCTTTGCCCCGGCCCTCTCCTTAGACTTTGTGGCAATCTACCACCTACAATCTACCCCCTTTCATTCTACGTAATGCCTCACGCACGTTCCCCCACACTCGCATCTTGTTCTTCACCTTCTTATACCTCCCTGGCCAGCGAATGAAATTACCGCCTCCCTTCCTTCATTGATATTTAAAAGTTCCTCAAAATATGCCTGCTATCTACCCAATACCTCCAGCTCCCCATCTATTAACTCCCCTACTCTGTTTTTAACTGACAAATCCATTCGTTCCCTAGGCTTTAACTTGTTTAACTCGCTCAAAAAATTTTCTTATTTTCATAAAAATTGGACAGTGCCTCTCCCACTATCACCTGCTCTCCTTTTGTACTCTCACCACTCTCTTCACCTTTCTTTTACTCTCCATACACTCTGCTCTTCTTATAACACTTCTGCTTTGTAAAAACCTCTCATAAGCTACCTTTTTCTCTTTTATCACACCCTTTACTTCATCATTCCACCAATCACTCCTCTTTCCTCCTGCACCCACCCTGCATTTTTAAAAATATTCCAACCCTCTGCAACCCCCCTCCCCCCACTACTCATCCTTGCACTAGCTCACCTTTCTGCCAATAGTTGCTTATATCTCACCCAAATTTCATCCTCCCTTAGTTTATACACTTTCACCTCTCTCTTACCTGCTGTTGCCATTTTCCTTTTGTGTACCAGTTATCAGTATACACTGTATAATATATGCCCCTTACCAAGACATGGTTCCATCATTGTTCTAACCACATCACCAGACACACCCAATAACTTCCTGGTATCCTGCAATGTATTACTTTCAGTGTACATAATAATAACCAATGCAAGACCACTATAGCAATCACAAAGTACAAACAACTTTATACCAAAGTGTTTCCTCTTGCTTCGTATATACTGCTTGAATGACAGTCTACCTTTGAACAAAATCAAAGACTCATCAATAACAAGTTTCCCTGAAGTGATAAAAATACATACTGAATTTCTGTTTCAGATACATAAACACATTCCTAATCTTGTATAACCTGTCTTCTGTCAGGCCTGGTTTTGTCTGAGAAGTGTAGCATACATAATAGTAGCACAAATCGATTCACTTGTTTTATATCACTGAAAGATGAGGTTTCAATCAGGCAGTCTGTTGACCAGCATGATTTGACACTGTGCTTAAACACGTGGCATAAGCATTATTGTGGCCGAGATACATCTCGGCTATAGTTGTCTCCTTCCACTGGTGTAGGCATGATCTTGGTGAAAGAATTGTGTCTGCCATGGTGTAATCAAAGTATGTGTTGCCCTCCCTGACAATTTCCATCAGGGGTTTGTCGAAGAATAACTCGAAACATTCTAGTTCAATAGCATTGTTCCCAAGTGTACAAGATGGCTGTATTCCACTTTGACTTTCATGAGTGATGAGGATTGGGAACAAAACTGGCACCTTCCTGCCAATCCTGGGTGCAGTCTACTGGTGGGTACTGGACATTGACAGGTGGTTGTGGTGGTGGTTGTTCTGGAGCTTGGTGTGGTGGGTGCGTGAGGGTGGGCTTTGTTGTAGCTCAGCTGATTCAGCAGTGTGGTTACCAGCATGAGGCGCCGATGGTGCATCATGGCGCATGGCACCACTACCATCTGATGACGCATGCACATTTTTCATCCCCACTATAACAATATCTTCATTTTCACTATCTGTTCCTGTTGCATGTCCACAGGATGTACTCCTTCCCCTAGGAATAGCATACGGCACACTACCAGAGTGCAGGTAGCGTCGTAAATACCGACGCTTCACTGGGGAATATTCCACTTCACTCTCGCTACTAGAAATGTTTTCAAGAGCTTGGATATCACATTCACTATCACTATCATCACCACTGCTCACATCCGAGTCCTGGACATGGGAAAATACGAGTTTCCTCTTTCGTTCTGGTACAACTTAACATGAACAAGACACCCCAGCACCAGAGGTGGAAGGTTGAGGGTCGTCTGGGTTTTCTGCACTATTACCGGTACCATGTTCATTATTTTCAGTCACTAACTTGTCAAAACCATGAAATTCTTCTTCACTGACACTTCCATTGGCGTCTGAACTATCACTTGGGAACAAAAGTCCCAATTCTCCGTGGAGTGAGGAGTTTCTTACCACGAGGCATAGTGAACAAGGCATACTAAAATGGCGTTCCCACAATGCAATGTGGGTGCCCTGATTTTTTTCCTACTGCACACACTGACCACGCAGACCAATTCTCACATGTAGGCCTATCAGCTTTCTCCCGCTCAATTTGAAGGCGCTAGAATTTACGTGTACAAGTACGTGACCGGCCCTCAAAGGGTTAAAGTATACACTGAAACCTCAACTCAATGGATTAATTTGAAAATATTGTGCTCAAATGGACAATTCTGAAAAGAAAGAGAGAAAGAAAAAAAAAAAAAAGTGAATGATGTTGAAACTGTTTGTTTCTTTTTTGGGTCACCCTGCCTCAGTGGGAGACAGCTTAAAAAAAACAATCATGGGTTAGATAATGGCTGATAGGAAAAACATCAGCATTAATAACAAATTCTTTGAAAATATATATAGAATTTTACAGATTTTCAGGATCGGGTAAACCACACTACCACTCATTTTGTTAATAGAAATTACTATGCACTTTACTACACGTATTACAAATTATGTTTTCCATCAAGCACCACCATAACATTAACAGGGGTGCTAAACTCATAGGCAATTGGGTTCAATTCAAGGAAGGATATCATCAAATTCCTAGAATCAAAAGCCTCTCACCAGCATCAAGAAGTCTCCCCTGAGAGGGTTATTTGAATTATATCATCCTCACATTTCTACCCAGACAGCTATTAAATGTATGTTAGCAAACATTTCCCTCTAAGTCACTCACCCTTGGTGAGAAATTGCCAATGTAGAAAAAATGTTTTAAAAATATCTAACTTACCTGGAATGGTACTTATAACAATAATTCTGTCATCTAATGTCTTTATAGGTTTCTGGAACCCACACAAAGCTTCAACTAAGAATATGTGCATCTGCATAGTGAGGTCATTGTTCACCCGTCTGTTGGGAGAAGAAAGTTTGATGCAACAGAAATTTTTCAATAAACTAATATTTTATATCCTAGCATCAGCAATAATATTAAAATATTCAACATTACTTTTTATAACCAATTTTAAAAAATCATTACAATAAAAGCAACCTGTAAAAAAATCTAAATTCTAAATGCTAGAAACTGTGTCCAATGTTAAATTCAGAACATTCCAATACTTCTAATCCTAAGAATTAGCTAAAGGATTTAAAAAAAAAAAAAAAAAAAAAAAAAGACGTTTCCAAACTATAAAGTTGCAGAACCTTTATATATAACTTGTACCAGAGCTAATTCTTTTCAGTTATGACTGGAACAAGTGTACATGATGAGCACTAAATATAATCTGATTTAGAAGAATTTGGCCCTAAGTATTTTTTTTGCCTTTATACAGGGAACACAAGGGTAATGTTTAAAATTACCCCCTAAAAGATACAGGAATATCCTGAAAAAGCTTAAACACATGAGGTAAAGATATGAAATGAGATGGATAATTAAAAAATAACTTTACATAGGTGTTAAAAATATGATAACTACAATATTTCAAACCTGTTGGTTCAAAATTCAGAAAGGCAAGATACCAGCTAATTCAGTCCCTCCCCTTTAACTTAGAGTTTATTGCAGTATATCAGAAATTATTGTAGAACACCTAATCAGTGTCAAGTTTGATCATCCACTGCCTAATTATTAAGTTAAAATGGCAATACTGAAAATATATGACCAACCTGAATACTGGATGTTCCTTTTCATCCAACACAATGATGATATCACCTGGTTCTAAACCTGGTTCTTGGTCCCCTTCTCCAGAGAATACCACTTTCTGACCATCCTCCATACCTTTGTCTACATGTACCTCTAGGATTTTTCTGTCTTTAACAACCTTGAATTTAAAACAAAATTAATGAGCTGAAGTAACTTTACAAAAATTACTTTATATGAACCAATTTTATGTTATTTACTATGGCAAGCAGAGCCATTCTTAACTATCATGTCATTAATAAGTCATTAAAGCAGATGTTTTTGCATTTGAAACTACCTTTTTTCCTTCACAGTTTTTACATCTATCTTTGGGATGAATACGCTCGCCTTGGCCTTGGCATTCTCCACACATACTCTGCACTTGTGACACCATACCAGGTCCAAGCTGCTGGATTCGCACCTGAGAGTTAAGAGATAGAAAGCCTCTTTAATTACCACTGCACTGCCTATTAAATTTTGCAAAAAAATGAGTAAAGTATGCTTGTCAAAAAAGCATATAAAAATGGGTAATTTTGAATTTTGAAAAAACAAATTTTATCTTTAGGAAATAATACTAGGAACATAAAAAAAGATATTCTGACCTTTAACCGTATCCAATGTACTAGTACAAAGGTGACACTTAAGTGTTGGACATGCTAGTAAACAATTTTTCATGCCTTCAAATACAATACCTGCCAATGTTTTTGGCCTCAGCACAACTGTTTGGGTCTCCTACCTCTTCATGCCTTAGAAAAAACCTAAGATCAAATAGGTCTACAGAGTACATCATGGGGCAACACTGCATAAGAAGCATAAGCAACCAATGAAACCAAGCCCTGTTGTTCCACCACCAGCTGCCACACCTGAGTGTAGAACAGCAGTATGATCCCTTATTCATTCCAAATTTATTCCAATTTTATGATACTAACAGTGGAATTCATCCTAAATAACAATGAAGATTCGATCTACAACGGACCATTTTTTTTTTTTCAACAAGTCAGCCATCTCCCACCGAGGCAGGGTGACCCAAAAAGGAAATACTTTCATCATACAACACTTTCACCTTACTCATACATAATCACTGTTTTTGCAGAGGTGCCCAGATACAACAGTTTAGAAGTATATATAAAGATGTATAACATATCCCTCCAAACTGCCAATACCCCAAACTGCCCTTTTAAAGTACAAGCAATATACTTCCCATTTCCAGTACTCAAGTCTGGCTATATAAAAATAACAGGTTGCCCTGAATCCCTTCACTAAATATTACCCTGCTCACACTCCAACAGCTTGTCAGGTTCCAAAAACCATTCGTCTCACACACACTTGCTGGAAGTCTAAGCCCCTCACCCACAAAACCTCCTTTACTTCCTCCCTCCAACCTTTTTGAGGAAGACCCTTACCCCGCCTTCCTTCCCCTATAGATTTATACGCTCTCCATGTCATTCTACTTTGATCCATTCTCTCTAAATGACCGAACCACCTCAACAACCCCTCTTCAGCCCTGACTACTACTTTTATTAACTCCACACCTTCTAATTTCTACACTCCGAATTCTCTGAATAATATTTACATCACACATTGCCCTTAGACTGGACATCTCTACTGCCTCCAACCGCCTCCTCGCTGCAGCATTTACAACCCAAGCTTCACACCCATATAAGAGAGTTGGTACCACTATACATTCCTTTCTTTGCCTCCATAGATAATGTTTTTTGTCTCTATATATATACCTTAATGCACCATTCGCCTTTTTCCTTCATCAATTCTATGGTTAACCTCATCCTTCATAAATCCATCCACTGACACGTCAACTCCCAAATATCTGAAAACATTCACTTCTTCCATACTCCCTCTCTCCAATGTGATATCCAATTTTTCTTCATCAAAATCATTTGATACCTTCATGACCTAACTCTTATCTATGTTCACTTTCAACTTTCTACCATTACACACTCCCAAACTCGTCCACTAACCTTGGCAACTTTCCTTTAGAATCGCCCATAAGCACAGTATCATCAGCAAAAAGAAACTGTCAACTCCCATTTTGTATTTGATTCTCCATAATTTAATCCCACCCCTCTTCCCAACACCCTAGCATTTATTTCTTTTATAACCCATCTATAAATATATTAAACAACCATGGTGATATTACACATCCCTGTCTAAGACCTACTTTTACTGGGAAGTAATCTCCCTTTCTTCTACACACCCTAACCTGAGGAGCCTCACTATCCTCATAAAAACTCTTTACAGCATTTAGTAACTTACTACCTATTCCATATACAGTGGACACTCACCTAACGAACGCATCGCATAACGTTAAATCCGCCTAGCGATACATTTTAACGCAAAAATTTTGCCTCGGCTAGCGCTAAAAAACTTGCTCAATGTGATTCGTTCGACACGCGTCCACGTGCAGCCTGAGCTCGCCTCACTTGTTCCGTGGGTGCCAGTGTTTACAAGCCAGCCACCACGATCGCTTCCAAGCATACAATCGGAACATTTCATATTATCACAGCCTTTTTAGTGATTGCACCTGCACAGTAAGTCACCATGGACCCCAAGAAAGCTTCTAGTGCTAACCCTACAGCAAAAAGAGTGAGAATTACTATGGATATGAAGAAAGAGATCATTGCTAAGTGGAGTGCGTGTCTCCGAGCTGGCCAGGTTGTACATAAAACCCCAATCAACCATCGCTACTATTGTGGCCAAGAAAACGGCAATCAAGGAAGCTGTTCTTGCCAAATGTGCAACTTTGTTTTCGAAACAGAGATCGCAAGTGATAGAAGATGTTGAGAGACTTATTGGTGTGGATAAACGAAAAACAGATAGAGGAGATAGCATCTCTCAAGTGATCATATGTGAAAAGGCTAGGAAGTTGCATGAGGATTTAATTAGAAAAATACCTTGCAACTAGTGATGATGTGAGTGAATTTAAGGCCAGTGGCATAGTGGCATACACAGTGTGATAAGGCATGGTGAGGCTGCCAGTTCGGACCACAAAGCGGCTGAAAAATATGTGCAGGAATTCAAGGAGTACATAGACAGCAAAGGACTGAAACGTGAACAAGTGTTTAATTGTGACGAAACAGGCCAATTTTGGAAGAAAATGCCAAGCAGGACCTACATTACTCAGGAGGAAAAGGCACTCCCAGGACATAAGCCTATGAAAGACATGCTTACTCTGAGGTGTGCCAATGCTAGTGGTGATTGCAAAGTGAAGCCTTTATTGGTGTATCACTCAAACTCCCAGTGTGTTCAGGAACTACAATGTCCTCAAGGCTAATTTGTGTGTGCTGTGGAGGGCAAACAGTAAGGCATGGGTCACTAGGGACTTTTTCTATGACAGGTTACACCATGCATTTGCCCCCACTGTGAAAAATTACCTAAAAGAAATTAGACCTTAAGTGCCTCCTGGTATTAGACAATGCTCCTGGTCATCCTTCAGACGTAGCAGAGCGACTTTCTGCGGAAATGAGCTTCATTAAGGTCAAGTTTTTGCCTCCTAATACCACTCCTCTCCTGCAGCCCATGGACCAGCAGGTCATTTCCAACTTCAAGAAACTGTACACAAAAGCTATGTTTGAAAGGTACTTTGTAGTGACATCAGAAACTCAATTGACTAAGAGAGTTTTGGAGAGATCACTTTAGCATCCTCAATTGTGTAAACATTATAGGTAAGGCTTGGGAGGAAGTGACTAAGAGGACCTTGAACTCTGCTTGGAAGAAACTGTGGCCAGAATGTGGAGACAAAAGGGATTTTGAAGGGTTTGAGGCTAACCCTGGGAATCCTATGCCAGTTGAGGAATCCATTGTGGCATTGGGGAAGTCCTTGGGGTTGGAGGTTAGTGGGGAGGATGTGGAAGAGTTGGTGGAGGAGGACAATGAAGAACTAACCACTGATGAGCTGCTAGATCATCTTCAACAGCAAGAGGCCACACCTGAGGAAACTGCTCTGGAGGAGGGGATAGAGAAATTGAGGAAGTTGCCTACTTCAAAGATTAAGGAAATGTGTGCAATGTGGCTTAAAGTGCAAACCTTTTTTGATGAAAATCACCCTCACACAGCAATTGCAAGCCGTGCTGGTGACTATTACTCTGACAATGTTGTGAAACACTTTAGGAATGGCATAAAGAAACAGGAGGTACAGGCCTCTATGGACAGATATGTTGTGCGACAGAGGTCCAGTGACTCAAGCTGGTCCTATTGGCATTAAAAGAAGAAGGGAAGTAACCCCGGAAAAGGACTTGACACCTCAAGTCCTAATGGAAGGGGATTCCCCTTCTAAACATTAACACCAACACTCTCCCCTCCTCCCATCCCATCAATCACCAGATCTTCAATAAAGGTAAGTGTCATGTAACTGTGCATGTCCTCTTCAGTTTGTGTGTATTAAAATTAATATTTCACGTGGTAAAAAAATTTTTTTGTTCATACTTTGGGGTGTCAGGAACGGATTAATTTGATTTCCATTATTTCTTATGGGGAAAATTAATTCGCCTAACGATAATTTCGCCTAATGTTGAGCTCTCAGGAACGGATTAATTGCGTTAGGCGAGGGTCCACTGTACTTGCAACATCTGCAAAATTGCTCCCCTATCCACTATCATATGCCTATAAATGCAATGAAAACTTCCCTTCCTTTATCTAAATATTGTTCACATATATGCCTCCTTGCTCATCAGAAATCCTACTCTCTATCTTACCTCTAATTCTTTCAATCGTAACCCTACCGTACACTTTCCCTGGTGTACTCCGTAAACTTATTCCCCCATAATTTTTACAATCTCTTATTCCCCTTCCCTTTATATAAAGGAACTATACAAGCTCTCTGCCAATTCCTAGGTACCTTCCCCTCTTTCATACATTTATTAAACAAAAATACCAACCACTCCAACACTATCCCCCCATGCTTTGAACATTTCTGTCATGATCCCATCAGTTCCAGCTGCTTTACCCCCTTTCATTCTACGTAATGCCTCACGCACCTACCCCACAATCACATCCTGCTCTTCTTCACTCCTAAAAGATGTTTTACCTCCCTGACCAGTGCATGAAATTACTGCCTCCCTTACTTAGACATTTAAAAGTTCCTCAAAATATTCCCCCCCATCTACCCAATATCTCCAGCTCCCCATCTACTAACTCCCGTACTCTGTTTTTAACTGACAAATCCATTCATTCCCTATGCTTTCTTAACTTGTTTATCTCACTCCAAAATTTCTTGACAGTGCCTCTCCCACTATCATCTGCTCTCCTTTTGCACTCTCTCACCACTCTTTTCACATTTCTTTTACTCTCCATATATTCTGCTCTTCTTAGAACACTTCTGCTTTGTAAAAACCACTCCTAAGCTACCTTTTTCTCTTTTATCACACCCTTTACTTCAGCATTCCACCAATCACTCCTCTTTCCTCCTGCACCCACCCTCCTATAGCCACAAACTTCTGCCCCACATTCTAATACTGCATTTTTAAAATCATTCCAACGCTCTTCAACCCTACCACTACTCATACTTGCACTAGCCCACCTTTCTGGCAATAGTTGCTTATATGTAAATGATGATGTAAAGAGAGTAGTAAGGGAGAAAAAGTTAGCATATGAGAAGTTTTTACAAAGTAGAAGTGATGCAAGGAGGGAAGAGTATATGGAGAAAAAGAGAGAGGTTAAGAGAGTGGTGAAGCAATGTAAAAAGAGAGCAAATGAGAGAGTGGGTGAGATATTTTAACAAAATTTGTTGATAACAAGAAAAAGTTTTGGAGTGAGATTAACAAGTTAAGGAAGCCTAGAGAACAAATGGATTTGTCAGTTAAAAATAAGAGAGGAGAGTTATTAAATGGAGAGTTAGAGGTATTGGGAAGATGGAGGGAATATTTGAGGAATTGTTAAATGTTGATGAAGATAGGGAAGCTGTGATTTCGTGTATAGGGCAAGGAGGAATAACTTCTTGTAGGAGTGAGGAAGAGCCAGTTGTGAGTGCGGAAGTTCGTGAGGCAGTAGGTAAAATGAAAGGGGGTAAGGCAGCCGGGATTGATGGGATAAAGATAGAAATGTTAAAGGCAGGTGGGGATATAGTTTTGGAGTGGTTGGTGCAATTATTTAATAAATGTATGAAAGAGGGTAAGGTACCTAGGGATTGGCAGAAAGCATGCATAGTTCCTTTGTATAAAGGCAAAGGGACAAAAGAGAGTGCAAAAATTATAGGGGATAAGTCTGTTGAGTATACCTGGTAAAGTGTATGGTAGAGTTATTATTGAAAGAATTAAGAGTAAGACGGAGAATAGGATAGCAGATGAACAAGGAGGCTTTAGGAAAGGTAGGGGGTGTGTGGACCAGGTGTTTCCAGTGAAACATATAAGTGAACAGTATTTAGATAAGGCTAAAGAGGTCTTTGTGGCATTTATGGATTTGGAAAAGGTGTATAGACAGGGTGGATAGGGGGGGCAATGTGGCAGATGTTGCAGGTGTATGGTGTAGGAGGTAGGTTACTGAAAGCAGTGAAGAGTTTTTACGAGGAGAGTGAGGCTCAAGTTAGAGTATGTAGGAAAGAGGGAAATTATTTCCCAGTAAAAGTAGGCCTTAGACAAGGATGTGTGATGTCACCGTGGTTGTTTAATATATTTATAGATGGGGTTGTAGAGAAGTAAATGCGAGGGTCTTGGCAAGAGGCGTGGAGTTAAAAGATAAAGAATCACACAAAGTGGGAGTTGTCACAGTTGCTCTTTGCTGATGACACTGTGCTCTTGGGAGATTCTGAAGAGAAGTTGCAGAGATTGGTGGATGAATTTGGTAGGGTGTGCAAAAGAAGAAAATTAAAAGTGAATACAGGAAAGAGTAAGGTTATGAGGATAACAAAAAGATTAGGTGATGAAAGATTGGATATCAGATTGGAGGGAGAGAGTATGGAGGAGGTGAATGTATTCAGATATTTGGAAGTGGACGTGTCAGCGGATGGGTCTATGAAAGATGAGGTGAATCATAGAATGATGAGGGAAAAAGGGTGAGTGGTGCACTTAGGAGTCTGTGGAGACAAAGAACTTTGTTCTTGGAGGCAAAGAGGGGAATGTATGAGAGTATAGTTTTACCGACGCTCTTATATGGGTGTGAAGCATGGGTGATGAATGTTGCAGCAAGGAGAAGGCTGGAGGCAGTGGAGATGTCATGTCTGAGGGCAATGTGTGGTGTGAATATAATGCAGAGAATTCATAGTTTGGAAGTTAGGAGGAGGTGCGGGATTACCAAAACTGTTGTCCAGAGGGCTGAGGAAGGGTTGTTGAGGTGGTTCGGACATGTAGAGAGAATGGAGCGAAACAGAGTGACTTCAAGAGTGTATCAGTCTGTCGTGGAAGGAAGGCGGGGTAGGGGTCAGCCTAGGAAAGGTTGGAGGGAGGGGGTAAAGGAGGTTTTGTGTGCGAGGGGCTTGGACTTCCAGCAGGCACGCGTGAGCGTGTTTGATAGGAGTGAATGGAGACAAATGGTTTTTAATACTTGACGTGCTGTTGGAGTGTGAGCAAAGTAACATTTATGAAGGGGTTCAGGGAAACCGGCAGGCCGGACTTGAGTCCTGGAGATGGGAAGTACAGTGCCTGCACTCTGAAGGAGGGGTGTTAATGTTGCAGTTTAAAAACTGTAGAGTAACGCTCCCTTCTGGCAAGACAGTGATGGAGTGAATGATGGTGAAAGTTTTTCTCTTTTGGGCCACCCTGCCTTGGTGGGAATCGGCCAGTGTGATAATAAAAAATAATAAAAATGTAGATATGCACATGTGTCTAATTTATCATTTGCTTACATCTCACTCTAACCTCTTCCTCCCTTACTTCATACACTTTCACCTCTATCTTATTTCTTGTTGCCATTTTCCTTTTGGCCAATCTACCTCTTACTCTAACTGTAGCTACAACTAAATAATGATCCAATATATCAGTTGCCCCTCTATAAGTATGTACATCCTGAAGCCTACCCATGAACCTTTTAGCCACCAATACATAATCTAACAAACTACTTTCATTACGTGCTATATCATACCTTGTATACTTATCCTCTTTTTCATAAAATATGTATTACTTATTACCAAACCTCTTTCTACACATAGCTCAATTAAAGACTCCCCATTTTAATTTACCCCTAGCACCCAAAATTTACCTACTACTCCCTCCACATTTTTACCCACTTTAACATTGAAATCCACAACCACAAGTACTCTCACACTTGGTTCAAAACTCCCCATGCACTCATGCAAAATTTCCCAAAATCTCTCTCTACACTTTTCTTTTCTCCAGGTGTATAAATGCTTACTATAACCCACTTTTCACATCCAACCCTTATTTTACTCCACAGAATCCTTGAATTTATACATTGATATTCCCTCTTTTCCTGCCATAACTTATCCTTCAACATTATTGCTACTCCTTTAGCTCTATTTAAAACCCTGACCTAATCCCATTTATTTCTCCCCAGTGAAACTCTCCCACCCCCTTCAGCTTTTTCACTTAAAGCCAGGACATCCAGCTTCTCATTCATAACATTCACAATCGTCTCTTTCTTATCATTCGCACAACATCCACGCACATTCAAACATCCCACTTTGACGGTTTTCTTCTCTTTCTTTTTAGTAGGCTATACAGGGAAAGGGGTTACTAGCCCACTGTTCCTGGCATAAAAGGACACAAAAGGACAAGCAATAAGAACAAGAACTATTAAGATAAAATCAAAGAAAACTCAGATGAGTATGTATACTTCAATGTGTACATGTATGTGCAGTGACCTAAGTTTAAGTAGAAGTAGCAAGATGTACCTAAAATCTTGCACATTTACGAGACAGAAAAAAAGACACCAGCAATCCTACCATCACGTAAAAGAATTACAGGCTTTTGTTTTTACACTAACTTCGCAGGACAGTAGTACCTCCCTGGGTGGTTGCTGTCTACCAACCTACTACAATTACGTTATGTTTATATAATCCAGAATATTCCCTCAAACTTTTTTTTTTTTTTTCAACATTCTAGCCGTCCCTTGCATGTAGGTTGAGTATTATTCTGATATAACAGACACTGACAACTACCCTTTCCCTATTAGCGCATAATATCAAGGGTTTATTTTATTTCCACGATTTGACGAGTATTACACCTTGAATATTTTAATACAGTGGTACCTTGACGAGTTTAATTCGTTCCTTGACCGAGCTTGTAACTCAATTTGCTTGTATATCAAATCAATATTCCTCACTGAAATTCATTTAAATGCCATTAATCAGTTCCAGCCCCCAAAAAACCACCCCAATTTTTCTGTTATGTTTTTTTAAATAAGAAAAAGGCATTTATAAATAAGAAATGACTTTTTGCCAGGTCCCAGCAATGTTTTAGAAATGCTGGATTACACAGTGGTCCCTCGCTTTTCGTAGTTCTCGGCAATCGTAAATTTCGCCAATCATAGGGGTATTTTCGTATAAACATGGACTCGCTTTTCATAGGTTGACTCGCGAATAGTAGTTCGTCCTGGACGCGTACACACGGTGTGAGCCGGGGTGGCCTCCCTACCCAGCCAGTCTGGCATTGTTTACCAGTGAGTGAAGGTCCCCTCAAGTGCTCCTACGAAATATTTCATAATATTCCACTCATTTTAGTGCTTGTAATTACTAAATAAGCTACCATGGCTCCAAAGAAAGCTCCTAGTGCCAAGCCTGTGGTAAAGGTGAGAAACATGTACAGTGACAAAGTCTTGGGCCATTTTCGGGAAGTGTTAAAGAGATGCCAGAAACAGAGCTCTCTCCACAGTTACTTTGCGAGACAGGACTAGAGTGACTCTCAAGGTGGTCCTAGTGGCATAAGAAACAGAGAAGAGAAGCAACCCCAGAGAAGCAATTGGTACCTGAGGTGTTGCTGGAAGGGGATTCCCCTTCCAAACTGTAAACAATCCAATCTCTCTCCTCCTCCAGTCCCCCATATACTAAGAAGAATCTCCAATAAAGGAGTGTTATGCTGTTAATGTTTCATTCATCATTTCCCATTGTATTGTTTATGTACTATATGTATATTTCATGTAAAAAATTTTTTTTGTTTTAATACTTCTGGGTGTCAGGAACGGATTAATTGTATTTACATTATTTCTTATGGGGAAAATTGATTCGCAAATCATAAATTTCGTTTATAGTAACGGCTCCAGGAACGGATTAATTACGAAAAACGAGGGACCACTGTATATGAAACTCCTTGAAGCACGGTGTAAGAAGAGCGTCACTCCGTTGTTGACAGTGCAGCAGTGGAGTAACATTTGATGATTGTGCACTGCCATGGCTTTATTTTTCACTGTTACACAAACGCGTTTTTTTTTTTTTTAAACAAGTCAGCCGTCTCCCACCGAGGCAGGGTGACCCAAGAAAGAAAGAAAATCCCCAAAAAGAAAATACTTTCATCATTCAACACTTTCACCTCACTCACACATAATCACTGTTTTTGCAGAGGTGCTCAGAATACAACAGCTTAAAAGCATATACGTATAAAGATACACAACATATCCCTCCAAACTGCCAATATCCCGAACCCTTCCTTTAGAGTGCAGGCATTGTACTTCCCATTTCCAGGACTCAAGTCCAGCTATATAAAAATAACCGGTTTCCCTGAATCCCTTCACTAAATATTACCCTGCTCACACTCCAACAGCTCATCAGGTCCCAAATACCATTCGTCTCCATTCACTCCTAACATGCTCACGCACGCTTGCTGGAAGTCCAAGCCCCTCGCCCACAAAACCTCCTTTACCCCCTCCCTACAACCTTTTCAAGGACGACCCCTTCCCTGCCTTCCTTCCCCTACAGATTTATAAGCTCTCCATGTCATTCTACTTTGATCCATTCTCTCTAAATGACCAAACCACCTCGACAACCGCTCTTCAGCCCTCTGACTACTACTTTTATTAACTCTACACCTTCTAATTTCCACATTCTGAATTTTCTGCATAATATTTAAACCACACATTGCCCTTAGACAGGACGTCTCCACTGCCTCCAACCATCTCCTTGCTGCAGCATTTACAACCCAAGCTTCACACCCATATAAGAGTGTTGGTACTACTCTACTTTCATACATTCCCTTCCTTGCCTCCATAGATAACATTTTTTGTCTCCACATATACCTCAACGCACCCCTCACCTTTTTTCCTTCATCAATTCTATGATTAACCTCATCCTTCATAAATCCATCCGCCGACACGTCAACTCCCAAATATCTGAAACATTCACTTCTTCCATACTCCTACTCTCCAATTTGATATCCAATTTTTTTTTTTTATCTAAATCATTTGATACCCTCATCACCTTACTCTTATCTATGTTCACTTTCAACTTTCTACCTTTACACACACTCCCAAACTCGTCTGTATCTGCCTATATGTTTCTGTCTATTTGTCTGTATCTGTGTCTAGCTCTGTTTATCTCCGTCTCTGCTTGTCTGCGTTTTCTGTTTGCCTGTGTTTCTGTCTTCCTGTCTCTCTACTTGTCTCTCTGTCTCAGTCACTCATGAACCAACAGGTATTACACACGATGCAGAGTCATCACGTCTGATTCCTGACCCAGTGAAAATGTGTTTCTTGCGAGTCATGCTTATTATGCCTTATATCAACAAGCATAGTATAGCACTTTGGATTTTTGGGCTATCCTAGGTAATTTACACTATGTATAACTATTTATTTGTACCTGTGAGATAGAGACACAGGTAGACAGATAGATACACAGACAGACAGAAGGAGACAGAGACAGCCAAACCTAACGTATCTCCTACCATAAAACCCTAAGTGTAATCTTTTCATCATCTGTCTTGTTTCAATATCACTAAACTGGTTAAAGAATTAAAAATAGCAAGAAACTTAAGAGATTTATCAAATATGACTATACATGTGAAACAAAGTAAACTATTTAAATATAATGTTTATATAACCCATCTTACAGTGAAACTACCATGTAAGATGATGTTCTAAAACACATTCAGAGCATTATATGCATTAATCATTAACAAACCTGCATGCCTGTTCCTCTACAACTTGGACACTTCTCTGGGGGTTTCTTGCCACCCTGACCTTCACATTTGCTGCAGATTACATGTTTCTGTAGTGCAAGCTTTCTCACAGCACCATTATACAACTCCTCTAGGGTCACATTCATCTGATGGATTACATCTTTCACCCTGTTTACAAAAAATAAGGTGAAATAAGAAAAATTATAAATTTATACATAAAAATCAAATAGGGCTGACATAGATTAAGCAAAATAAACAGTGAAATGTAATTTTGAGCAAGCAATGCATTTCTTACTATCCCTATCACAACAAGCCAAGAATATATTCACTGATGAAAAAAGGCACAATACTGTGACTGGAACAATACACAAATAACTTGCACATAGAAGAGAGGAGCTTTACGACGACATTTTGGTCCGACTTGGACGATTTACGAAGTCACACTAACAAAAAGAAGAGGAGGAGGGAGTATACAGAGGCCAGCAGACATTGACAGGAACAAGAGAGGTGGTGGTGGTGGAAGCAGCAGCGGCGGCGGCAGCGGCAGCAGTAGTAAAATAAAAAAAAAAAAAAAAAAATAGGAACACTGCAAGGGAGCTAGGGGCTCACAGAGGATAGGAGCAAGAACACAGAAGGGGGGAGGAGGAATAATACTAAAGGATAAATACTCAAGGCAGAAGAAAGAAAACCCAAAGGAGAAAGAGGAAAGAGGAAGGAGGAAGGGGGAAGAGGGAGAAGGGAAAGAAAGAATCTGGTTAAGTCACAGGTGTTCTGAAGTTTGGAAAATTTTACAATGTAATGGGAAAGGGAGGCATATACAGAGACAAAGCCAGGACTAAGATTTATACAAGGAAAGTTGTGTATAGAGGAAGATTCAACCAAACGGCAACTGTGAAAATTATAAGTACGACACAGTTTTAGCAGAAGACCAGTCAATAGGACGACCGTGATCTCTGACGTGACGGAAAAGAGCACTGTTGTTGTCGGCAAGCCTAACACTACTTTTGTGCTCCCTAAGTCTGTCAGAAAGAGATCGGCCAGTTTCTCCAAAGTACTGAAGAAGACAGGAGGAACAAGAAACAGTAGACACCTGGAGCATCTATTAAGAGAGGTATGAACTAGATTAATGTGAAGTGTTAGTCTGGCGAAAAGTAAGTTTGATGCCTAAGGAACAGAAAGAGTTGTTGAGATCAGAAATACCGGAAATGTAGGGAAGGCAGAGGACAGGAGAGTTACCAGGAGTAGAGAGTCTGGGAGAGAAGAAAGCCCATTTAGTACATGAGAAGGTGGAGTCAAAATTACCTTCAGCCACCAGTATTTCGACTTCCCTACTATTTGCTCAGTTGGCTTCCCACTTTCTACTGAGAAAGTCAATTTCCTTTTTATTATTCTCAGGTCATGTCTGGCTAACCTGACTAGTCAAAACTAGACACACGGAGGTAGCACAGTTTGTGGTTTGTAAAACCATACACCAAAATCTATTCATATTTTAAAATGTTTCATACTGTGCTCAGTGGGAACAAAGCACTAGTACCAAGAAAGGAAACTTGTGTCATTTAAATGACTGGTTTCAAATAACAAAATGCTTGAAAAACTCTCTGGCTTCTACTTCCTGAAGTTAAGATAATCCAAGGCTTACATTTCCGATAGAGGGAAAAAAAATTATAACAGCATACACATCTGCTGCAAATACTACACACTAAGCACCTTTACCTAATCCCAAGCAAACTCACAATACACTGGTATTCATGCCAAGATCCACCCAAATCAGGATTAATAGATTAATTAGTCTAAATTGTGTAAAGTTCATGGATAATTCTGAAACTAATTTAGTATATGTAAACTAGTGGCTCGATGATGAGAGGCACCAAACCTATTATCTGGTAATGAAAAGTTCAATAAGCAACTTTGAAACAAATCCACTCGAACTTTTTAATATATTTTTTTCAACATATCGGCTGTCTGCCACCGAGGTAGGGTGACTCAAAAAAGAAACACTTTCACCATCATTCACACAATCACCGTCTTTGCAGAGGTGCCCAGATACGACAGTTTAGACATCACTCCAAACAGCCACTATCTCAAACCCCTCCTTTAAAGTGCAGGCATTGTACTTCCCACCTCCAGGATTCACATTCAGCTAACTAGTTTCCCTGAATCCCTTTACAAAATATTACCCTGCTTACACTCCAACAGCTTGTCAGGCCCCAACAATCATTAGTCTCCATTCACTCCTAGGCAACACACTCATACATGCCTGCTGTATGTCCAAGCCACTTGCACACAAAACCTTTTACCACCTCCCTCCATCCTTCCCTAGGATGATCCCTACCTCTCCTTCCCTCCACTACAAATTTATACACCCTCCAAGTCATCCTAATTTGCTCCATCCTCTCTAAATGACCAAACCACCTTAACAACACCTCTGCAGCCCTCTGAATAATATTTTTAGTAACTCCACACTTCCTCTTAATTTCCACACCGAATTCTCTGCATATTTACACCACACACAGCCCTTAGATGCATGTCCACTGCCTCCATCCTCCTCCTTGCTGCAGAATTTACAACCCATGCTTCATACTTATTTAAGTGTTGGTACTGCTATACTCTCATATATTCCTTTCTTTGTCTTCAGATACCTCAATGCACCACCCACCCTTTTTCCTTCATCAATTCTATGGTTTTTTTTAGTCCTTCATAAACCCATCTGATGACAATTCTATCCCCAAATTTTTTATATTATTTTTATTATTTTATTATCACACTGGCCGATTCCCACCAAGGCAGGGTGGCCCGAAAAAGAAAAACTTTCACCATCATTCACTCCATCACTGTCTTGCCAGAAGGGTGCTTTACACTACAGTTTTTAAACTGCAACATTAACACCCCTCCTTTTAAGTGCAGGGACTGTACTTCCCCTCTCCAGGACTCAAGTCCGGCCTGCCGGTTTCCCTGAATCCCTTCATAAATGTTACTTTGCTCACACTCCAACAGCACGTCAAGTATTAAAAACCTTTTTTCTCCATTCACTCCTATCAAACACGCTCACGCATGCCTGCTGGAAGTCCAAGCCCCTCGCACACAAACCTCCTTTACCCTCCCTCCAACCCTTCCTAGGCGACCCTACCCCGCCTTCCTTCCACTACAGACTGATACACTCTTGAAGTCATTCTGTTTCGCTCCATTCTCTCTACATGTCCGAACCACCTCAACAACCTTCCTCAGCCCTCTGGACCAACAGTTTTTTTGGTTAATTCCCGCACCCTCCTAACTTTCCCAAACTACGAATTCTCTGCATTATATTCACACCACACATTGCCCTCAACATGACATCTCCACTGCCTCCAGCCTTCTCCTCGCTGCAACATTCATCACCCACGCTTCACACCCATATAAGAGCGTTGGTAAAACTATAACTCTCATACATTCCCCTCTTTGCCTCCAAGGACAAAGTTCTTGTCTCCACAGAATCCTAATGCACCACTCACTCTCTTTTTCCCTCATCAATTCTATGATTCACCTCATCTTTCATAGACCCATCCGCTGACACGTCCACTCCCAAATATCTGAATACGTTCACCTCCTCCATATCTCTCTCCCTCCAATCTTGATATTCAATCTTCATCACCTAATCTTTTTGTTTATCCTCATAACCTTACTCTTTCCTTATTCACCTTTAATTTTCTTCTTTTGCACACCCTACCAAATTCATCCACCAATCTCTGCAACTTCTCTTCATATCTGAACATATTCACTGCTTCCATACTCCCTCTCCCTCCAATGATATTCATTTTTTCTTTAACTTGTTTGATACCCTCATCACTTTACTCTTAGCTCTCTTCACTTTCAACTTTCTTTACACACCCTCCCAAACTCGTCCGCTAACCTTTGCAACTTCTCTTTAGAATCTCCCAAAAGCACAGTATCATCAGCAAAAATTAACTGTCAATTCCCATTTTGTATTTGATTCCCCATAATTTAATCCCATCCCTCTCCCCAACACCCTACTATTTACACTAACAAGACACACTGTGTGTAAAGCACCCTTCTGGCAAGACAGTGATGGAATGAATGATGGCGAAAGTTTTTCTTTTTCGGGCCACCTTGCCTTGGTGGGAATCGGCCAGTGTGTTAATAATAATAATAATAATAATAATAATAATAAAAAGACACAATGTGATTTTAATGTGTACCTGCATGCCAGCACACTAAGTTTGCTTAGGTACAAGCACATACAAGGACAATTATTGAAATATACAGTGGAACCCCGGTTTTCATCCTTAATCCATTCCAGAAGGTTGGTCGAAATCCGAAGTGATATTTCCAATAAGAAAAAATGTAAATCCAATTAATCTATTCCAGATACCCAAAAATATTAACAAAAAATACATTTTATAGAGAATAACTACAGTTTTACATACAGAAAACAATGAGAAATATAAAGCACTAATTTTAATGGATAAATGAACATTTAAATCACTTACCTTTATTGAAGACTCTTGCTGACACATTCTTTATGAGATCCGCATGCAACTGCCTTGCCTTTTCGCAAATTACCACCTCCACAACACTATCTCCCGCTAACTGTTTCTCATTGATCCACACCAACAACTTCTCAACATCTTCGATTGTTTGCCATCACTACCACCTTTTACCACCATCACTACCAGTGTGAATCGCCACCACCATCACTACTGTTGGGTGGGTGTTCAAGGAGATGTCGGATGAAAAGGAATACACACTTCGATGGTTTGGTAACATATAATAAGAGTCTTGAGGGGAAGCCCAGGAGCCTTGCCTTGTCCAGTCTAGCCTAGCGGGAACAGAGATGCCTCTGGCTAGTAGCTCACATGTGATGGGCTAGCCACGGAGCCTATACAGTTAGTCAGGGAGCCTATGTATAACATAGTTGGGAATATCTACATATACTACACAAGTATCAGTGACACTACCACCCTCTACCACCATCACTACCACTACCACCATCTCTACCACCAATGTTTCAGATGACCGCACTGAGTATTGCTCACTGAACAAGTGACAGAGGCAGACCGAGTCACATACGTGTGAGCGGTCTGCATCCTGGGTGGGCGGACTCGTCTGATACAGACAATTTCCAAGCGGAGGTACGGAACCTAGGGTAAAATTTCACCCAAAAAAGTGGTCGAAATCCGAACTGTACGATATCGGCACTGGATGAAATCCGGGGTTCCACTGTGTACATAAAATACACAATAACTTTAAAACACAACCGATAGATTCGGAGCTCACGAAGACGTAAACAAACAGTGGTATACAAACATCATAATAGCAAATCAGGGACCCGTATAAACAAATCTTTGGTTGTAATTTGATATGTCCATATTAGCAAATCATCATAAAGCAGGGCCCTCCTGTAGATACTTTAAACTACATTTTATATTTTAAAATTAATTTGCAAGTTTTTATAAAAGAATGTAATTTTCATTATACTGAACCTAGCCTGAAATATTTTGTGCAATGTTATTCACATCTGTATACACAGCATCTGATATGAAAAGCCAATAGAGTGCATTAAAATGGCTGCTACACAAGATCTTGATATTCCTAAATTTAAACAAAGACAAGTTACGAGCTTGGGTAAGGTCTTTTATTTTACCGAACTATTCAGAATCTTAAGCCCTACAACAGAGTGTTAAGTTATAAAGTCACAAAAACCTTAAGCTAATTCATACTAATATAGCCTGGCCAACCTTTCATAATTTTCATTTTCCCTAACATGTTCTTTGAAAGGCTTCTCCAAATAATATGGATATATATGTATATCATTTTTAACTTTCTTGTCCTATTGGATAAGTGAATCATTATTTTTAGTGATAAATATATTCTTGCCCTACTGCTAAATACATACAGTACAGTACTTTGATCTACATGTCAGCATTAGTACTGTTCGTGCCTATCATAAGGGATTATACTAGACTAGACTTAACGAAATTATTTCACACCAGTTATTTACCTGCAAAACAAACTGACCAGTTTCATCACAAATTTCTGAATATAAATTACATCCCAACATTAAACAATGTGAATTCATAATAAAAAAAAAAGTCAGGCAGTATTTACTTCTTTTCACGGCTTCGTCTCATGCCTCCTCCAAAAAACATGTCAAAGATGTCCATTGGCGACGTGAAGGTCCCGCCTCCTGAACCACCTTCCTTAAGTGCCTGCTCACCTCCCTGATCATAAATTTTTCTCTTCTCATCATTGCTCAACACCTCATATGCTTGAGAGATTAGCTTGAACTGTTTGTGTACACACAAAAAAAAAAAAAAACAGTATTACTAATAATTTTATTATAACAAACATGTGAGCAAGCAAATAAAGTGATGAACGGAGCAAATGCAAGTTATAAAAAACTAATTAAGGAAACAGTGAATGAAAGATATACAAAAAGTATTTATAAGATAAAAGGAAGGAGTTACAAAAACGGTCTTAAAAAAAAAAAAATCTAAAAATGCTAAGCATATTTCAAAACAGATTATCTACAAAAGACAAGCAACATTAGTAATGACAAATTCACACTATATTATACAGTAGGGCCTCACTTATTTGGCAGGTTAGGTTCCAGGCTACTGCCGGAAAGCAGAACTCCATTTTTTTTCCATTTATAAATGCATATAAATACGTACCAGATAACAAGTTTACACTAACATATATTAAGTTAGCAATAAAATTAGGCATTAAAAAGTAAAATACACACACAGTGTACTCATTATTTACCTCAAAATATTTGTAGTCTTAATGTAGGGCAAAAGGTGAGAAGTATTTACTCTAAGAAGTCGGGTGCGGTAGCCCTCCTGGACAC
Organism: Cherax quadricarinatus; assembly: GCF_026875155.1. NCBI lineage: Eukaryota > Metazoa > Arthropoda > Malacostraca > Decapoda > Parastacidae > Cherax > Cherax quadricarinatus. Next base: position 66,471,923 of record NC_069413.1, on the reverse strand, counting down.
CCCACCCACACATACTATACTACGATGCTTAAAGCTCCCTAGAGCAATAGAATGCCTATACAGTACATGCATTACTTACCTTAAAATATTTGTAGTCTTAATGGTCTTAATGGGCTTA